>CM038113.1:1231584-1742782 GCA_001642375.2 Mentha longifolia | reverse complement strand
ACTTCGTCTTCAGACGAGGTTTAGGCTTTAATTAGCACGACCTCATCTTCAGACGAGGTTTAGGCTCTTATCCGTTTTAAACAAAGGCCGTATCTTTGTTTTTAACCGAGGTTAGGTCAATACGCGCGTTTTAATTTTACTCCTATTATGGAGTTTATTAAGTACCCTCGTCAGGGTTTTACTAGCTCACTTCGTCTTTTGACAAAGTGTGGCTTTAAATAGCTCACTTCGGAAATTGGATTTCGACGAAGTTTGGCTTTAAATAGCTCACTTCGGAAATTGGATTTCGACGAAGTTTGGCTTTAAATAGCTTTACCTCGTCGTAAGACGAGATTTTGGCATTAAATAGCTCAACCTCGTCATAGGACGAGGTTTTGGCTTTACATTCCTTATTTGTCGAGATAATATTCATAAGTGGCATAGAGAGAGATGTGCAAGATGTATGCAAATGCAAGATGTATGCAAGACCCTAATAAGACGACCTAAATGACCTAAATGAACTATATGAACTTGGACATTACTCTCGGCCACTTGTGCAAGGTATCTCTTTAAATAAGTAATGTGCTGTGCACGGGGTATTGGCTTACCGGATAAGTGGGCGAGCTTGTACAACCCTTTGCCGAGGACTTCTTCAACTCAGTATGGTCCTTCCCATGTGGCTTCGAGCTTGCCGAGCCTTTCCGCTTTACTGACCTCGTTGTTCCGAAGTACGAGGTCGCCTGCTTGGAATTGTTGGTACTTCACTCTTTGGTTGTAGTACCGAGCTACTTGTTGTTTGTACTTGGCTTCTCTTATCTAGGCGAGCTCTCGTTTCTCTTCCAACAGATCCAGTTCGGTTCGGAGGTCTTCGTCATTGACTTCGGCTGTGAAGTTGAGAGTGCGCGGGCTCGGCAGGCCGACCTCTACCGGGATCACTGCTTCAGTTCCATACACTAAACTATAAGGTGTTTCACCATTCGAGGTCCGGGGAGTTGTTCGGTACGACCATTGGATTTGGGGTAAATTTGCTGCCCAATCTCCTTTGGCTTTGTCGAGGCGGGTTTTGAGTCCCCCGACAATAGTTCAGTTCGTAACTTCGGTTTGGCCTTTCGCTTGAGGATGAGCTACCGAAGTGAACTTCTGCTGGATATGAAGCCCTTCACTCCATTCTCTGAATGTTCCGTCCGTGAAATGTATCCCATTTTCTGAGACGAGGATATGGGGTATGCCGAAGCGGCATACTATGTTCTTCCAGATGAAGTTGAGGGCGTTCTTGCTCGTGATTTCTGCCAAGGGTTCGGCTTCCACCCATTTGATGTAGTCGATGGCTATGACGGGAACTGGAGTTGGATAAGAGCTTTTCCTAATGGAGTTACTAGGCTTGCTTCGGCTTCGTCAATACTTCGGTGTTTGACTTCGAGGGACTTCGGTTGGCCTCGGCCTTGAGAGTGGACCTGTCTCCTCGGCTTCGTCAGTACTTAGGAGTTTGACTTCGAGGGACTTCGGTCGGCCTCGGCCTTGAGAGTGGACCTGTCTCCTTGGCTTCATCAGTACTTAGGAGTTTGACTTCGAGAGACTTCGGTCGGCCTCGGCCTTGAGAGTGGACCTGTCTCCTCAGCTTCGTCAGTACTTAGGAGTTTGACTTCGAGGGACTTCGGTCGGCCTTGGCCTTGAGAGGAATTCATCGTCTTTATTGCGCTTTGCCTCGAGTGTGGGCTTCGTGCTGGTCAGAACGTCGGCTGCGACTTTGGTACCTCTTGAGGGTGCTGTCGCGCACCAATTGCTCTATGACCGCAGCAAGCTTTCTGCATTCCTCGATATCGCACCCGTAATTCTCATGGAAGCGACAGTACTCCTTGGATCGGCGCTTCTCCCTTCCACTTGACATGGGCCGAGGCTTCTCGAACATATCGGTGTGAGTTGGCTTCGGCCTCGTCAATGGAGTGAGTTGGCTTCGTTCCTGGTTTTGCCGAGGTCCGAGCCTAGATTCCAGGGGTGTATGCTGGAGCCTGTCGAAGGCACTTCGCCGACTTTGGCCTCGGTCATTCCGATCCTTCTTCCGATCTGAAGGTTCGGCCTTGTCGGCTTCGCACTTGTGCCTATCAGCTTTGTCGGGTCTTGCTAACCGACCTGCTATGCCATAATTGCTTCGTAGTGCGAGGTAATTGTCCTCATCGCGCCGAGGTGAGATGGTGTTGCGGCGAGGTGAGATGCGATGGTGGCCCCGTTGGCGGATCCCGATATCCCGTGCGTCTATGATCCTGACGCTAGGGGACTTTTGCCGATGCCGCGATCCGGAGGTAAGCTTCGGGCTCTCTACCATCTTTGCGTGAGGGTTGTCCTTTTTCATGGCTGAGCGTTGTGTTGTTTTTGGCGAGCTGGAGAAAATCTTGCTATGCTTATCCAACATGCTCAACGTGTCCGTCCGGAGTCTGGCCTTTGGCGTGTTCCTTCCTAGATAGCCGGTATGTTGCCGGGTATAGATCTTGCGCCTGGCTTGCCTCGCCTTTGTGGATTTCGGCTTCCTGAACAGGTGGATTTGTTGTCGGACCTTGTCCGGTTTGCTGAATATCCTTTTCCGTGTTGGCGGCGGCAGCGGCGGCGATTGATCGTGTTGGAATCCTCTCGACGAGTAGAGCATGTTTCCAGGTGGTTTCGTCCGATTTGGTGGTGATTTCAGTCCGGAATTGACGAATAATAGAAGCTGTTCCAACGAATAGTGATTTCGCGAGTCATGCAGCAGCACGAACTTTCAGACGCGATTCCCGCCGCACCGGTGATCGGTTTTTGACGGGCAACCTATCGTTGGAATCCTCTCGACGAGTAGAACATGTTTTCGGGTGGTTTCGTCCAATTTGGTGGTGATTTCAGCCCGGAATTGGCGAATAACAGAAGCTGCTCCGAACGAATCGTGATTTCGCGTTTGGGGGGGATCGCGTTAGTCTTCCTGTCATGGCTGTAGATTTCCTAGAAAACTTTTGATCGAAAATCACAAATTTTTGTTTCCCACAGACGGCGCCAGTGATCGAACTTATTTTCGTAAGGTAATTAATGCATGTAGACAAGGAATTAACGAACACAAAAGTAAACGGAACACAAAGGGATTTACGTGGTTCGATCTATTGGAATAGATCTACGTCCACGGGCGGAAAGAGTATAGATCTTTATTGCTTGTATGAGTAGTGATTACAAGATTGTTCTCTCCTTTTCAATCTATTCTAAACCCCTATTTATAGGCATTTACATATGGAATCCGACTAGGATTACAAGTCTTTTCCTATTAGGACTCTTTGGCTTGATCCCCTCCTTTATTGGATAAACACCGAGCTTCTATATCTCTTGTGGAGCTTGAATTGTAGTCAATATAGGAGTTGCCTTGGTGTAGAGGTTCCTTTGAGGTGGGCCGAAGTGGACTCGGCCTAGGTGGGCTGTTTGGGCCGAGCCAAGTAAGGCTCTTAAGTGGGCCGAGCTGCATAGGCCGAGCTTGACAGTCGGAGCCCAATTATATTGGGCTCGATGCTTGGGCCTAGTAGCTAGGTCATATCCTATCAATCAAGGATGAAAGATAAGCATAAATGGGAATTTTTTTCGTACGGAGTATAAGAGATACTCAATATTAGTAATAAAATTAATTGGGGTTGGAACATATTATGTCTTAAAATAATTTTTTTCTACTATGATCAACTTACAAGTTCCACAAGCACAAATAAGAAACATCACAGCTAATGTGATAGAGTCACGTCAATTATTTTTCCACTTATAATTTTTTTTCTTAGTAGTATTATTTTTTTTAGTAGGATTTATTTTTAGGGTATATATGTATAATGGTTTTCGTTAAATATATCATTGTCACATCAGCCGTGCATACAATAAATATGCATTAAATTATGCCCGGATAAAAAAACAAATGCAATTGATTATTTTTATTATTCGAGTTTATGGAAATTAATACTCTACGTAGGGATGTAAACGAGGCGGGGTGGGGCGGGGCAGGGTATTGCTTTCCCATCCCATACCCGCCGGGGTTGGGTACTTGACGGGTACCCGTCAGGTTGCCATTAAATTTATTTTTTTATTTAAAAATCGATTTTTTTAGAATAAAAAATATTTTTATTAAAAAGTTAATAAAAAATTAAAATAATAATAAATATATATAAAAGAATTGTAAATTATTTAATATATTTATAAAAAAAATTAAATACTAAACTTATTAAAAATTTAAATATAATTTAAAATATATATATTAAATTTATTTATCGGGACAGGTTTCGGGGACGTCGGGATGGGAATATATGAATTCGCCCCCGCCCCATTAGGCGGGTCCCCGCAGCTACCCGGGGAAAATTACCATCCCTGACTCTACGTCGGCAAATATAAAATCCATGCATGAGCCAATGTGAGAAAACAAAAGCCACTTTGGTTTTGTTCCCGTTCGTAGTAGATTAAATGGAGAAAGAGAGAGAAAAAAAAAAAACTTTTCCATGACTTTTGTCAGCATTATGTCAACATTTTAGAGATTAAAAAATATGGAAAAAGACACGTCATTTCGTGCAAAAAATATGAAAATGTGTTGACGAAGTCAGCATGACTACTTTGCTTATAAATCATAATCATGTAATGAAAACTACATTTAGCTAAATAAATATTTATATATCACGCGGCAAAATTATTAGAAAATTAAATGTCACATTTTGATTGGTGGAATGATTGAATTAAAATCCTCCGACAGTATTTTTACGTGTAGACTAGTCTACATAGTGTAAAAATCTAGACTTGATATATTATTTGAACTTTCCTAGGAATTTGTTATTTTGTTTTGTCAATTATACAAAATTGTCATAACTCGTAAGGTCATTTTTTATATACAATCTTCATTTTCGCCCCCATCTCACATAGTTGTGATTTTTTTATGCAAATACTTGCCATTTAAATAATGATATAAAGATTTTTATTGATATCTATTTGAGTTAAATAAATTACTTTGAGAATAAATATTTGAGAGTATTCATTTTCAATGGAATGTTACGATTCCCACGGTAGACATACTTAATATGTCAACGACTGATGTGACAACGTTATATAAGGAAAACTATAATCCTAAAAGAAATTAAACCCTATGAAAAAAATAAATAAATCCTAATTAGAAAAATTATCAATATAATATTATCATATCAACAATGATCACAATCAACAGTGAACGATAGAGCGTTTCTATTCGTTTTTAGTAGACTCCACACTTATATGGATAAAAACTCCCACTTAAACGTACTAAATTGATAAAATTACAACTAATTGATATAATCATTTTTATGGCAAAACCAATAATTTCTGATTAACTAAAATAGTTAATTCTCTATGCTATAACCTAAGTGATGTACTTATATTTTACTCGTAACCCAATTTGGTAAGCTAGCATTTAAATATCCACTTATCAAGCACTTTTCGAGCATAATGAATTTTTTTATTTTTTATAATTTGTCCATTAACATTTATCACTTTGCATCAGTCGAGTTATTCTAGCTCATTTAGCTACTAAGTACGTATTATTTAAATTATGTCGGAGCTTTATTTCAAATCATGTTAACTATATATGACAAACTACTTTACATTTAAATCACATGTTATTGGGATTGGGATCAAATTATTAAAGAATTGGACCATCAAATAATTTGATACGATCACAATAAATTAACCAAGAATAACATCGATAATGATAATAGTATAGTTCTATATTAATCTGATCATCAAATATTGAACCACCGTCCACGTACGAACAATGATCAACATATATTCTTACTTAACTGGGTGATTATTATTATTATTATTATTATTATTATTATTATTATTATTATTATTATTATTATTATTATTATTATTATTATTATTATTTACGAGTAGTAAAAATAAATTATGGAGTGCTAGTAATGTAAAACATGTTCTCTTTAGTCAGTCCTATTCTACTCGATTTATTTTATTAGTATTTTATAACTCAAATATATTTAAGAAGTGATGCGAAAGTATTAAAAAAACCACATTTATGCAAATTAATACGTAAGTATATTTTACTCTGACATGCAGTAGAAATTGAACATGTGTTCATACTAGAAACAAGAAGCAATCACCAATACTCGTGTCATGGCCACTAAAAGACTAATTATAGTGTGCAAAAATAATATTTATAAACCTAATCGAATATTAACTACTGTCTTATTTCATTATAATAATTTAGCATGTATCTTCTCATGATTTCTACGACGTTATACGTGTTGCTCTACCATAGTTACATAGTATTATTTTTTTAATGTTATTTAATGTATTCGGAAATTAATAAATATATATGTGAACTGAAAATCCAATTATTATTAATATTATTATTATTATTATTATTAATATTTGTAATATCACGGTGGTCGGCACCTACCACAATTGTAATCACACGCTTTGGATTTTCTGGCTCACTCCCATTAAACTGGAACTTAGTAGAAACACACACACACACGCACACTTTCCTTAAAAAGAAAAATATAATCGTGATAATATATGTGAAACTAAATATGAACCCCCCAGTAATTTCACTACTTTCCTATTATTTGACTCTTCAAGCTGCGAAATTAATTAACACTTGACTCAATGATGGACCATGACTTTATTCAGGTCCATCTTTTAATAATATTTAAATATTTAATTCAAAAAGTAATTGTAATATCTGAACCACATTACAAGATTCAAAAAAATTATCTTTGTTATCCGTCCCGTTATATCAGTCCCGTTTCTTGAATATATTATGTTTTATGCCCTACCAAATTATGTGCATTTAAAACCGGTGGTGCTCCATAACATCTGTGGTTGTAACTAGATATAGAAATGGAGAAGTGTACTTCAATAATTAATACTACAGCATATGGCGTGCCATAACGTTGTGGTTGTAACAATGTATAATAAATAGGGCACCCAACTATAAATAAATAAATAAATAAAATACTTATGTAAATTGAATGCGAAACTATGAATGATAAATGCCATGAATTGTATGAAATATTCAATCTGAAAACTAAAATAACTTAAATAAAACTCAGTTAAGGATATAATTCTAAAAAAATTGTTTGCAAGAAGCACGAAATTCCAATCATCGTAATCAAAACTTAAACGAGTTAATACCAAAAAGTTAAAAATTTCATAAAGGATTAGCTCTCGGCGCATGTTAGTGGAATATTGTTAACATACGTCGGCTGCTTGATCGGAGATGACGAAGGGCGGCGGCAAGCCGAAGGGGAGACCAAGGAAAGCTGGGAATGTTGGTGCTCCACCACATGTGAGTCCGTCTGTTGTGGATGAAGCTGAATGTTCGCTGAAAGCGGAATCTGCAGCTCATGTGCTCGCCGGCGGAGAGTTGTTGAAGACACCGATTGAGCTGGAAATCTTATCCCCGGTGATTCCACAGAGCGAGGAAATGCGTACTGCAGCTGAAAAAGAGGCCACATCACGAAGAATTGAAGATGGCGAAGCTCCTCCGATGAGGAAGAGAGGTCTGAATCTGGATTACGTGCCTCCTGTGCTTAAACAAGGTAAGCCTACTGCGAAATTGTGTAGATCTGAAATTGTGAAGGAAACTGAGAAGTGGAAGAAGGCTATCATTCTTTATGTGATTGGGGATACCCCTACCATTGTTTATCTTAAAGTGTTTATTCAGAAACAATGTGGAGTTATGGGGAAGTTTGAGATATTTTACCACAATGAAGGCTACTTTGTAATCCGATTTGAACTACAGCATGATAAAGATAGAATGTTAGAGGATAGTCTTTTGATGATTGCCAGCCGTCCCATTGTGGTAAAAGATTGGGTCTCTGACTTTTGTTTTGAGAAAGAGGTGCTGAAGGAAATTCCATTGTGGATTCGATTACCAAACCTCCCTTTATCCTGCTGGAGTGTAGATAGTCTTAGTCGTATTGGAAGTGTGGTTGGAAAACCGGTATGTGCTGATGACTGTACTTCACAGCAGATGAGAATTTCATATGCTAGATTGTTGGTGGAAGTGGACATTACCAAACCTCTGATTTATATAGTGCAGATAGAGGATGATGAGGGGTTGATGGTGGAGCAACAAGTGCTATATGAATGGGTTCCCATGTTCTGTCAGAAGTGCCATAAAGTGGGGCACATCTGTAGAGATAGAGCACCTGAGCAAGTTAAACCTCCTATGAAACAATGGCAGCCTAAGGAACCTAAGGATAAGGGAAAAGTGGTGATAGTGGAGGCTGGAAAGGACAAGGAAGTGTGGAGCAAACCCAAGAATGTTGCAGTATCTATTCAAGTTGGGCATATCCAGATTCCCACTGAGAATGTGTTTCATGAGCTGCACTCAATAGAAGAGGGCGGGGACCTTTTCCCCTCTAGTAGCTCATGAAGATGGTACTGTGGAATGTAAGAGGCTGCAATAAGCTACATAAGCAGAAGGAAATAAAGGTCTTTCTGCAACAGAATAAGGTGGATATTGCAGTCCTCTTGGAAACAAGGGTTAAGCAGGAAAAAGCAAAAAAAATAGTCGGTAGATTAGGTAGAGGTTGGGAGAGTATTCAAAATTATAACTCAGCTGTGAATGGCAGAATATGGATTAACTGGAATCCTAGAACTGTTGCTATTACAAGTATTCAAGAGCATGAGCAGGCAGTTCATTGTGAACTTTTGGATGTGGTAACTGGTAAAGTGCAGCATCTCATAGCCATATATGCTCTAAATACTATTGAGCAGAGAAAGGCACTGTGGAGGTTTTTGAAGCAGGAGATTCCACCTATTCAACAACCTCTGATGATAGGGGGAGACTTTAATGCAGTGTTATCCATTGAGGATAGGTTTCAGGGCAATTTGGTAACAGAATCAGATGTGGTAGACTTTCAACAATGCATTCATGAGACTGAACTCGTGGAAATTAGGGCTGTGGGACCAACTTTTACATGGACTAACAATCAAGCAGGGGAACACAGGATCTGTTCTAATATAGACAGATGCTTTGCTAACTCCTTATGGTTATCTGAGTATTCAAATGTGGTCATTGAGAGAATGGAAAAGGGGATTTCGGATCATTGTCCCCAGTTTTTGAATTTTGGTGTTAGTACACAACATAGGAGTTTGTTCAGATTTTATAATGTGCTTGCAGAGCATACACAATTTGAGCACATTATTCGAACTAAATGGGGTGCTGCACATAGCCAGAATTTGTTGCAGGCTATTTGGTTGAAGTGCCGGAAAATTAAAGGGCCATTGAAACAGTTGAATACTCAGTGGTTTGTAAATACTTCTGATAGAATTGCTGCTATCAGGCATGAGTTGCAACAGGTTCAACACACTCTCCAAGAAGTTTATAGGGATGACTTGTTACTAGAGGAAAAACGCCTCCTAACTGAATTGGAAAAGTGGAGCTTAATAGAGGAAAAGATTTGGCACCAGAAGTCAAGGATTGATTGGCTGAGACTTGGAGATTCACATACCAAATTTTTCCATGCCTTTACTAAAGTAAGGCAAAACATGAATACTATTACTAGATTAATAAGAGCTGATGGCACAGTTTGTATTGGGCAGGAGAAGATCAAACAGGAAATTGTGGGATTCTACAAGAAGTTGATGGGAACAGCCGCTGGGGAGTTAAGTATGGTAGATAAGAGGGTGGTTGCTAGGGGCCCTACATTGAGTGCTGCTCAAATAAGCATGTTAAATTCTGAATGTTCTGAGGAGGAGGTGAAACTAGCTCTATTTAGCATGGAATCTAACAAGGCACCAGACATTGATGGGTTTAATATCTTTTTTTTTAAGAAGTGTTGGCACATAATTGGGGCGGAGATCACTCTAGCTATACAACAGTTTTTTCAGACAGGGGTTCTACCTGCAGAGATCAATATAGCTTTACTCACTTTATTGCCAAAGTATGATAATGCAAGTAATATTAAAGAATTTCGACCTATTGCCTGCTGCACTGTGCTCTATAAAATTATCTCTAAAGTACTGGCTAATAGGATAAAAGGAGTGTTGGGGACCATTATTAGTGACAGTCAATCTGCATTTGTTAAGGGAAGATTGATCTTTGATAACATTCTGGTTAGCCATGAATTAATAAAAGGCTATACTAGAAAACATATATCTCCAAGATGTATGGTCAAGGTAGATATCCAAAAGGCCTATGACTCTGTTGAGTGGCCTTTTATACAACAGATGATGGAGGAGTTAAGATTTCCTTATAGATACATCAGATGGATTATGGAATGTTTGACCACTGTATCTTATTCTGTGAGGGTGAATGGAGAAGTTACTGACCCTTTCCCAACAAAGAAGGGTCTCAGACAGGGTGATCCCATATCACCATACTTGTTTGTATTATGTATAGAGTATCTTCATAGGAATCTTCTTGAGTTACATCATAATAGAGATTTCCACTTCCACCCTAGATGTAAGAAGATGGGACTGGTACAGATGTGTTTTGCAGATGATCTTTTATTATTTGCTAGGGGGGATGTTAGCTCTATTCGCCAATTGATGAAAGTACTGGACAAGTTTGCTGCAGTGTCAGGACTCCGAGCCAACCAACTGAAAAGTAGCATCTACTTTGGAGGGGTCTCTGCAGATATCAAACAGGAGATTTTAGCTATGTCTGGGATGACTGAGGGTCAGCTGCCATTTAAGTATTTGGGTGTGCCTCTATCAGCTCAAAAACTTAGTATCATGCAATGCCAACCTTTGGTGTAGAAGATCCTCCAAAAGATCAATTGTTGGGTGACTAAAATGCTTTCATATGCAGGTAGACTTCAACTAATTAAGGCAGTTCTGTTTGGGATACAAACTTACTGGAGTCAGGTATTTCTTTTACCTCAAAGGGTGATAAAGATGGTTCAAACTGCATGTAGAGTGTTTCTTTGGACAGGGAAGGCTGTTCTATCTAAACGAGCGTTGGTTGCTTGGGAAAAGGTTATGCTGCCTTACTATGCTGGAGGTTTAAATGTTGTTAACCTCAAGATGTGGAATCGAGCTGCTATTTGCAAGCTACTTTGGAGGCTGCATCAAGGAAAAGAAAGTGTTTGGGTAAGATGGATACATGGATACTACATAAAAAACCAAGATATTTTTGAGATGGCTACTCCATTGCAATGCTCATGGGTTGTGAAGAAGATATTTGGCATAAGGGAGCATTTGCGAGCACTACATAATGGTAGAGAGTGGATCACGGGACCTGAATTCTCAGTAAGGAAGCTGTATGTTAGCTTTATGGGAGCTCCTCCGAAAGTACAGTGGGCTAAAATGATCTGCCAAAATGTTACCCCACCAAAATATATGTTTGTTACTTGGTTGTTACTGCATGGAAAATTGCCTACCTGCCAGTACCTACAGAGAATAGGTATTCAGATAGATGATGTATGTTGCTTGTGTGGCCAGGAGACTGAAACTATTGATCACTTATTTTTTGGGTGTGCTTTTGTTCGAGATGTTTGGAATGTTGTGGCTAGTTGGTGCAGGCTTAACAGACAAGCAGAGCCATGGAGTAGGGAGAATGAGCATTTGTTCACACAGTGCACTACTAAAGGAGGAAGACAGAAGTTATATAGATGTGTGGTTTCTGTCTTGGTCTATCATATTTGGAAAGAGCGTAATCAGCGGCGCATGTAGGGAAAATATGGATTGAAGGAGGATGTAGTGAAGCAGTGTAAATTCTTGGTTGCTTTGTGTGGTTGGAAAGATAGGAAGTTAGCTAAATTTCTTAAGTAGGCTAGCTAAATTTCTTTAAGTAGGCCAAGGTTTTCGATTCAGTTAGGGAATGTGTTGTACAGTGGGGATGGTGCTTTTGATGAATATATATGATTTTCATACCAAAAAAAAAAAACTTAAACGAGTTCATAATTTTTGTAAGTAGAAGTTGATAAATTAACAATTAATTAGATTTAAAATTTAAATGAATAACTTTCAAAACTGTACAACGAATTAATTTTATATATTTGGAATAGAGGGTTGTTGAAACTTAATTATATTATTACTCGAAAAATTGAGAAAATTTGCAGGCAATTATGTAATTTTCTTTGAATAAATAAATCGATTATGTAATTTTCTTTGAATTGATCATGTTCCTTATACAATTTTTTTTTTTTCATGTAATATATAATATCGTGCGACATTTATTTCCACGTAACGCGTGTTTGGGCGTATAAAGACATATATGATATCGACTGTTTAAATATAAAAGATAGTAAATGACATACTCAATATACCAACCTTCGATTTTAAATTAATTTCGTGCAAGTGTGTATATATAAAATGAACGTCAGAATAATGTTCTATCCACATTTTGAAGTTACCAGTCTTTAAGAATACAATGGTCGAAACATGTTATTTTAAGAAAGCATAGAAGTTCAACTCAATTAATGACAATAATATATATATATATATATATATATATATATATATATATATATATTATGAATTAATTATACCTTATTAGACTACAAAAACAAGAAGAATAATCCAGATTTAAAGATTCAACACGAGCACAATTAGCATTGAGCTTCAATAGTTGACTCAATGGCTGACTCTTTATTTTATTAAATTCGCAATTCATTCGAAAATATCATATTTACTTTTTATACTTGAATGATAATAAAGTTATACAATTATTTACAATGTCTATGTACATCGACATCGTTCATTTTCTATGAAATGTCAAAATTGTTTTTATTATTTAATTTTGTTGAGAAATATATTTTCATAGAACTGGTAAAATGTACTATTATCAAGTGAAACCTAAAATTTATCTTAACATTCACTTTTTGGCACATCAAAGTGCATGTCAAAAGATTACAAGCTCATAGGTGGTGGACGAAGGGAAAATATATAAAATTATACTTCTATTTCAGTAAAATGAGTTGCTAGAACTTTCATGACTGAATATTTATTTTACATCAAAGTGAATGAGTTATACTCCGTAAAATGATAAATAAACTTTATAATACTTTTATACATCAAAGTAGTAAACGAACCACCAAACTATTACAAATTACAAAAATTAATATATTGAGGTGGTTAGAGTTTTATAGTAACACAAAACACAAGAAATTTGGAAATAGAAGATAATAAGTGATAAAATTAATTTGTGGAGTAGCAATATTTGTGGCATTTTCTTGAGAAAGAGTTTATAATTAATCATAACTAGAAAATGTTAGGAACATAAATACAAAAAAAAAAGTAACAAAAATAAAAGTTTAAAGACATACTTATATTGAATAAATAAAGGTTAGAAAAGAGTGGGAACTTTTGGTAACCTTCTCTCTCTCTCTCTCTCTCCTAAACAAAAGTCTCTTTGACCATTGCCCACCACCTCGATCGATCTCCTTCTTCCCTTCTTCCTCCTATCTGCTTTAATCTTTCCTCTTTATTAAATAAAAATAAAAATATGGCTCATCATTTCAGATTATATACATATATATTCCTCCCTTTTTCCTCATTTTTTCCAGCATGTCCATGTCTTTCAATGGCTGATCATCGCCACTGATCTCTGTTAAGAATTCATTCCCCCTTTGAATATTCAGAAAGAATCCCTTGATTTTTCAGAGAGAGAGGGAGGGGAGAGAGAGAGAGAGAGAGAGAGAGAGAGAGAGAGAGAGAGAGAGAGGTTTTTCTGCTTTTGAGAAATGGGTAGCTGTTTCTCAGCCATAAAAGTTAGTGGCTCCAATAGCAACACCCCTTCAACCACCACCGCCACCACCGCGGTCAACACCCACCACCAGAACCGCCGCTCCTCCGCCGCCGCCTCCGCTGCCAAGCCAGCCCCGGCCACCGCCACAGCAGCTGGGCCCAAGAAGCAAGAGAGCTCCCATCAAAAGGCAAGAGAAAATCACAAGAGTCAGCAGCAGAAGCCATCTCAGAATCTCAAGAATTCTTCCAAGAGGCCAAGTGGGGTCATTCCCTGCGGCAAAAGAACAGATTTTGGGTATGATAAAGATTTCGATAAGCGGTATACGATCGGGAAATTGCTGGGTCACGGCCAATTCGGCTATACATATGTTGCAATCGATAAGAACAATGGAGATCGCGTTGCAGTCAAGAAAATAGATAAGAGCAAGGTAATAATTTTAGCTACATTTTTTTTTTTGTAATTTCATTCTCTTTTAGCTGAATTGTGTTTTATACTGTTGAATTAATTTGTCGGAATTATTAGGAGAGAGTGGGAATCTTGCAATAGGGTCAACCCTCTATCATTTCTATTTTCCTTTTGAGGTTTAAAGAAGCTCGAGTTTGAGTGATCCTACACACTATAAAGATGTAAGATTTGGGAATCTTCAACACTCAAGTTGAATATACTAATAATGGAATATCAGTTTCATTTTTGCGGATTAGGATTGTCACTTTCTTGTTATGGTACTGTTTGATTTTTGGATGTTAATATATGAAAGAATCAAACATTCTTGTTATAGTTTAGTGGCCAGTGTCCCACTTTAATATGATTGATGCTCTTTGCTTATCTTATTTGAGCTAAAATTTGAATGAAAAAAGCATAGTGTAGCTTTGCCTAGGCCGATGGCTAGATTCGTATCGGTTTTCTTGTGAGATGTTGGGATTAGAAGTAGAAAAGGTTTATCAGAGATTTACATGTCTATTTCACGGAGTTCGGATTATGGATATTCTCAGCATTTGTAGCTAACTAACAATTTTCTTGAAAACATGATTAGATGGTTCTTCCAATTGCTGTCGAAGATGTCAAGCGTGAGGTCAAGATATTGAGAGCTTTGACCGGCCATGAGAACGTGGTCCACTTCTATAATGCTTTTGAAGACGATTCTTATGTGTACATAGTGATGGAGTAAGTTCATCTTCATATTTAAATTTCCGGACGAAATATTTTCCTGCATTGAGCTGTTTGTAGTTGAATTGGGGTGAATGACCTATTATCAACTCTTTTCGTTTAGGTTATGTGAGGGTGGGGAATTGCTTGACCGTATCCTATCCAAGTAAGTACTCCCATGTTTATCTTTTGTTGGTAGCATTTGTTGTACGGGATTCTTGCTTTGCTTGAAGCATTTTCTGGTACTCAGTTTATTTTTTTTATAACAGAAAGGATAGTCGTTACACAGAGAAAGATGCAGCAATTGTTGTAAGGCAAATGCTAAAAGTTGCAGCAGAGTGCCATTTACATGGTTTTGTACATCGTGATATGAAGCCGGAGAATTTTTTATTTAAGTCTCCGAAGGAGGATTCACATTTGAAGGCCACAGATTTCGGCCTCTCAGACTTCATTAGACCAGGTATTGCCACTTCATATTATAAAATCCCCATTTTGAAATATTTAAGTTTATTACAATTTTGAAACAAATCCATGCTGAACTTGTCGAGTTCTATTTGAAATGCAATAAATGTTGGATATTCTTTGAATAATTTTCTCACTCTTTAAAATCTCTTCAAATCGTTTATCAGGAAGGAAATTCCAAGACATTGTTGGCAGTGCATATTATGTTGCTCCAGAGGTATTGAAACGGAAGTCGGGACCTGAATCCGATGTATGGAGCATTGGTGTAATTACTTACATCTTGCTCTGTGGACGGCGGCCTTTCTGGGACAAAACTGAGGATGGCATATTTAAGGAGGTGAGGATATTACTATAACTAATTCCTACTTTCCCATAATGCGGGTACGGGTCCGCACTTTTTTTGGATATAAATATAAACTCGCATTTATACTTGATGCATTTTGCAATTTGCGCTTTATCTTTAAATCATTTATTCCTTGTGCTGCTATTTCTCCCCACTGTCATCTGCTAAATTCAAGAGTGAGGACTTTCATCACTCGATGAATGATGTTACATGCATGATTTTTTGTCTCCAGTTAGTCGATTTATTTTACATGTGGGCTAGTTAATTTACTGATGTATCTTCCATGTTTATAGGTTCTAAGGAACAAGCCTGACTTCAAGCGTAAACCATGGCCAGGGATTAGCAATGCTGCTAAAGATTTCGTGAAGAAGTTGTTAGTAAAGAATCCTCCAGCAAGACTTACCGCGGCCCAGGCTTTGTGTACGTCTTATACCTCTACTCCTGAAAAACTCTACTATAGCTCCTTATATACTGAAATTATTTTCCTCGTTTTACGAACAATCGGAGATTTGCAGCTATGCGGCGTTTCTGTTATGAATTAGAGGCATTTGCAATGTTACTATGTAGGAGTATCTATATATGTTAGTTTTAGTCTTTTGCTGCAAAAATAATCTGAAGATTATTAAATATAGTACATTATAACGGCTAATTTTGGTATATTAATCACAAATGAGAAACTCTGCTTGATTTCGATATAACATAATAAGAGGGCTTGATGGAGAAAGAGGGCATAACTTTGATCGACTGCTCTCAATTGTTTTTTGTTACCAAAAAAGAATCTTTGTTGTTTCCTAGGTTAGGTAGACATTCTGAATTATGCTTTTAACTTGTGCAGCACATCCATGGGTTCGAGAGGGAGGTGAAGCTTCGGAGATTCCTTTAGACATTTCTGTTCTATCTAACATGCGGCAGTTTGTGAAATACAGTCGATTTAAGCAGTTTGCTCTTCGGGTTAGTCATTCTCTCATGCTAGTTATATAGTTACAAGATAAATACCTTGTGCTCGACTTTGACGGTATAAAATTTTAAATGCCAGGCACTGGCTAGTACACTTGACGAGGAGGAGATATCTGATCTTCGAGATCAGTTTGATGCTATCGATGTAGATAAAAATGGCGTCATCAGTCTCGAAGAAATGAGACAGGTTTGTTGCCTTTTTAAAAAAAAATTCAAGTGTTTTATTTTGGGTGATAGCTTAGATACATAGGAATGATATAGGTTAATCCACCATATACTTTGATGGATCGAACAATTCTAAGCTGTGTCGTCGTCTAAACCTTCAAATACTCAAAGAAAAAGTCACATTTATTGTACGTCTAATCTATCATCCGAAGTTGACACGAAAGTATCCTACTTTAGACTGCATTTGCTATTTAGTCCTCGTGTTAACCGTGTATTTGCACCGTATAGGCGATGGAGAAGGATCTTCCGTGGAGAATGAAGGATTCGCGAGTTCTTGAAATCCTCCAAGCGGTAGGTCCCCCCTTTTCATCTAAAGTCGCCCGACTTTTTCCTTTTCCTCGTGCAATGTGTCTCGAGTTCTTATTTGTGATCCATTTTGTCTGTCTAATCGAGCAGATTGATAGCAACACCGACGGACTCGTAGATTTCTCTGAGTTCGTTGCAGCCACGCTGCACGTCCATCAACTGGAGGAGCACGACACTGAGAAATGGCAAAATAGATCGCAGGCTGCGTTCGAGAAATTCGACGTTGATAGAGATGGATACATAACTCCAGAAGAACTCAAACTGGTAAGCACCAAACTCCTCTTTCCTTCTCCCAACCTTAAAACAAAACCAGATTATTAACATTGTTCTTTGATGGAATTACAGCACACGTGTTTGAGGGGTTCGCTCGACCCGCTTCTAGAGGAAGCGGACATCGACAAAGATGGGAAGATCAGCTTGTCGGAATTCCGGAGACTTCTGAGAACTGCAAGCCTGAGCTCCCGAGGCGTGGGTAGTACGTAAAAACTGCTCGTTTTTCGACGTGTCGAACGTTTTCTTGGGAAGTTGTGGTGGTGAGAGAGCACGTAATGATGCGTAGAGTTTGGTGTTAGCCTTTTTTTCTCCTTTTTGGGCAGCAAATATGGTGGGAAAAGGGTTGATGTTTTTTGTGAAAATTATTATGTGCTTCTGCTACTTTCAACCATCGTTGTTGTATGCTTTTTGTAACAATGTATAATGAAAAGAGCGGTGATGAAATGAAAATTTGTTCTCATCTTCTTCTTTTAGTATAATTCCCTTTTCTAGGAATACACAAAATTCGACCTCTTTTATTTCAAGAAAAAAATGAGACAGACCAAAAAAAAAAACGAAATAATAGAATATGATTTGAAATCATTAAACTCCAATCCAAAAAAAACAACTTTACTTAAAAAAGGTTTAATTTGGTATAAATACACAGAGTATACATGAATTTTTCCAAATTACATTTTTTATCAAAATTGAAAGTGTCGTGGCATCCGATATTGCTAATGTGGCTTATTTTTTATGAATAAATATCACCATGTGTTTTTCTCCAATCTCAATTTCCGGTTCCAAATTTCGTCTTTTTTTTTTTTTTTCTTTTCTAGATCGCTAGTAATTTTCGTTGAGGCAGTGGTGTCATCCTTGCATTGACCACCTCAGGTGGCCATGGCCACAGACGAGGAAGCCGAGGCGCTCCATGACATCGAGAGCAGCCCGCCCCCGATGCGCCGGAAGAGGACGAGAGCGGATCAACCCTTTTGAATTTTGGCAAGAAGTGTAATACGAGAAAATTTTCGAACAATCGAAAGTTTATGTATTTTCATCAAACTTTTATTTATTATGGAAAAAACCAGAATTCATATATAATTTGTGTATTTATAACAAATTAACCATTAAAAAAATCAGATATCTACTTTGACTAAATTGGTGAACAAAGACAACAACAAAATGCTGAAAAAAAAAAAAAAGAATACAATTTTTTTAGAACTTTCACTTTCTTGTTGGCTTCTCTTCATGTGTTTCTAACTGTTTGCTCTTCTTCTCTCGTGCTGAAAATTCCTGCACATTTTTCAAAACAGCCAAAACTCAGAAAATCAGCAGTGATCATCATGTTTTAATCTTGCAATTCTTATCAATGGAAATAAAAAAAGAAACCCACCTTTGGAGCATGCAGATCCTGGTACTTTGAGTTCCAAATCAGTTTCGACGTCGTAGGAGTTTCCAGTTTTACCCCTGCTACTTCTCTGTTCGTTGCAGGGCCTACTGCTCGAAGCTCTTGGCCTCGAAATGTAAGTATTCGACGCGTTTGAGGTAGCTGGCTGGTCAATTCTAGGTACAACGGGAGCAAGATATGGAATGTGGTTGGTGAATAAAGGCAACGACTGCGTTTGATGCATGGGAACAGCTACAGGAAAGGGATACGAAGGTGCCATCATTACTTGAGAATCTACATTAGGCCATGGAACCATGAAACCTTGAGTTTGTTGAAGATGTATGCTGGTTTTGAGTTCATGAATACTGGACTTCAGAGAAGCTTTCTCTTCCCTAATATCGTTCTTCTCCTGTGTCAGCTGTTCAAGAAACCAAGTTTGATCAAGACGAAGAAGCAATTGTAAGACTGGGGATTTATTATGTCTCGTTCACCTCTTGTGATTCTTCATGTAGTACTGCGTGATCTGCCTTGAGTTTTTGCACCTCGGAGTTCAAATCCTTCAGCACTTGGATTGTATCGGTGATAATGGTTCCCTTATCGTTCTTCGGTCTGTCTGGATCTGAATGATCAACAAAACAACATCAAACGAACGAAAGCCTTCAAACTTTTATCTATAAACAACTCTTCCTTTTTTGGGCCAAAAACATCAATCTCCTCTTGAATATATAAGAACAGTGGATATAAGAATGCTTCATGTTTACAGTTAACTTCAAATCAAGCTAGATAAGTGCAAATCAAGCTAGTAACCTCTCTCTCTCTCTCTGTTCTATCTCTCTCTCTCTCTCTCTCTCTCTCTCTCAACACACACACACACACAAAATGGTTGATCCTCATAATCTATTACTTTCTTGGAAAATAAACAAGCACATGTTTTACCTATTAAGTTGCCTAATTCAAGAAACTGCTCATTTAGCTTGTCTCTTCTCAATTTCTCACGATCTGATTTGCTCACTTTTCTAGTTTCTGCAGCATTCTCCATCTCCACCTCCATACCATTGTTTTGTCTGAAAGGATAAACATGAAATCACAGTTCTTCAATGAGGAAAAAAAAGCCCAGAAGCCTCGTTTTAATCTTGATTATACAGCACCATTAATCACAAACTTAGAGCTATGATTCAATGTCAAGCTCTATACTAATTCAACATAACAAGCAAAATCCAAATATGAGCATAAAAGAATGCAGATTCATGTCATTACAGTTTCTTGATATTTAGCAGAAACTTGACAGCATAAATTTGTGTTCTTTCCTGTATGAATGATCACCAATTGGCATTTCTATATCCAGAAACTAGCTTGCCAAATCCATAATTTTGCCAGAATAATTACTTTAACCTCAATAATCACTCAAAATGTATGTACAAATTGTAAATAAAAGAAAGAAGAGAAGAGGACAGAAGAAGAAAGAAGAGCAAAATAAGACCTGGGTTCAAGAGGAGCTGCATCTTCATCGGTTTGGCCTCGATCCATTGATTTGCCAAGAGTATTGAGGGAAAAGGAAAAAAATAAAAATTGCACCAAAGTATGGTGATGTTCTTTCCGAGAACTGGAATTCTGCAGCAATATTTTAAGGTTTATTAGCGTCAAGACTTGTGCAGTGCACAAGCCCAATATATGAATATTCTGCGTTGACTAACCTCAGTTATCTAATCACGGTTCCAAGACAACCCAGAGCGGGTTCAACAATGGTTAATGCACCCTCTCCCTCTCTCTCTCAGTTGAAGAGTTACCGCCTTCCTTGCCCAGCACCGTCGTTCCCGCCATTTTTATCTCTACCATTTCTGTGTACTTGGAGTGTGAACCCGTACTGTACCGTCTCCTATAATACATCGCCGTCTCCTATAATACTCACATTGTTATTCTTTTAGTACAGTATTTAATTTGGGGGCGGAGCTGCTAACTTCTGCGGCGGCGATTACGTCATGAATTGATAAATGCGGTGGATTGTTTTGATGGTCGAGGGTTTCCTAAAGGATCGGATTTTTAGGTATTTCTGGTGATTTTAGATTAGTGCTCGATTCAACTATTTTAGGTCTTTTTTTTTTTTCCTTTTTTTTTTTTTTTTTTTTCTTTCTGATTTGGTTGTCGACGAAGCGAGCCTGAAATGAAATCCAGTTTGCGATGAGTGAAGAATGAAGATAGTGACGTACAACGTGAACGGGCTGAGGCCTCGAATTTCACAGCACGGCTCTCTTCGCAAATTGCTCGATTCCTTTGATGCCGACATCATCTGCTTTCAGGTCTCTCTCTCTCTCTCTCTCTCTCAAATTTACTGTTTAGAGCTTAATTTGAATTTTGTTGGTTGATTGCTTCATCCATGCGCAGGAGACGAAGCTTTCGAGGCAAGAGTTGAGAGCTGATTTGGTGCAGGCTGAGGGTTACGAGTCCTTTTTTTCTTGCACTCGAACTACTGAGAGAGGCCGAACTGGATATTCTGGTCATCTTCTTCTCCTTCTTTTTGTGTTGTCTGTAAATTTCTTCTGCTGCCATTGTTGTAAACTTAAGTTCATTTCCAGGAAACAAGTTTTTTTTCTGATAATAGTTCATTTTTAATGGAAAATACCTAAGATTAAGCACCTGGATTCTTGATCAGGAGCTATCCTTTCTTGAGTTTTGAAATGAATTAAATACTTTCACTATTGAAATATGAAATTTGCAGCCTAACTGGTTCTATGTTCATATTATGTCATAAGAAGAAGGTCCATGTAGTTTACACATTCTTCTTTTCTTAACTAGGTGTGGCGACATTTTGTCGTGTCAAGTCGGTGTTTTCGAGTGATGAGGTTGCTTTGCCAGTTTCTGCAGAGGAGGGATTTACGGGTGTTCTTAAGGATTTATCAGGTTCAGGGTACAAGAAAAGTGAATGTTCACCACTAATGGAAGAGCTAGGGGATTTTTCTGCTTACGAGCTTCTGAAAATTGATGGCGAAGGACGGTGTATAATTACTGACCATGAACATTTTGGTGAGAAAAATGGAAGAGCTCCTTTCTATGAAAGCTCAATTACGTTCGAAACTGACAGTAGCAGTGCACCGCCTAACAGATGAATGTTTTCTTCTTCAGTTCTTTTCAATATATATGGACCTAGAGCTGTAGCTGATGATGAACAAAGAATCCAGTTCAAGCGCAATTTTTTCAACGCGCTGCAGGTATAAAGATTTTTAACTTTTGCTTGTGCATTATGGATGTTAATATGATATGTTAAAGAGCTTCTGTAGAAAAATTTCTGTGTGAGGACTGAATGTATCACGTATTCCGGTATTTGTACTAAAGCCATTGCAGTAAGCTATCAGAACTTAGTTCGCGTGTTGCTTTAAGACAGACGACGAGGATGACTAATATATTCGATACCTAACTCTATCAAGCAATGGTCATTTTTATTCGAGTAAAACCTTGCTGGAGTTATTAGGAGTGATATATATTAGTATTTCTTAGTACACTTAATTTGAGGATGCAAAGTTTCGACAAATATTACTGCAATGCTTTATTGTTCTTTCAACTTCCTCATCAATGTAGCCTTGGTGCAATATTATAAGTTAATTTGTTTCATTTCAATTTATTCATGGTATTAATGGGTATATAGCAGACCCTTCCTTTTAGTTGGTTGATTCTCTGATAAAGCTCGTGCTTTTACAATAATATTGTGCTTTTTTTTTAGAAAAGGTGCGAGTCTCTTCTAGATCAAGGACGGAGAATATTTGTGGTTGGGGATCTCAACATTTCTCCCTTTGCAATAGATTGTTGTGATGCTGGGCCAGATTTTGAGAAAAATGAGTGAGTTGCTCAACTGTTCTGGATTTCATTTCCGTCTTCCTGATGAGGACAAATTTTGAATGTATTACTGGAAACAGATTATTTTGTAATTAAGTTTTCAACTTCGCAGGTTTAAGACTTGGTTTAGATTGTTGTTGGTGAAAAATGGAGGCGCTTTTATTGATGTTTTCCGCGAAAAGCATCCTGAGAGGTACTAAAGATTCTTACCCGTAGTAGTTCTTACTTGTGGAAATTCATTTTTATTGTGATAATTACATGAACGCTATCAACTAGCATGAGGTGTTTATTTTGTTTCTTATTATGTTACTAATACTTGTTTTTGAGCTATATATTAGAAGAGAAGCCTACACCTGCTGGCCTACAAATAGTGGTGCAGAGGAGTTCAACTTTGGGACACGTATTGACCACATTCTTTGTGCTGGACCATGCTTACATAAAGAAGAAAATCAAGGACATAGCCTTGTCGCTTGCCATGTTAAAGAATGTGATATATTGGAGCTGTTCAAACGTTGGAAAACTGGCAATACACCCAGGTAAAGGATGGGACTATGTGGTAAAAAAATTGCCATTCTAGGTCTTTTAGTGGCAGGCAAGATGATACATTTCTTTTTTTTTTTTGTGCAAAATAATAGACGTAAAAACATGGCTGTATTTGCTACCTTATATTGCCAATTTTATCTCCTTTTCCCTTCATTTTAATAACTTTTATTTTGTTCTTTCTTTCTCGTTTTGGAGTACTCTAGGCATAAAGAGCAAAAGACAAGAAATAGCAAAATGGAAGGCTCGGATCACGCTCCTGTCTACGTGAGCTTGATAGACATCCCCAGTATTCAGCAACATAATACCCCTTCACTGTCTACTAGATACTGTCCCCAGGTCTATGGATGTCAACAGACACTAGGTGCTGAATTTTTTGCAGTTAGATTTCATATATCTCAAAAAATCATGAACATGTCCTTATTAATGTTATTGCATATGTGAAAGGGCATTTGTAAGGTTATTTGTTTTTATAGCCTTTCTCATCATACATTCGTTTTTTATGTTTGTCAGTGAAAATCTAGGAATATGAAATCTTCATTTACGTTACAACTGGCATATAAGAATAGAGCCTGGTTCACTGTTCAACGAATATGACATTTATGTCCTGTCCCACCCCTAAGAGTTTTGTGTCTTTGCTCCTGGACATTTTGCATTGTTCAGCTGAATATCTTTGCAACTTTGTTACTATCAGAAATTAGAAGATCTGTTCTCACGACTGTTATCTATATTTCATGATTAACAGTGTCAATGTTTGCAAGAAGACAATCTGCAGAAGATAGTAATTTATCTGGAGGATCCAGTTCTATTTCGGAAGATAGTATTGTTGTTGAGAAATGCAGTCAACCCAATAAAAGACCTCTTCATGCATGTAGCTCAGCTTCATCTTGTACATCTGATGACCGTAATAACTCATTTAAAGAAGCATCTAAAGGCTCACAGGCAATCGATCATACTAAATCCTTGGTGATTTTAAATAAAAAACCAAGAAAAAGTCAGTCTTCTCAGCTTTCACTCAAGTCATTTTTCCAGAAAAGAACAGGTGGCTGTAGTGTCTCGAGCAGGTTTTCTTCTGATAAGGAGCTTACTCAAGAAGATATTTCCATTTGTGAGCCGAATGAAACTTCTACTGAAGGTGGTGAACGTGAGGATGCGAAGGAATTACAGGAAAAACAAAGTGCAGAATTGCAAGAGGATATGTCTCAACTTCCAGAAAAGGAAAAAAGAAACACGGCCTTAGTTGAATGGCAAAGGATTCAACAACTTATGCAAAGTAGCATACCTCTTTGCAAGGGCCACAAGGAACCGTGTGTCTCTCGAATAGTGAAGAAATCAGGACCTACTTTAGGGCAACGATTTTATGTCTGTGCACGAGCTGAGGTATCAAAATACTTGCTTGTGTCTAACTGTCTGGCTTTTTTTGTGTTTGTTGAAAATGATAGAAACGCCTTTATATTAGTGATCTTTGCTATAATAGTTTTCTTTTATATACTTGGTTATTGATGTGGAACATATCGTCCCATCTCAGTTATCCGTTGTACAGTGATAGTTCATCAAACTGCCTGTCCTATTATAGTTATGCATTACATTTCCTTCACTTGTGTTAATATTTAGTGCATCTGACAGTAAAGTTACTTTCCGGTTAGCTCCATTTTGGTATAACCATGGTTCTTTCCAGCATGTTAGGAGTGTATTTCAGAGCCTATTTTTAAAAAAACAAACTTGCATGTGCCCCATCGCTGAACCTTGAATGTCTTTCAAAGACAACGGCAACTAACTTGTTATCAAGCATTTTTCTTATTTACATGGGTTTTTTCCCTCCTGGGTATCAATCTTAATACAACCCATTCTTTCTTGGTGCTTGTTCTTTGCTTAGAAGGTACAAGTTCATTTTCATGAGTTATATGTGGAATTACCTTTTCCATGCCTTATTATGTGGTGTTAGATGTGGATAGCTATGGGGGCTAATAAAACTAGGGTCCCTTGATAAAGAAGTTTTTATGGACAAACATTTATTTTATCGATAAAAAAAAATTATACATTTCAGGGACCTGCATCTAATCCAGAAGCAAACTGTGGATTCTTTAAATGGGCTACTTCAAAGTCGAAGAACAAGAGATGATTTCGATGGAATGAACCATTATTTTTTACCGATACTATTATTCAGCAACGGAACCGTTTGATGTATGCACTGCTTCTTAAGCTCCGTCTGTGGTCTAAGAAGGTATCAAAATTTACTTAACAATCTCGACTTTTCATTCTTATTGAAGGTGCAATTCTGTTAAGCTTCTGTTTTAGTAATCTGCTTTGGCTACCAGTTTTAATTTTGCCCCTTAGAATTATTAAAGGCTCTTTCTGTACATGGCCTTAACTCTTCTTGATTTAGATAAGCATCCTATAAAAGAAGTGGGTCGTAGTTAACCTCGATGCGCACACTTGGCAAAGAATGTTCTTGTGGAGGCCGGAGTCCATTGTATTCTACTTACCCCGTTATTCTCATGGCTGTCCTATGTTTGAATTTAAATACATGGCTATATAATAGGAGCACATGGCCTTCAAATGGTGCCCACAACATTTCTGACTCCATTTTGGCCCGTTTCGTCTATTTCCCCCGTAGAATGAATGCCCAAGATATAGCAAGAATGATGATCTGTGAACATTATTAATCAATTTAACGACACGTTCTAATACATATCTTGCAGGAAAACAAAGAATGTGTTAAATTTACGCGATGGTAAAAAAAGCAGCATTATTAAGGAAGCGGGACTCGAGAATCCATCCACGTTTGCACGCCAGGTGGCCTCTGGTTGAGAAATCAGCCACGTCTTCGTGCCAGGTAAGCCTAGAAACTCGACTAGCATCCGGGCTGGTCCTGCATGGGCTATGCTGTTGATGTTGATTTATGGATTTTGGATGCATTATATGCTGCTACTGCTACTGGTTTTTGAATGTATTGTTTCTTGCTAAACATGCCACATATTTTTACGACACAATCGCAAGAATTCGATTGAGTGAAACCGACCTTTTTGAATGTGGACAAGATGAAGCTGTTGCTATTATTGAATGAGGACAATGCTCATAAGTTGTACATTGTGAAACATTTGCTGTACGGGAATGTTACAGCTGCTTTATTTATTTATTTATTTTATTTTATTTTAGATGTGTTATATTCTAGAGTTTGTTGATGAAGAATAACTGTCTATATATTTCACGAATAATTTGGTGTGACTGCTCTTAAATCATCACTTTTGTTGCTGGGCCAATTTTTTGAGACAGTTAGCTGACAATGGCACGTTATGTTAAGTTTGAGCTAAGTTTATTATTGACATTTGCTCTATAAATATCTCATTTACATTAAGTTCGAGTTTGAGTTTGGTTCGGATAGAAATAAGTTTCGGCTTGAAAAATTAGAATAAATCTGGACCATTAAACTTAGTTAAATTTATGGCTGTCATCAAGTTACAATAAACATGATTATATTTAAGCATCAATTTGTATATTAGAAGACACAATTATTATATAATAAGCATTGTTCTCAATTTTTCACGCTTGAACTTATTTACACAATTATATAATTCAATTATATATATTATATGTATATATACTCTTGTTCATATAGAAATAATCTAAGGCATCATTATGTTTTCTTTGACATAGTTCATGTGGATTCTGTAGTTGAATTTTATGTATTAATATTTAAAATTTTGAGGGAATTGTATGCATTATTATTAGTATTGAACTACTGTTTTAAGATTATGCCATTTCCAGTAGCCTTACATCTGTGATATCATAATAAAAAAAAATGCTGCTAATGTGTATACGTGTTGGTCTAGTGGTTTATGATTAATGCTCGAGACCAAAGTTCTCATTTTTGAATTTTTGGTAGTACGGTCTATAAATTTTATGTTAAACTTTTTGGAAAATAAATAAATAAATAGTGAGTGAGCATGAGATACTTATTTTTCAATTATTTCATCCTTAATAAACTATCAAATATATTGTCTCCGAATATTATTAGGGAGGCAGTTAACGGTTAACAAATCCAATAATTGCTGTTTCCAGCTTACAATTAAGATGACGAAAAGACAAAAAACACCATTCAACAAAATCTCAATTTAATTGCAAATCCTTGTTCATTTTGTATCAACACTTCAAGGGTAAAATTGTCAGTAAATTTACCTTTTATTCATTACCTGCATATAAAAGGAAATGGAATATGCGTTTAGCCGTTAACTGGGGCCGAGATTGCTGTCATACAGGTGCCGTGATTTAAGCCTGATTGCTCTGTTTTTATTTTTCTTTTATTTTATATGATTAATTTTTATTTTTTACTTTTTACTTTTTAAGAATGAAAATTGAAATAATTCACGAGAATAGAAATAAAGGGTTTTTTTTCAGTTTCAGCCTGTGTAAAATATAAATTGACTATGATTGTAATGAATGGTTATTAGACACGTAAATGGGTATAGATTCCCTAAAAGTAAATCCTATCCATTATTCAAAGAATTAAAATTAAATTTTAAATGAAAAAATTATTAATGTGACATTGCCATATCAGTTTTGAATCTACGCACCCAGCGCACGCTAAATGTGTCTACGGTTATTATGAGGGGCGGTATGAGAGTATAACTGATATTATACATACGTGACACATGAATTCACTATTTAATTAGAAAAAAATACATAATATTTAAATAAACTCATCATTATCTTAGTTCAAAAGTGGCATTTCATAAGGATATGGAATAATTATGTGAGGCTATTAATGAGACATGACATCTACCATAACTGATCTTTAAGAACTAAAGCAAATTTACTTAATAATCCTTTAAATTATTCATATTTCATACAGTAAGTGTTCCCATCTTTCTTTATTTCCGCACACAATTGTGAAATTGGATTAGAATTTAAAACCAACAATATAGACTTTCCTAATTTCTTCACTCCAAAACAAACTAATTAAATCGCCTTCGTTTTATATAATACTAATAAAGTCCTCACATCTTAATTCAATGTAATTAAGTCTTTGTATATTATTATTATTATTTGTCACTTAAAATGGGCAGTCAATTATTACACGATGTAAATTACGATTTAAAATTATGAGAATTCTAGTCAACTTTAAAAACGTTTTAGAATTAATTTCTATACAAGTTGGACAACTTGTTAACCTGTTCCAATATATTTTTCTTTATATCAAATTAATTAAAAGTCCAACCAAATTAGTTATATATCGTATTTGATACAATTCTCAATTCCTCACATTCACAATCGCACAGAATCAAATTGGTTTATTAAAATAGATAGAAACAAGAATAGGTCATATGATTATGATAATTAATTATAAAAAGTTGTATGACGTGTCAATTTATAGTGTAAACTGTAAACAAGCATAGTAGTACTACTATATCGTCTTCAATTAAAATAATAATTATATTAGCGTAAAATGGTGTACATGTAAGATGTGCTGGCATGACGAATTTAATTTAGTTGGTAAAACTAATTTCATGAAAGCAGCAAAATTGCAACAGTTGACCATTTTGGAAGTGGTTGAGTTGAGAGTTGCTGCATTGTCAGAATTATAAATTAAATTAATTACATGCTGTAAAATTATAATCCAATTTTGGTTTTACATAATAACTTTAAAATATGTTCCTAAATATATAATCTTTCGGTTATTTTTGATTTTGTATACAAATCTATTTTTTCTCTTAATTTCATCAGATTTTGTATTGATTAGTGATATGAAAGTTGAAAGTTGTATATGTTGGAAATTGCGTCATTCATATACGTGAAGAAATTACAATCTCAATGATCGTTTGACAAGTCCGACTTCTATACCAGCACGAAAGCTCATAAAATTAAGAAAAAAATCAATCTTGTGTGTAAAATTAGAAACAATTAAAAGATTGTTACATCAGCACGAAATCTGATAAAATTTGAAGGAAAAAATTCATCTCGTATGCAAAATTAGATATAATTACAAGATTGTGTAATTATAAAATGATTTTTAAAACTCTTTTAGAAAATCAGAATTTGACAAATGTTGTAAATTTAGAGAAATTATCCTTTTTACTTTTAGTGTGTGATAATATTGTGTAAATCTTGAATTCCAATTTAATTGAGAAATTTGGGTGAATTTTGATGTAAAGAAAGCCGCGTTTGACCTTGTAAACCCCGTCGTCTTCCTTTCTTTACATTTCTTCTCGTCTTCAACAATTTAACAATTCGCTCCCAACATAAAAAAATTCAATCTTTTTTTCTTTTTTCTTATTCTCTCACGAATAATCCGAATTCCCCAATCTTGATGCGATTTCTGCTGAAATCCCACTTCTCAAAATCCAATCTTTAGTTCGAATTCTGGGTTCGATTTTGATCTATTGATCTGGAGTTGGGTTTTTCCGATGGGGGATTTGGTGAAGCAGACGCTGGCGACGCCGATCCAGCTCACGGACCAGGTGATAAAGGCGGCGGACGAGGCGGCGATTTTCAAGCAGGAGTGCGCGGAGCTGAAGTCCAAGACGGAGAAGCTGGCGGCGCTGCTGCGGCAGGCGGCGCGCGCGAGCAGCGACCTGTACGAGCGGCCGACGCGGCGGATCCTCGACGAGACGGTGCAGGTGCTCGACAAGGCGCTGGCGCTGGTGCTCAAATGCCGCGGGAACGGCCTCGTGAAGCGCGTCTTCACCATCATTCCCGCCGCCGCCTTCCGGAAGATGTCGTCGCAGCTCGAGAACTCCATCGGCGACGTGTCGTGGCTCCTCCGCGTCTCCGCCTCCGCCGCCGACCGCGCCGACGAGTATTTGGGTCTCCCCCCCATCGCCGCCAACGAGCCCATCCTCGGCCTAATCTGGGAGCAGATCGCGATTCTTTACACCGGCACCGCCGACGACCGCGCCGACGCTGCCGCCTCCCTCGTCTCCCTCGCCCGCGACAACGACCGGTACGGCAAGCTGATTATTGAAGAGGGCGGCGTCGGCCCTCTTTTGAAGCTTCTTAAAGAGGGCAAAATCGAGGGCCAAGAAAGCGCCGCCAAGGCCATCGGCCTCCTCGGCCGAGATCCCGAGAGCGTCGAGCACATGACCCACGCCGGCGTCTGCTCCGTCTTCGCCAAAATCCTCAAAGAAGGCCCGATGAAGGTCCAGGCCGTCGCCGCCTGGGCGGTGGCGGAGCTGGTGGCGCACTACCCTAAATGCCAAGATCTCTTCGCTCAACACAACATCATCCGCCTCCTCGTCTCCCACCTCGCCTTCGAAACCGTCCAAGAACACAGCAAATACGCCGTCGTTTCCAAAGCCACCTCCATCCACGCCGCCGCCGTCGTCCTCACCTCCCCCACCACCACCCCCACCTCCGACTTCGACGACGACAACCACACCTCCACCCTAATCCCCCGCCCCAAACAACCCAACAACCAAATGTACAACGTCGTCGCCACCACCATGTCCGCCACCACCACCGCCGCCAACGGCGTCGCCAAACCCAGCAGCAACGGCAGCAGCAACGGCGGAAAGGTCACCTCCCTCCACAACAACCACCTCCACCATCCCAGCATCTCCCTCTCCGCCTCCAACAACCGCGCCCGCGAAATGGAGGACCCTTCCACCAAGACGCAGATGAAGGCGATGGCGGCGAAAGCCCTCTGGCACCTCGCCAAGGCCAACTCCGCCATCTGCCGGAGCATCACCGAATCGCGAGCATTGCTCTGCTTTGCGGTTCTTTTAGAAAAGGGACCGCCGGAAGTGCAATACAACTCCGCCATGGCCTTAATGGAGATCACCGCCGTCGCAGAGGGTGACTCCGAGCTCCGTCGCTCCGCCTTCAAGCCCAACTCCCCCGCCTGCAAGGCCGCCGTCGATCAGCTCTTCAAGATCCTCGAACAGGGCGAATCCGAGCTCTTGATCCCCTGCATCAAGGCCATTGGCAACCTAGCAAGAACCTTCAAAGCCACCGAAACCCGAATGATCAACCCTCTCGTCAAGCTCCTCGACGAGAGGGAGGCCGAGATCTCTCGAGAGGCCTGCGTTGCCCTCACGAAGTTCGCCTGCTCGGAAAACTACCTCCACCTCGATCACTCGAAGGCGATCATCGCCGGTGGAGGAGCTAAGCATCTGGTGCAGCTAGTCTACTTCGGAGAGCAGATAGTGCAGAGCTCTGCACTCATCCTCCTCTGCAACATTGCAATGCACGTGCCGGATAGCGAAGAGCTGGCACGTGCGGAGGTGCTGGCCGTGCTCGAATGGGCGTCGAAGCAAGCCTTCTTGATGCAGATCGAAGACGTCGAGGGACTCTTGCCGGAGGCGAAGGGGAAGTTGGAGCTCTATCAATCCAGAGGGTCGAGGGGATTCCATTGATATGAAGGTTTATTTTATTTTATTTTTTTGTTTAATTTTTGTTGCCACTACTTGTGTTTTTCATTCTTATGGAGTGTATATAGGCATTAGTTTAGTGGATGTGATTCTTTGTAAGAAAGAATTTCAAGTATTTGTTCTTTTTTTTTCTTTCTTTCTTTTTGATTCATCTTTTGGTTAGGATACAAGATTTTGATGAATGTGTAAAGATTTGGAATGAATCAAGATTCAAGAATGTGCTTTATTTGAATGTTTTCCAAGAATTGAAGTGTTCTTGTTTAGGCATAGAAATGTGGTTAAGTTTCATCAGATTATTTTGTTGGGATTTTGAGAAAATGTGTTTTTTAGATGGAAATATTTCTTAAATTTTGGGAGTGGAGTTTTTTCTTGATGTTTTTTTGTGATGTTTTTGCATTCTATATCAAGATATTGAATCTGAAGTTCTTTGAGGCCTAAGGTAGAATTGTCACAAATATTTAGTAGTGCAAAATTTTAAAGTGGTGACTAAATTTTTAGCAGCAAAACATCATTTTCTTTGAAAATGTGGTACTATAGATTGAGATATGGCAATAATGGGAAATTATCACAGATGTCTTAGTTTCTTCTTCTTCCTCTTCCAAAAAAAAAAAAAATCACAGTTGTCTTAGTCATGAGTACAAAGATATGGGAGCTGCATGTAAATGCAAAATCAAAAAAGAATATTAGTACATTTTACTTGACAAAATATGACCTTTTAGTTGAAATAGTACTTGCACCCCCGTGTTAAAAAGTGTATGTCGTTTTCCATAAATCACAAAAACTCCAATTTTTTTTATAAAAAAGAGAGGCAGAAAAAATCCAATTATAAGTCTTCAAATTCTTTTACAGCAACAAATATCACCTTCACAATAAAACAAACCTGACCCTACAAGTACAAAACAATTCAGAAACGGTTAGGATGGTGCCACTTATTGAACATCGTCGTCAAATTATATTTTCTGGTTTTTTTTATCGGCGATTATATATTTTCATCGAAATGATCTCTTCTAATATTTATGTCGTCAACAATTAGTAGTAACTTTTAGTTATTATCTAAATTCGTGATCATTACTTTCGAAGTTGCCATGCCAGCAACAAACATTATTAAAGTTAAATATATTGACTCTTCATTATTCGGACAAATACAGTCTACTATTTCACATTCATGAAATCGGCAACAAATAAATTAGATATCCTACATATATAAGGGAATATGCAGGTGCAACCTCATGCATAGTCATCGTAGTAGAGACTAGAGAGAGAAATATATGTACCATTTATAAAAATAATTTAAATTTTCTAATGTGTTAAAATATTAATATCACAATGAGTAGAATATTAGTGGGCTTTGGTAAATTGATCCAAGCCCATAAAATTCATGATGTGATGAGACTAGAAAGTATGGCCTTCTCGTTAAATTGTTGACTAATCTTGTGGCTTAAATTAATTGATTAAAATTCTAAAACGTTTTCTTTCACATAAATGGAAAAAATCTCTCTCTTAAATCTACTGATAATTGACTTGTTCGATTATTTTGGAGTAGTAATAATATGTCATTAATCAAGGCTTGCGGTTCTCTCTCACTACTTGTCTAGTCTAATCACCACTTTAACTTTCACAAATGCATCCCCACATTTTCAATAATTCATTACTTTATGATTGATCGATCTTATTTTTGCAAGATAGTTAATGCACAAAAACTGGGATTTAACGAACATAAAAGTGAACGGAACACAAAGGGATTTACGTGGTTCGATCTATTAGAATAGATCTACGTCCACGGGCGGAAAGAGTATAGATCTTTATTGCTTGTATGAGTAGTGATTACAAGATTGTTCTCCTCCTTTCAATCTATTCTAAACCTCTATTTATAGGCATTTACATATGGAATTCGACTAGGATTACAAGTCTTTTCCTATTAGGACTCTTTGGCTTGATCTCCTCCTTTATTGGATAAACACCGAGCTTCTATATCTCTTGTGGAGCTTGAATTGTAGTCAATATAGGAGTTGCCTTGGTGTAGAGATTCCTTTGAGGTGGGCCGAAGTGGACTCGGCCTAGGTGGGCTGTTTGGGCCGAGCCAAGTAAGGCTCTTAAGTGGGCCGAGCTGCATAGGCCGAGCTTGACAGTCGGAGCCCAATTATATTGGGCTCGATGCTTGGGCCTAGTAGCTAGGCCATATCCTATCACATTCCCCCCCAAAAAGATATGGAAGTGAGGGTGTGAGCTGGGGTAGAAAGGTGAAGCATGAGTAGTGAAAGTTACATTGCCCCTTCGGAAATTGGATTTCGACGAAGTCGGAATGCTTGCCACCTCGTTAAAACGAGGTGGTTATAAAATTTGCATTGCCCCTTCGGAAATTGGATTTCGACGAAGTCGGAATGCTTGCCACCTCGTTAAAACGAGGTGGTTATAAAATTTGCATTACCCCTTCGGAAATTGGATTTCGACGAAGTCGGAATGCTTGTCACCTCGTTAAGACGAGGTGGAATTGGAATTCACATTGCCCCTTCGGAAATAAAATTTCGACAAAGTCGGAATGCTTGCCACCTCGTTAAGACGAGGTGGAATTGGAATTCACATTGCCCCTTCGGAAATAAAATTCCAACTTCCATTGCCCCTTCAGAAATAAAATTTTGACGAAGTCGGAATGCTTGCCACCTCGTTAAGACGAGGTGGAATTGGAATTCACATTGCCCCTTCGGAAATAAAATTTCGACGAAGTCGGAATGTGAACCGTCTCATTAGGATGAGGTCTAACACGTGATGTGTCAGTTACATTTAATGCACCGTTTGGGGTCCCGATAAAGTAGGCGGAAAGTTACTAAAACTTTTTTTCAGACGCCACAATCAACAATTTTGAAATTTGGAACCCTAAAAATTTTCGGCAATTCATCTTCTTCCTTCACACTTGCAGTGCTTGCCGTCAGTGTTACACCAGAATCCAGTGACCCATTCGACGTCATCACAGTCTTCCATTGCTTAAAAAGTAAGTCCATGGCTTCCTCTTCTTTTATGCGCGAGTCTAGCGGTAGTGGTAGCCAGGATTCGGGCGACAGGTCTATGTCGCCGCCGGTATCTCATTCGCCGGAAAATATAGAGGTAGATGTATATACTGTAGAGTCGGACATTCCGTCGAATTGTAGGGTAGTTTTTACTTCTCCCCGTGATTCGGTCGGAACAGTGTCAAAATTTTCTTCAACCCTAGATTCCTCTGCAATTTTGAAAATTGCAAAAAATTATTTATTTCCTGATTGGATAGAGATGTTAGTACCTCGGCCGGATGATAGGGCGTCCAACCCTCCGGTTGGCTTCGTAACTATCTACGAAGATTGTTTATGCCATGGTCTTCGTCTTCCCCTCCCCCCTAGTTTTTGCCGATCTTCTTCGGAAGTTCGGCATTCCTCTAGCGCAAATAACGCCGAACTCGTTTAGGCAGCTTACTACTTTAGGCATACTTAGTAGTCGTCACGGGGTCAGCCTGTCAGTAGAGCTGATCCTGAAATATTTTCAATTTAATTCCTACAATGGGTGGTATTATCTGTCACCCCGTCTTGGTTTTCGAGTGAAGACGAAGTCAAAAATCCCGAACTGGCAGTCGAAGTTCTTCTTCTATCGGTTCGGTGAGGTCCCACATTTCGTCTGGAATGTGGGTAAATTGAGGAACCAAGGCACCGAAGAAAAATTCGGTGTGCTTGATGAAGTGTTGACTAGCCTAGTTGATGAAGAATTCACTGAGGCCGATCTTGCTATGGCGGGACTGAGCCCTTATGATCCAGACTCCATGGTTGAGCCGGTGAAGGGTGAGGCTCCACTTGGTCCGTTTCTTTGTTTTATGTGTTCTGTTTCATTGTGTTGAGGCTCTTACTGTTTTTCTACAGTGAAACTTCTTGGTAAGAAGAGGGCAAGGTTGACCACTACCGAAAAGTCAGCATCCGAGGTTTCTTCGGAACGAACAGAGAGCGGACTAGGTTCCTCACCAATGGGGTCCCCTCCGGAGCGACCTCTCGTTCGAAAAACAAAACAGCAGAAGTTGGTTGTTGCTGCTCCGACTGGAGATGAGGATTGCACAGTTACTGCAGTCCGGTTATCTGGCGGTGTTGGACGCCAGGGTTTTGGAGAACTGGTGAATCATCCTCGGCCATTTCCGGAGGTAGTATCACACTTACAGATGTACTTCGGCATTTCATTATTATATATTTTTCAACGTTAATGTGTGTTTATATAGGGTGCCGAGGACATGGTGGCGAGACTGAGCGACCTTACCTCGGAATTAAGCAGTTTCCTGACCGCTTCAACAAGGTGGTCCGAGTTCAGCGCGAGCTAGAGAATGAGAAGGGCAGCCTCGTCAACCGATTGGCATTGGCCGAAGCTAGGGTGTCGGTAGAACGGGCTGCGGTGGAATCGGCAAAGACGCTGCTGAGTCAGCGAAGAGAGAGGCGGCCATGTGGAAGGCCGAGGCAGAGGCGGCGAAGCGACAGGAGGCCGAGGCGGTAGCCATGCAGGGGTCGCTGCTTCGGTCTTATACGGAGAGGCTCTTCCGCTCTGAAAGATTCTCGGAGCTGGCCGGGCAGGTCGCCACCATCTTAAACACTCGTGCAGTTAGCGACGTTATCGACAACATCGCTTCTGATATTCCGAACTTGGACAAGGCCAAGTACGGATATCAGGAGATGTCAGATGCGGCTGTCAACCGCGCATATGCTGAGGCACTGGTGGAAGGCCTCAAAAGCATTCCCGTGCTGGACAGCTTAGCCTCGTCGTCTACTGTGTTGACTGCTGAGGTGGTGGAGGGATGGCCAGTTGACAGGGATGAGGAGTTGGAAGGGCTGATTGCCGACCTCAACCGTACTGCCGAGCCCGGGGCTGAGGATGCTGGCCGAGGCAGAGAGGAGGCCGAGGAGGAAGGCGATGCTGACGGCGACAAGTCCCCTAGTCAGAATGAGGAGAATGCTGAAGTGGTAAGTAGATCACCTCTGTATATTCTCTCCCTTTTTTTTTTTTTTTTTTTTTTTTTTGTAAGTCTTTTGTACTGCGGCATCAGTAGGATGTCGCTTGACTTTCGCCTTTGTGGCATAATAAAATTTCAACATTTAATTGAAACTTTTTTTCTTTGCGTTGTAGTCTTCCCCCACTATTTTTGATGCATCCCCGTACATAGCTCAAATCAACAACTTATTACGGGCTCTTGAAGCTAAGAATGTCGAAGCTCTTCGATTGAGAGACCAAGCTAACCATATCCAGGATGAGGCCGACGTGAGACTTAGAGCCGCTCAAATAAAAAATGACGAGCTTCAAGCTCGGCTCCTAGAGCTTGGAGATAAGTATGATGCCATGAAGGAAGAATCTATAAGGATCGTCGAGGAGCATGCTGAATACGAGGCCATCGTCCGCCGAAACGGCGGGAAAACCATTGCCGAAGTTGATGCAAAGGTAACAGAAATCGCAGCCCGGTGTAAGGATTACCACGAAAGATACGGGGCGGACTCCTGGCAACTCAAAGATCAGATGGTTGAGCTGAAGCGAATAGCTGGTATGTATGATGTGATTCTAGCTCGGCGTCCGAAGTTGGCTACTCGACTGGGAAAGGACTCTCATCCTTCAAGTTCGTCCACTACCACTGATCCCTCGAGATCGTCGACTCCCGCGGATCGATCAGACATGAGATATACGCGGCACTCTAAAGAGATTTATGAACAAGAACGACAAAGATTGGCTCGACGAGGTCGAGGTCGGAGTCTTCAACCGGGTAGGGGTCGGAGTCGAGGACGAGGTAGTGGTGAACGAGGTCGAGGCCGCTTTAATATAGATGATGTTTTAAATTTCAACTCCGACGGTGATTTTCCTACAAGATGGCTTAGTTTTAGCAAACCCAAGCCTTCGAGCTCGTCTTAATCACCATGTATTGTACTCTTCCATTTTTGAAATAAAAACGGAATTTTCTGTACTCATATTAGCCTTTGACCTTGTTTTAACATAGATATATTTCCTTGTATTATACAAAGGTAGGCTATAATGAGCATTACCTCGTCAAAAGACGAGGTTTAGGGTTAAGTAGCCCGACTTCATCAAAGATGAAGTGTAGGCTTTAATTAGCACGACCTTGTCATCCGACGAGGTTTAGGCTTTGAGTAGCACGACTTCGTCAAAGGCGAAGTTTAGGCTTTAATTAGCACGACCTCGTCATTCGACGAGGTTTAGGCTTTGAGTAGCATGACTTCGTCAAAGACGAAGTTTAGGCTTTAAGTAGCACGACCTCGTCATCCGACGAGGTTTAGGCTTTGAGTAGCACGACTTCGTCAAAGGCGAAGTTTAGGCTTTAAGTAGCACGACCTCGTCGTTCGACGAGGTTTAGGCTCTTCTCTGTTTTAAACAAAGGCCGTATCTTTGTTTTTAACCGAGGTGGTGCCTCCTTGTTTTAAACAAAAGTACTTCTTCCTAGCTTTTAACAAAGGTGGTTCCTTCGTTTTAAGCCCAGGACAGTTTGAACTTCTATTTTTAACAAGGTTAGGTCGGTACGCGCGCGTTTAGAATTTACTCCCAATGTGGAGTTTATTAAATTACCCTCGTCAGGGTTTCAAAATACTAAGCATAAGTGGAATAGAGAGACATGCAAGATATAATATGTAAGAATTTAAACGTATAATGAAGGAAAAATATAACTTTATTGAAGAAAAAACCGAAAAAAGAAAAACAGCTGACAAGACGACCTGACTCTTGACACCTACGACTTTAAATGAACTGATCCTAGACATTACTCTCCTCCACTTATACAAAGTATTTTTTTAAATGATTAATGTGCCATGTGCGGGGTAAGGGCTCACCGGATAAATGGGCAAGCTTGTACGACCCTTTGCCGAGGACTTCTTCAACTCGGTATGGTCCTTCCCATGTGGCTTCAAGCTTGCCGAGCCTTTCCGCTTTACTGACCTCGTTATTCCGAAGTACAAGGTCGCCTACTTGGAATTGTTGGTACTTCACCCTTTGGTTGTAGTACCGAGCTACTTGTTACTTGTACTTAGCTTCTCTTATGTAGGCGAGCTCTCGTTTTTCTTCTAGCAGATCCAGTTTGGTTCGGAGGTCTTCCTCGTTGACTTCGGCTGTGAAGTTGATAGTGCGTGGGCTCGGCAGGCCTATCTCTACCGGGATCACTGCTTCGGTTCCGTACACCAAACTATAAGGCGTTTCACCGTTCGAGGTCCGGGGAGTTGTTCGGTACGACCATAGGACTTGAGGTAAATTTGCGGCCCAATCTCCTTTGGCTTTGTTGAGGCGGGTTTTGAGTCCCTTGACAATCGTTCTGTTTGTAACTTCGGTTTGGCCGTTCGCTTGAGGATGAGCTACCGAAGTGAACTTTTGGTGAATGTGAAGCCCTTCACACCATTCTCTGAATGTCCGATCGGTGAATTGCGTTCCATTATCCGAAACGAGGATGCGAGGTACACCGAAGCGGCAAACCACATTCTTCCATACGAAGTTAAGGGCGTTCTTGCTTGTGATCTTTGCCAAGGGCTCAGCTTCGACCCACTTAGTGAAGTAGTCTATGGCTACGATGAGGAACTGGAGTTGTCCGGGAGCTTTATCAAATGGTCCGACGATGTCAATTCCCCATTGCACAAACGGCCACGGGCTTTGCATGCTTATGAGGTCGGTTTGAGGTAGTCTCGGTACCGTCCCATGGATTTGACATTTTGGGCACTTTTTGACTAGTTCGACTGCGTCTTGAAACATTGTAGGCCAATAGTAGCCCCAACGCATGACCTTTTTTGACAGTGCTCGAGCTCCAATGTGGCTTCCACATGACCCTTCATGAACTTCGCTTAACGCATAGTTTGCTTGGTTCGGCCCGACACATCTTAGGAGAGGTTGAAGGTATGACTTTCTGTACAGAATTCCTTCTTGTAGAACGTACTTTGGTGACTTGCTTAAGATCTTTCTTGCCTCAAGCTTGTCACTGGGCAGTTCGCCCTTCTCCAAATAATTCCGAAGATGAGTCATCCAATTTGGTGTTTCATCATCAATTACGAGGCCGATCTCGGCTTCTTCTATACTTCGGTGTTTGACTTCTTCCACTGGAGAGCTTGTTGACGAGGACGCCAATTTGCTCAAAGCATCAGCTCGGGTATTTGCTCCTCTTGGGATTCGTACCAACTCGAAGTAGGTGAAGCTTTCTTGCATACTCTTAGCTTTTTGGAGATACTTCTTCATTCTGTCGCCCTTTGCCTCGTATGTGCCGAGCATATGGCTAACTATGGCTTGGGAGTCACAGTGGACTTGTACAGATCGTACTTGAAGACTTTGAGCGAGGCGAAGTCCTGCAATTAGGGCTTCGTACTCCACCTCATTATTTGTGGTAGGGAAGTCGAACCGAAGTGCATAGGTTATCTCCTGCTCGTCTGGACTGAGAAGTATGATGCCTGCACCGCTTCCTAATTTTCCAGAAGCCCCGTCCACATATACCTTCCAACAGTCTTTTGGTGGCTTACTTGTGGGTTCGGCTCTGACAATATCCGAGGCGGCATCGAGTGGCTTCGGTGATTCCGTAAATTTAGATTCCACAAGGAAGTCAGCTAAGGCTTGGCCTTTGATAGCACTGCGTGGACAGTAGCTGATGTCATGCTCACCTAGCTCTACTGCCCATTTCGCAATTCTCCCCGAAGCTTCAGGCTTCAATAGCACTTGCCGAAGTGGGAGGTCAGTGAGGACCTGAATAGGATGTGCCTGAAAATAAGGTCGTAGCCTCCTCGCTGCGTTTACTAACGCTAGTGCGATCTTCTCTAATGGCTGATACCTCGTCTCTGATCCTTTGAGTGCTCGGCTGATGAAGTAGACCGGGAGTTGCCGATGTTTCTCTTCACGTACTAGGACTGCACTTATAGTCTCATCCGAAGCCGCGAGGTATAGGGATAGAATCTCACCTTCATGCGGGACCGACAAAGTTAGAAGCTTAGAGAGGTATTTTTTTAGGTCGGCAAACGCTGATTTCTGTTCCTCTTCCCATTTAAAAACTGGGTTCTTCTTAAGAATCTTGAAGAACGGGAGTTGCTTCTCTGCCGCTTTCGAGAGGAACCGACTAAGGGCAGCTAGGCAGCCCGTCAATTTGTGCACGTCGTGAATCTTCTCCGGAACTTTCATTTCTTGAACAGCTCGGACCTTGGACGGGTTAGCCTTTAATCCTTCTCGAGAAACCCAGCATCCTAAAATTTTCCAGACCGGACCATAAAGGTGCACTTTTCAGGATTCAGCTTCAGGTTAGCTTTCCGAAGGAGGCCTAGGACGATCTTGAGATCGTCGACACAGGTGGTTGGCTCTTTGCTTTTGAAGACGATGTCATCCACATATACTTCCACATTGTTACCGATGTGGGGCTTAAATATCTTGTCCACCATTCTTTGATAAGTAGCTCCAGCATTCTTTAGTCCGAATGGCATTTTCTTATATGCAAAGACGCCGAAGTCAGTGATGAAAGCTGTCTTTGGTGCGTCTTCGTCACTCATCAAGACTTGGTGATATCCTTTATACAGATCTAAGAAACTGAAAACCTTGTGGCCGACCAGAGCCTCGACTTTCTTGTCGATGTTGGGAAGAGGATAATAGTCTTTGGGGTAGTGTTTATTTAGATCGGTGTAGTCAATACACATTCGCCAACCTCCTCCTTGTTTCTTCACCATCACCGGGTTAGCAATCCACGTCGGATACTTGACCTCGAAGAGTATTCGGGCCTCTAACAGTTGGTGCACTTCATCATGTATGACCTGGTTCCGGTCTGCTGCGAATACCCGCTGCTTTTGCCGAACTGGCTTTACTCCGGGGTCAATGTTCAGCCGGTGTGTGATAACATTTGGTGAAACTCCGGTCATGTCGAGTGGTGACCAGGCGAAGACATCTTTATATTCCCGAAGTAGTTGGACAACTTGCTTGCGAAGTTCGGCTCCTCCAGCGAAGCCGACCTTAACAACCTTAGTGGGGTCGTTTTCGTACATTACAACAGCTCCTACTGGCTCGTAGAATGCAGAGTTGTCTTCGAACACTTCGGATTTCTGTAATTGCTATGCTTGCGGATGCTGAGGTGTCCCAACACCTCGTAGGGCGATCTGCATGCATTCCTTCGCCCTTTTCTGGTCACCGCGAATTATAATTACCCCATTCTTCGATGGAATTTTGATCGTTAGGTGGTACGCCGAGCATATTGCCTTCATTGCAACCAACCAATCTCTTCCTAGGATGATGTTATAGGGGGAGTTCGCCTTCACAACAAAAAAACTGACGAACTTGGTGGATGACAATGGGTGCTTACCCACTGTCACTGGGAGTTGAATTATCCCTTCAGTTTGCGTCTCTTGTTGGACGAAGCTTCTAAGGGGAATTGGTGCTGGTGTTAAACGAGCTTCTTCGACCCCTAACTTCTCAAAGCAATCCTTAAAGAGTACGCTTACTGAGGCCCCACTGTCAATGAAGATTCGATGGACGAGCTTATTAGCCACCACTGCCTCAATGACAATAGCGTCTTGGTGAGGTATTATTGGTGGCACTGGGTCCTTCTCTGAAAAGGTAATGACCTCGTCTTTTTTGAACTTTTTCTGTAGAGGCTCGTCTGTAGAGGGACTTCTGGCCTCGGCCTTGAGCGATGACTTCGTTGCTCCTTGTGGGAGCCCGGTAATAGCAGTGACAACTCCGTCGATCCGTGGTTGATCTTCGTCTCCCTCCTCGTCATCAGGACTGGGCTTTTTGTCAACATGGGGGGCGCAATTGTTCCCTCCTCGGTTTCTGCGCTTTCCCCTACCCTGGGGTCGGGCATCATATTGGCCGTGACTTTGGTACTTTCTAAACGTACCGTCACGTACCAGGTGCTCGATATCCGCTGCTAGCTCCCTGCAGTCTTCTGTGTCATGACCGTAGTCCTCATGAAATCGGCAGTATTTATCCTTAGACCGGCGTCTTGACCCACCACGTGACATGGGCTGAGGTCTTTGAAACAGGTTGGTATGAAGCTCATAAATCTCCGTCCTCGGCTTTGTCAGTGGCGTGAATTGGGCCTTTTCCGAAGTTTGCTGAGGTCCAAGTCGGGATTCAAGGGGGCCTCGCTGCAGTCTATCTAAGGCACTTCGGCGGCCCTGCTTCGGTCATTATGCTCTTCTTTCCTCCGATCGGATGGTTCAGGCTTATCAGCCTCGCGCTTCTTCCTATCCGCTTCATCTGCTCGTGCGAAACGATCCGCGATGCTCCACAGCTGCTTCGACGTCCGTGGCTCTTCCCTTATGATCTCCTTGTAGAGAGCACCAGATTGGATGGCATTCTGGAAGGCTGAGATAAGGACTTCGTCAGTCAAGCGATCGACTTTCAGGCTTTCCTCGTTAAACCTAGTCATAAAGTCACTTATTGATTCTCCTCGTCTCTGCCTAATGGAAAGAAGTTGGGCCGGGGTAGTTTTTGCCTCGGCTTTCTGGAAAAACCTGCGTTCGAAAGCTTCGAGTAGATCTGCATATGATCCGATACTGCATGGAGGCAGGCTATCGAACCAACTACGAGCGTTATCGACAAGCAGTTCAGGAAATACCTTACACATGTAGGTATCCTCGTTGAGACCTTGATTCATCATATTATATTGGTATTGGGACAGGAAATTGCTCGGATCGCATGAGCCGTTGTAAGGCTTGATAGAAGGTACTCGATACTTCTCAGGGAGAGGAGTGTAGAGTATATAGTTGGTGAAGGGAGTAGAGATCTTACTGTAAACAGTAAATCTCCATCCTCGGTGATCGTCGCCATGCCGAGGTGAAGCAGTATGACGGCGAGGTGGGGTGATGGTACGGCAAGGTGAAGGTCTGGAGTCTCCTTGGCGTTTATCATCGAACCTTCTTTGACGAGGTGCCGCGTCTCGTGCGCCCACAATCTAGATGCTTTGAGAATCGTGTTGCTGATGGGAACGGGGTGTAGCTCCACGTTCTCCATGATGTCCAGCTCTTTGTTGGTTGACGAATTGTAGGAATTATGTGCCTTTATATGCAAGGAAACTCTTCACTGCATCTTCAAGTTCATGCGGCTGGAGCTTTGGGACCTCCTCTCCATCACGACCGCTGCTGTGACCTTCTTGGCTGGGGTGGAGCGGTCTGCCAAACTAATCCACCGGAATATTTCCGATATGCCCTTCTGGAGTCAGCGCACGCTCCTTCCCGGGGCGTCTTTGATTAGAGCTGGGTGGATGGCTGGAGGCTTCGGTTGATTCATGAGCGGTTTGTTGGGCGTCCTTCTCCTTAGCAGCGGCGGCGGCAGCCTCGACGGCAGACTTATTAGCGGCAGCAGTAGATCGTGTTGATTTCCCGGCCATCGTGATTGTAGCAAACTTGCAAAATTTTGATCAAGATTCACAGATTTTTAGTTCCCACAGACGGCGCCAGTGATCGATCTTATTTTCGCAAGATAGTTAATGCACAAAAACTGGGATTTAACGAACATAAAAGTGAACGGAACACAAAGGGATTTACGTGGTTCGATCTATAGAATAGATCTACGTCCACGGGCGGAAAGAGTATAGATCTTTATTGCTTGTATGAGTAGTGATTACAAGATTGTTCTCCCCTCTCAACCTATTCTAAACCCCTATTTATAAGTGTTTACATATGGAATTCGACTAGGATTATAAGTCTTTTTCTATTAGGACTCTTTGGCTTGATCTCCTCCTTTACTGGATAAACACCGAGCTTCTATATCTCTTGTGGAGCTTGAATTGTAGTCGATGTAGGAGTTGTCTTGGTGTAGAGATTCCTTTGAGGTGGGCCAAAGTGGATTCGGCCTAGGTGGGCTGTTTGGGCCGAGCCAAGTAAGGCTCTTAAGTGGGCCGAGCTGCATAGGCCGAGCTTGACAGTCGGAGCCCAATTATATTGGGCTCGATGCTTGGGCCTAGTAGCTAGGCCATATCCTATCAATGACCTTACATATGAATTAAGGCTCCATCCACGTTTTATACGTTCATTTGAGTTATATTTTACTATATTTTATCATATTCGCCCAATTAAACCTAATCACTCCGTCCAATTCTGGAATCCTAGTTCCTCCTTTAGACACATAAGGAGTATAAATTTATAATAAACCGTTGAACCCACAATATTTTTTCATATATCGTGGGAACTCGCAGTCTATACCTTCAATGTGTACTGGGTAGACCGACGCCCTTATGCAATAGCCTACAACATAGGAAAAGTAATCATACTTGAGAGGACATGTGTGACACACTCAGACCAATAGAGACATTGGTGGGATTTGAACTAGTGACCATTTAGGCCACAAGCATACTACATTGTTTATATTATATATATATACTCCCTATGTTCTCTATTTATTGACACTATTATTATATATGACGTCCCTCATTTACTGAACTTTTTCATTTTGAGGCGTAGGTCCCACAGTTAATTTAACAATTTATCATTCTACTTTTTAACACTTTAACACTTTAATATCATTAAAAAAAATTAGATGGGCCTACAATTATTCCATTTTAACACATCAATTTATTAATACAACAGCAAAATGCATAAAATCATGTGTCCAGAATTTTAGTTCTCTAAATGGGGAACGGATGGAGTATATTATTTTACCTTCTAGGAAATTGATGGATAAATAATAAAATGTCTAAATTGCTCTTACATTTTTATTGGGAAATAGTATGTCAGTGTAGGAAAGTCTTTTTTTACAAAAGTGATAAAATTGGTATAAAATTACTACATCGTTATATTAATTATAATATAATACTATGATACTGATATAAGGAACTGTCCGAATTTTTATACTGTCTAACTGAATTGTTTATACATTAAAATAAACGATTTATAAAGAGATAAATAAACTTTCATACTTTATTATACCTCATATTACACTTTTTTAGGTCAAAATAAAAGGAAATTTATTTGGGTAATATATTTAGAAAGAGATGATATATGAGTAGTATATGCACATAATATGCACGTGTGTTAGCTCATAAATTGGCATGTGGGGGCAATGTTCAACGAGTAGAATCGAATATTATATCATTCTTCTTTTATTCTTCGCCTCTTCTTTCTTTTTTTCTTTATCTTTTCCAGATTAAAAAAAGTTACTACTACTTTTCTTATTTACACTTAAATACATGTTTGATTCGTTGAATATTTACATGTAGTTGGAATTGTGTGTTTGGTAAATATGAAATGCATTGAATGCGCCCATCACATTGTTTTCATATGTACAATTCACATCATGTGTCAATTTCTTCTTTGACAAAATATACTTTTATTATTATTTTTTTCAAGAATTTTAAACGATTGACGCTTGCTAATGTAAGAAATTATGTTTCACGTGACTTATTGAATTAATAAATAAATATAATGTAGATTAAATTAAATTGGGCTTATTAGAGCAATTTAATGGGTAACTGCTGTTTGGTGGAAATAGCAGATTAAGGCCCACTAATGTCATATATAACTAGGTCCTCTCCCTGACATAAAGTGTAATCTCAAACCCTAGTCATCACGTACGTAGAGATAACAGAACATAACCGTCAATAGAGAGAAACACTAGTTGTATCCATTCATCGATTTTAACATAGAGAAAGGTATGTGAGAATTATTGATTTCAAGATCATGTTCACTAATTGAGTTAACATGTGGTATCAGAGAATGTGTTCTGAAATCATATGATTCTCCAATAATTGTAACTCCCGTTTTCATGAACCCTAATCGTAAAATTGAGTTTTATGTTTCCGCTGCAAGAATTGATATTAATACCGATGTGTTTCTAATTGATGCTATGTGCAACGCACTGGCGACTCCAGCATGGAGCATTGGGGGTACAGCTGTACCCCAAAAAAAAAAAAAAAATTTACTAGTATTATGTATTATGTATATATATTAACAAAAAATACTAGTATTATGTATATATTCTGTAAAATGGTACTATTAATGTTATATACTCACTCTGTCCCGCTGAAATGGTCTTTCTTCTTGAACATCTGTAAGGAGTATAATAAGGAGTAATTATTTTTCGCACCCCCGAATTATAATTCCTGGAGTCGCCACTAGTGCAACGTGTTTTGATTCTCAAATAAAGAATGATGTATGTTTGCAAATCATGAAATTATGTAATGATTGCTGGGGTTTATTGTTGAATTATGATATCCGACATCTTAATTTGTGAAATTCCTAATCGATAGTATTCGTATTATGAATAGTTTATTGTTTTCTAAGTTATGCTATTTAGAAACTCGTGTGTATGTCGATTCAATTGATCTGGTAATGATTATGTCTATTAAGATTATGTAACTTATGTTCACTATAATTGCGTTATTTTCTGAATGGATGCCAGATCATGAATAATTGTTGCTTAGTAATTGTTTATTCACATATCGTATGGTGCTTATGGATATAATTGAATTTCTATGTTGTATTAATTCGTATGGAAAAAGAATCGTTGCACATATATTTATTATGTGAATCAAATATTATGAAAGTTTGTTAATCACCAAAGTGGTCAAACTTGTATGTTGATTTGATTCTAAACTAATGATAATTTATTCAATTACCCATATTATAAAGGATGCTAATTTATGTTTGTTGGATTATGGGTATATTGAAATTCATGGTTATAAGGCATTATGAATCGCCCAAAGGTTGATTGTTTGTTCTTATAATTCATGAATATAATTGTAGGTGATTGACTTGTACTGTTAGTTTGTTTATATACCCAAAGGTAGTAAACGAATCTAATTGGTATATATTATACTGCTGAATAATGTTAAAATTTATTAGCATCATTATGTTATGTATATTCATGTATCACCCAAAGGAGAACATTAGTATACATTAATTATTGTTTGAATATCTTATATGAATAGCATGTGTTTTATGTCTCAAAACACTTACGTAAACTTTTATTATGCAGTACTTGTTCCCAACGTAAGTTCTCACGTATCGTCTGTTCCGGTTTTTAATGGGCTAAACTTCTCTGATTGGGAAGAGAAGGTCCAATTCCATCTTGGAGTTATGGATCTTGATCTTGCCATTACGGAAGATAAGCCTGCTGCTCTTACTGATGATAGCAGTGAGGATGAAAGAGCTTATTATAAAGCCTGGGAAAGGTCAAACAGACTAAGTCTGATGTTTCTGAGAATGACTGTTGCTGACAGTATTAAGATAGCTCTCCCCAAAACTGAAAGTGCTAAAGAATTTATGGGTTTAGTGGGAGAGCGCTCCCAAACAGCTGATAAGTCTCTTGCTGGGACACTAATGAGTACGCTGACCAACATGAAATTTGATGGTTCACGTGCTATACATGGGCATGTCATTGAAATGACGAACATTGCAGCAAAACTGAAGTCCTTGGGTATGGCTGTGAATGATAACTTCCTAGTACAGTTTGTTCTTAACTCATTACCCACTGAGTACGGCCCTTTCTAAATGAGCTATAACACCATGAAAGATAAATGGAATGTGCATGAACTGCACAGTATGTTAGTTCAGGAGGAAACGAGGCTTAAGAACTTAGGAAGTCACTCCATTCATTATGTGGGCCACCAAGGAAATCAAGGAGCTGGAAAGAAGTTTGTGAAGAAACATGGTAAGGGCAAAGGGCCATTAAAGGTTAATGAGGTGTCTTTGCAAATCCAGAAGAAAGAGCTAAAGGGCAATAACTGCCATTTCTGTGGCAAGCCGGGACATATCCAAAAGGATTGTCTGAAACGTAAGGCTTGGTTCGAAAAGAAAGGTAAGCATACTGCTTATGTATGTTTCGAATCAAACTTAACTGAAGTTCCCCATGATACATGGTGGATTAATTCTGGATGTACGACTCATGTTTCTAACACAATGCAGGGATTCCTTACGATCCAAACCATAAGTCCAAATGAGAAGTTCATCTTCATGGGCAATCGAATGAAAGCTCCAGTGGAAGCTGTCGGGACTTATCGTTTAATCCTTGACACTGGGCGTCATTTAGATTTATCAGAAACTTTTTATGTACCTAGTTTATCTAGAAACTTAGTTTCTTTATCTAATCTTGATGTTGCTGGATTTGCCTTTAATTTTGGCAATGGATGTTTCAGTTTATTTAAGAATAATCATCTCATTGGTACTGGTATTCTTTGTGATGGTTTATATAAACTGAATTTGAATGGTTTGTATTCTGAAACTGCCCTTACTCTGCATCATAATGTTGGCACTAAACGTAGTTTAGTGGATGAACGTTTTGCTTTCTTGTGGCATAAACACATTTCTAGAGAAAGAATGGAAAGACTTGTAAAGAATGAAGTTCTTCCTGATCTAGATTTTACGGACCTAAATATTTGTGTGGATTGTATCAAAGGGAAACAACCAAAACACACAAAGAAAGGAGCCACGAGAAGCACTCAGCTTCTTGAAATTGTGCATACTGACATATGTGGACCTTTTGATGTTCCTTCTTTCGGAAAGGAAAGATACTTCATTACCTTTATCGATGACTATTCACGTTATGGTTATGTCTATCTACTGTATGAGAAATCTCAAGCAGTGGATGCTTTGGAAATCTACTTGAATGAAGTAGAAAAGCAATTGGACAGAAATGTGAAAGTTGTAAGGTCTGATAGAGGTGGTGAGTATTACGGAAGATATGATGAAATGGGGCAACACCCAGGTCCATTTGCTAAACTCCTCCAAAGTCGTGGTATTTGTGCTCAATACTCAATGCCGGGTACACCACAACAAAATGGTGTATCAGAAAGGCGTAATAGAACCTTAATGGATATGGTTAGGAGTATGTTAAGTAATTGTTCTTTACCCATTTGTTTGTGGATGTATGCCTTAAAAACTGCCATGTACTTGTTAAACCGGGTTCCTAGTAAGGCAGTTCCGAAGACACCTTTTGAACTGTGGACGAATAGGAAACCTAGTTTAAGGCACCTGCATGTTTGGGGTTGCCAGGCAGAAGTAAGGATATATAATCCACAAGAAAAGAAATTGGATGCAAGAACCGTAAGTGGTTACTTTATTGGTTATCCAGATAAATCAAAGGGGTAAAGATTTTACTGTCCTAATCATAGTATGAGAATTGTTGAGTCTGGAAATGCGAGGTTCATTGAGAATGGTGAAATTAGTGGGAGTGAAGTTCCACGAAATGTGGAAATTAATGAAGTTAGAATTCAAGTTCCCGTAACTTGTTTTTTTAACAATAAAGTGCGTGTTCCTCCAGCAGTTGTAGCAAACAACAATGAAGGTGATGAACACAATAATGATCCCATAATTCAAAATGAACCTATTATAGAAGTACCACAAGAAATAACTTTAAGGAGGTCTGAAAGAGAAAAAAGACCAGCTATTTCGGATGATTATGTGGTATATCTACATGAAATGGAAAATGAATTAAGCATTAAGGATGATGATCCAGTCTCATTTTCACAAGCCATTAGTTGTGATAATTCTGAGAAATGGCTAAAAGCCATGAAAGAAGAGTTAAAATCTTTAGAACAGAATGATATTTGGGATCTTGTAGAATTACCTGAAGGTTGCAAGAGAGTCGGTTGTAAATGGGTCTTTAAGACTAAACGTGACTCTCATGGCAATCTTGAGCTCTACAAGGCTAGACTTGTTGCTAAAGGTTTTACTCAGAAGGAAGGAATCGATTATAAAGAGACTTTCTCGCCAGTCTCTCGAAAGGATTCCTTAAGAATTATCATGGCACTAGTAGCTCATTATGACTTAGAGCTACATCAAATGGATGTGAAAACTGCCTTTCTTAATGGAGATTTAGATGATGATGTGTATATGGATCAACCATTAGGTTTCTTGGTTGAAGGAAAGGAACACATGGTATGCAAACTAAAGAAATCATTATATGGTCTTAAATAAGCTTCCCGTCAATGGTATTTGAAGTTTAATGATACTGTTATGTCCTTCGAATTTAAGGAAAACACTGTTGACCGGTGTATATATTTGAAGGTCAGTGGGAGTAAGATCATATTTTTGGTTTTGTATGTTGATGATATTTTGCTTGCAACTAATGATCTTGGTCTCCTTCATGAGACAAAGAAGTTTCTCTCTAGTAATTTTGAAATGAAAGATATGGGTGAGGCAAGTTACGTGATAGGAATAGAAATATTCCGAAATAGATCACAATGACTTTTAAGCTTGTCTCAGAAAGCATATATTAATAAAATACTAGAGAGATTCAGAATGGAAAAGTGCTCATCATCGCCCGTTCCAATTCATAAAGGAGACAAATTTAGTCTCGCTCAATGTCCTAAAAATGATTTGGAACGAAAATAGATGGAAACAATTCCGTATGCATCTGTTGTTGGGAGTATTATGTATGCTCAGACTTGTACTCGACCAGACATAAGCTTTGCAGCTGGAATGTTGGGTAGATACCAAAGTAATCCAGGAATGGAACACTAGAAAGCTGCAAAGAAGGTTTTGAGGTACTTGCAGGGAATGAAAGATCACATGCTTACATATAAGAGGTCTGATCAGCTTGAAGTGATTGGTTACTCGGACTCTGATCTTGCTGGATGTGTGGATTCGCTAAAATCCACTTTTGGCTATGTATTTCTTCTAGCCGGAGGAGCAATATCGTGGAAGAGTGCAAAGCAATCAATTGTTGCTGCATCTACTATGGAAGCTGAATTTGTAGCATGTTTTGAGGCTACGATCAGGCTAATTGGCTGCGGAATTTTATTTCAGGGCTTAGAATTGTCGACAGTATTGCTAGGTCGCTGAAAATGTATTGTGATAACTCCGTAGCAGTGTTTTTCTCTAAAAACGACAAGTACTCTAAAGGTGCTAAGCATATGGAGCTAAAGTACTTAGTCGTGAAGGATGATGTTCAGAAACAAAGAGTGTCAATAGAACATATTAGCACAAATCTTATGATAGTTGATCCTTTAACTAAAGGATTGCCGCCCAAGACATTTACTGAACATGTTGAAAGCATGGGCGTTATTGTTAATGATGTTTAGATTAATGTTTATTTTGAACGATTGACACTCTGAGCTCAAATTATTATATGTTTCTGATTGCTTGTTTCTATTAGCATGCATTATTGGTTTGAAATAAACGAAACAAGTATATATATTAGAATATTATGTTGGACCATAATGTGCTCCTAGTTACGGTCATGTTAAGAAGAAGTCTGATTTGTGGTACATGGAAGGGACTATGTCAATTATGTGATGTACAACCGCCATGACTCGAATTAGTTTTTATTCTTAATTATGAAATTATGATGAAGCCCAATGAAAGTAAATTATTTAGTCTTTTGTGCAATCTTATGTTTGATTATTTATTTATTCCATGATGTTAAGTCACGTGATCCAAGTGGGAGAATGTAAGAAATTATGTCTCACGTGACTTATGGAATTAATAAATAAATATAATGTAGATTAAATTAAATTGGGCTTATTGGAGCAATTTAATGGGTAACTGCTGTTTGATGGAAATAGCAGATTAAGGCCCACTAATGTCATATATAACTAGGTCCTCTCCCTGACATAAAGTGTAATCTCAAACCCTAGCCATCACGTACGTAGAGATAACAGAACAGAACCGTCAAGGGAGAGAAACACTAGTTGTATCCATTCATCGATTTTACCATGGAGAAATATATGTGAGAATTATTGATTTCAAGATCCTGTTCACTAATTGAGTTAACAGCTAAATGATAAAGAATTCTTTTTTGGTACAATGACGAAAAACAAAGAGAGAAAAGAAACAATAAAAAGAGTAGTATACCTTATTTCTTTCATCTCTAGTTTGCTTTCATGTATTTTTTTTATTTTTTTATTTATTTATTATTTATTTTTTTTGGGGAGGGGGCGGGGGGACATATATATATTAAAATGGGGAAGGATTATGATTAAAAAAATCCAAAATATTTAATACGCATTTTCCAAATATGGTAACTAAACATTACATCTAATTCAATTATTTAAAACACTCATTGAACAAGTTACTTTTAATATAGTTCTATGAGTTAAATACCTCAAAATCTTGCATAAGAAATGGATACAAAGAGGGACTAGCAAAATCATTAACATGTAGTATAAAATGGGAGACCAAAAAATTCGGTAACATATGGGACTAAAGCATCATTTTTTCTCATAACAATTTATTAACACTCTAGATTGTTACTAAAAGCTTGATGCTATTCAGCCACAAAATCTCAGTCAATCAAGATCTTAGTTGAAACATCAATTTCCTCATCCTAGTTAACATAGAACTCATCAAGAAGTTTAGTCGAAAAGCTGAACCTGGGTCGACAATTATATATTTTTGTCCAAATTATCTCTCTTCTAATGTTTATGTCATCGGCAATTAGTAAGTTCTAGTTATTAAGTGGATTTGATCTTTATATCATTATTATTTGAACTCCCCGTCAAAAAGTGTTGATGTTAAATATATCGGCTCTGTATTTTTCGTACAAATATAAACCAAAACCACTATTTTATACTTCCTCTGTTTCAAGATTGATGACACATTTCTTTTCATTTCTTTTTGGCACATATTTCTACGCTTCTCGATGATGGATTTTAAAATAATCTTTTAAGTATTTTTTTATTTACGGGATACTACGACACACATAGTATCTCGTAAAAGAAAAGGTACTTCAAAAATTTATTTTAAAACCCATCATCGAGAAGCGTGGAAATATGTGCCAAAAAGAAAGGAAAAGAAACGTGTCATCAATCTTGAAATAGATGAAGTATTTGATAAAATCGGCAACTAGATCTCCATATAAGTATACTGGCTACACTTGGGTAAGTCTGATTCACGGTGAGTGAGTTCAAAAAGATTGACATTTTTATTCGTGTAGATTATCACTTTTCTACATAAAGATTGACACTTTTTAAATAAAAAAGATAAAAAAATAATTATGTTAAAGATTAAACTTTTGTAGATTAACATTTTTCTACATAAAGATTGACATTTTAATAAAAAACGATAAAAAATAATTTTGTTACACTTTTATCTGTGTAGATTAACAATTTTTTTATTGAAGATTAACACTTTTTTTTGTGGCTGGACTCGAGTCAAGCTCACCCAAGTTTTTGACTACGAATAAAGGGGTATGCAAGATTGCAACTTGCAAGTGCAAGAAAGAGAAAGAGAGAAATATATGTACCATTAATAAAAAGAATTTGAATTTTCTAATGTGTTAAAACTTAAAACATTAAAATCACAAATCAGTAGAATCTTAGTGGGCTTTGGTAAATTAATCCAAGCCCATAAATCCATGATGTGATGCGACTAGCAAGTATGGCCCTCTCGTTAAATTGCTGACTAATCTTGTGGGCTTAAATTAATTGATGTGTCGTGTTCTTAATGCAAAATGTTTTCCTTAAATGGCAGTTGGAAGAAAATTTGGACTCTTGAAGGTCAAATTTTTCTTATGGCGGGCTCCCACATGAAGTTCTCCCAACAAAGACAAATTTGATAGCAAGAGGCGTAATGGTTGGAGAAGAGAATATGAAAATACGTGGCATGTTTTCCTTGAATGTGATTTTGCAAAGAAATGTTGGTAGGAGTCAAGGTACGAGAGCATTATGCGGCAGCTAGTACAGAGGTTTGATTTCTTTAACCAACTTTTTATTTGCAATTTGCTCAATTAATGATATGGATACGAAGGCGGGAATTGTGATGATATTGTGGCTAATTATGGAAAGATAGGAACGATAAGGTGTGGAATAATAAAGTTCCTATTTCTTCTCTCACGTTGCATAGAGCTAAGTGGTCCTGGACAGAGTGGTTAGAGATGCAGCCTTCAAGGAATTCTGCGAGGAATGGGGGGAACCGTAGAGTGTGTGGGGTTTGGCATGATTTGCCGATCGGATGGAGTAGATGTGGAGTGGATGTAGCGTTTTTTGAGAGCCAAAATCGTACGGGTATAGGAATTATCTGGCAAGATTCTAGAGGAGAATTTAAGGCAGCCAAAATGATTACTCTTTCGGGTTGCATGAGGGTAGCTGAAGGGGAGGCTATGGGTTTACGTGAAGCTTTGTCATGGATCAAGGATAAGGGGGCTAGGTAACGGATAGTAAGCTGGTTGCAGACGCAATGAACACAAAAGAAACAGACATTTCTAAGTTTGGAACTACGATTGCGAGCTGCCGATTGATTTGTGAAGGGTGTGATAGAGTTAGTGTTAAGTATGTCCGTCGTGAAGCTAATGTTCTAGCTCATAGACTTGCTAGAAGAGCATTAGATTTTCCTAATACGTAGGTTTGGGATGAACCTCCGGCGTTTGTGGATGGTCTTTTTCATGCTTCATGCGTGTGTGATGAATAAAATTGCTTCGGTTTTCTTTAATGAAAAAGAAAAAGAAGAAGAAAAGGTTTTCTTTCACATAAATGGAAACAATCTCTCTTAAATCTAGTGACAATTGACTTGTCCCATTGTTTTATAGTAATAATATGTCATAAATCAAGGCTTATGGTTATCTCTCACTACTTGTCTAATCTAATCATCACTTAACTTTCACAAATGCATCCCCACACATTTTCAATGATTCATTACTTTAAGTGGGCATTGTCCTTGCATATAAATTAATTAAATGGATAGAAAAAAAACTATTTTTACTTATTTTTAAGTTATAGAGATTTTAATATATATTTTATCTTATTTTTTAATGTATAGATTTGATCTTGTCCGGTTAAACTTGATTTTGCACGTCCAATTCTAGAATCCTAGCTCCGCCCTTAGGCATTGGAGGATAATTTATACTTCCCCGGCTCAAGATTACTGAGCCCATTCTTTTCGGTAGGGGAATTAAGGCGGGGGTATTTAGTGTTTTATGTGTTTAGAGATGAATTGTGGTTTATGTGTTTAGTGTTTTAAGTATATTGCTAAATACATAAACCACATTTTATCCCTAAACAATAAACTTAAAAAACTAAACACTTTGCGGGAAAAAAAAAAAACCTAAACACTTCCGTCTTAATTCATGTACCCGAAAAGAAAGGGTTTGGTAATCTTGAGTCAGAGGAAGTACGGAGTAATATATTATTCCTACTTCCCGCTTATTTAATAGTGATATCCACAAAAATTAAAAAGAAAAATATAAATAAGATAAAAATGGACAGATGGTAACTATAAGTTGAGAGGGGCAAATTGTTTTTAAAAATAAACGTTGAGGTCCCTTTTGCACCAAAACAAAATCTAGGGGGCATTTTATTTTTTCGTAAAAACGTTAAGGAGTATTTGTAACTTGCTTATCCCTAATAACAATAACAATAATAATAGCTATAATTATTATCGTTATTAAAAAAAAACCCAGAAACATTAAATTCAACATGTATGTGACAACAAATAATTTGATCCTTACGTAAGGTTACGACCTTCAAAAAAAAAAAAAAAAGAGGTTGATTTGATAGCACAAAAGCCTGATAGAATATTTATTTCTGCCTTTGTTTTAAATGGAGGACCATTTAAATTCCATGCCTTTAGCAAAAATAATTCCAACTATAATTAATACGTTTTGGAAGAAAACTTTGTTATCTGCTAATAGAAAACAATTCATAATAAATTATCGTTACTAAATTAATAAAATGGAGTTCGAGTGTGACAAGCAAAAGAAAAGAAAAAGTCCCTAATAGCGCACAGCACTCTTACATCTACTATTTCTCTATTTCAGAAAAATAAGCCCAAAAAAAAAAAAAAGGATGGTCGTTACAACTCACAAAAAAGGCATTTTCTAAAAAGAAATATAGATAATGAGAATGAGAGGCTGTTTCATCTAAAGAATCATTCAACTTTGTGAAATAAAATAATCAAGAATTTCAACTCCAATCTCTCACAAAATCATTCTCATTCATGCTTTTGCATCACTCAAATTCATCTCAACAAATTCCAAGTTACTGTGTATGATTGAATGGAACAGTAGTAGTAGTAGAGTAGTATCTAAACAAACACACATAATTTGACTAAGATTAACTAAAGTATCTAAACTTGCACTAGGTCAATACCTCATACTACTATACTAGCCTATGTAATCTCACCAACCTATAGTTCCTACCATCCATATGGGAGAGGTGAAAGTTTTATACAGGAAAAATCATGCCGTTATTGTACACAGCAAAAGCTAATCATAAATTGCAACTTACAACTGCTCGAAAGGAAATGGGCTCAAGAGCGATTCTTCGAGCTCCCTAAAACCCCTATAAACGGCCTCCGTTTGGTTCTGTGGAAGAGGCAACCTCCTCACCTCGGTCATGTACCTGGCATTTGCAGAAGCGAGGGCGTTACTAGTTGAATCAATGTTGAGGATTTAAAAACGTGCAGGGTAAATATTGCACGGCCAACTTCTGTTTTGGACTCGTTATCATAACTGCCCCAACCCTTGGGAAAAAATATCAATTTGATACCTAACCTATTTCGGGCACCTAAAAATGGCATGTGATGGAATCGTGAAACTTGCCCTGAGTGATGAGTATAGACATTGTGCAAGCACATTAGTCCGGAGTTCAGTTAAGTGTTAATTTGATAAAGGGAATAGGTCAAATATCAAACTGATACTTTTCAGAGGTGGTGACAATTTTGGTGATGAATCCGAATGTCAGGTTAGAACCGTCATCGGAAAATTTGCCCACATAGCAATAAAGATCAAATGTAAGAGGCTTTGCCAAAGGTCAAAAGTAATCGGAAAAGTCATTTTACCTATTTGCAGCACTAGTGATCTTATCACGTACGCCTTGATTTATAACTGAAGTTTGGCCTAGTGAGGATGCCCCCCCCGAGAATGAGAGAAGCTCCAGCAGAGCTAGTGCCCATTCACGAAGCACTACTAGAACCAAACGAAGAAGACGAAGCCTCAGACTAGGATTTAGCCCCTATCGGTGCAAGTGATACAAGTTATTGTCACTCCATCAGAAGGAATGGTATATTCAGGCAGCGGTTGAAGTGAAACCTCAGCATATGGATCAGTTCCATCACTTCTTCAAGAACAACATACTCCAACTAGAATCAACTGATACACAAAACCCACAACCATAAGATGAAAGACAAGGAAGGGGGTAAGGGGGAACAAACAAAGAAAAAGAAGATTCCTAAATATCACAGGTTTGCATGACATAAAATAAAATAACATTACAGCAGGAACCTCACAGGCTCACACACATCTAGAACAATAAACAACTCCTTGGTAAAAAGAAACAGACTGAAAGAACAAGAATTTACTGGACATTAATATTAAAATGCACTATACACAATGATTGCAAAATCCATAAAGGATAAAAAATTTAGCCAAAAACTACAATTATTTTCATAAATGGAAGAACAAAACAATGTAGGGAAACTGAAATACCTCCACAGGAGTGGCAAGAACTAAAAGATACTGGATAGCTTTGAAGAAAACACCAGGCTTGGATTTTGCAAGACCCACAGCACATATAGCTTGTTCCTCCCCACTATATTCGGGACATTGACCATCCCTAAGTTGAAAAAGCATCAAACAAAATATAAGACAGAGGACTTTTTTTTTTTCCTACTGATAAAAGATTAGGTGACCAGAGAACTACAAACTGGATGCCTATATCATATAGAGTCAAGATATTCATCTCAAGAACTGTCAAACACAGTAACTCTGACCACTTATCAAATCTCCAAAGAAATAAGGAGTTATCAACTGATGCCCAAGCCCGCCGTATTTCTGGAAATATTCCGCATAGAGCCGTTCCTTCTCCACCAGCAGCATATCTTTCAACCAACAGTGGAGGTAACTCCCATGTGTCCACAACTTCAACCAAAGGAGGCCACTGCATCATGCACATGAAGACATAAAACTTAGGTTTTATAGTAAGGAAGAGATGGATCAAAACAAGATCAGTATAATCTGAACATAGAAATTAATTGGAATCAATTGGAAAGTATCACATAACACACACAGTTCAAATAGCTATAAAAATTACACAATTAATAAGAAATTTTCATATTCCAGCCAGTTGATTCATCTTAGAGCCATTAGTGAAATGTTACGCCTATATTATTGCCAAAGAAAGTGGTACGTCCTGTAAAATTTTGATAGGCAGCAGTAAGCTAAATGACACTGGCAAACCCCCTGGCAACCCTAAATTTTATCCTCTCCCAGGCCTCATCAATGGATTCCTCAAAATTTTCAAAATTCCTCCGATTCCATTCAGACCAATTGACCAAAAAGACCAACATTCCAAGAAGTATTCCCTCAACACTTGGTGCCTTTTGTAAGTAAAATTTCCTAGGTTCCTGGAAAACAAACCAGTAGCAAAATGTGGTGTGTAGCCCATAACAGCCCCAGGTCTTTTAATACTCAAGACCCCAACTTTATGAGAGAAAGGGAAATGCAAGAACAAAGAACACATGATTAAAGAGATTGGAATTGCATACAAAAAAGCACACCAATTTGAAGACATAATAAAGACCAACAGAGGTTTCCATAACCACCCACCATGAGAAAAAAAGGTATTCCTCACTTTATAAACTACCCTAACCTAGACTTGCGTTGATTTCAAGAAGGAGATAGATCTCCAAGGGATACCATATTTGCTTTACAAAATACGCCATTAAAATTTGAACTGCCTCCACCACTCGCCCAACAAAAGTTGGATTTTTCAGACAGATGCTATCATTATTCAATTATTAGTGGTACCAATACCATGCTCCTCAGAGTCAGGACAACTAACCATGAGACTGAGAGATTACATAAAAATTCTCTCAGCCTCTTTTTCCAAATTAAATGGAAATTCCTTCCAGTATCCAAAGTAGGAAAATCACTTTTCTATCCAACTACATTGCTGGGCATATTTCAATATCCAGAATATTGCAACCAATTCAATCAATGATATTAACTGCAATGCAAGACTTACTGAGCTCCGATTTCCCGGTGAGTAGAATAAGGATGACTAGAGTATGTAGATGCTTCCAAAGCTTCTTCCATCCGATTTCCCGGTTAATGCGATCACCAACTACCACTCCCGCATTGTCATCACTACCTCATTCTCCTAATATAATTCCATCTTAAACTACAAACAATATAATTCCAATTATTTATTATTCAGTTTAGGGCGGCATCTCCAACGGCTACTGCAAAACGCTCTCGACGCAAAATTTGCGTTTGCACTGTTCGCAAATTTCTTTTTAATTTATGAAATATTGCAATTCGATCCTTCTCTTTTCATCATGTTGTATTTCTGGTTTGGCACGAGACTAAAGAAGATGATGCTTAACTTTTAATTGTCCCCATTTTAAATGGGTTTGGTATTTATTTTATACTCCAAAATTTATTTATATTACTGGGACCATTTTTTAAAATGTAATTAGGATTAGGATTACATTTGTTGTTTGATTTTAGAAGAACCGTGTTTTGTTTTGTTTATAATATTGTACTAGTGTGTAGCCCGTCGAAATTCGACGGGAAGAAAAATTTCGGATTTAATCTAATGAGTTACTTTATAATATCTTGATTTTTATTAGTATTTTTTATTGATTTTTGTTAAGAGTAATTAAAATTATATTTTGAAATAAATTACGAAATGCCACAACTTGGCATCTCTCCAGAAAGATTGAATCATAAAAAGATATCTATTATGTGTAGTTTTTTGCATTTAGCAGCATGCAAAGTCTTCGGGAACAAATTAAAGAAAAAAAACTTTAAAACATAAGCTAGTGATACTTTTAAAATCAAAATGATAGAGAATTAAATAGTATTTGAAGCCATACTTGAAATTTCCTTGCAATTTAATATTTTATTTATATCACATTAAAGTTTTTGCTTCTACTAATTACAATGATTTGTTTTAATATAATATAATAATAAGACTTTTGAATTAATTACCTGGCTTATCAAGAGTTTTTTTGTTTCAAGTGAAGGATGTCGTCTGACAACAACCGCCAAATTTTATTCCACACATTTTCAGACATTGACATACTATTCGAAATTAGTAATGTCGCAAAGTGGCGTTGCAAGTAAGTTCCCCAAATACTTGCTTCAACAATTCCTTCGATGTACTCTTTATCATCATCTAACAAACCCCTTGTGTAGCATGCTTCCTTATAGCTCTCTTTCAGTTCTCCTTTTACTATACGAAAATCAGCATGACATGTTGCACCCCGAACATGATTCAACAATATTCTGAGATAGTACATTTTCCCGGCAAAAGGAGACACATGGAATATACGGCCCATGGCAAATCCTTTTTTTCTCATTCTCCATATTCTAGATTCTCCATCCCATATGTACTTTTCAGGAAACTCAATGTACAACAATTTTCGAGCATCGCTATCAATTTTATTAATTTCCATCCATTATAAAAATTGTGATTCTACGACACTGGGCTTCTCCATAACATTTTCAATGTAATCGCCTTCTCTAAACTTACACGTTTGTTCTCCTTCCAAATGAAAAGATAGACGTGGATTCCACGTGTGGAGTTCGATAATATATTGTATTTTTCTTAATCTTAAATTGTGGATTTATTCCTTCAACCAAGAATTAGGATCGACATGAAATCATTTTAAAGGGCCTAATAATTTTAAGGCCCACTCAAAATTTAACCTATCAAACTCAATCTCTTAGACGTAACTCTCAAAACTCAAAACTTATAACTCAGTCGTCGCTGCCATGGATGCCATGGCATATGAAAAGCTTTGCGCTGGGTACCTTCAGTAGCGCCCATGGCAGAAGAAAAGGATATTGGTCTCCTTCATCTATACGACGTGAATGTTCTCAGGGAAGGCCACCAATTTCTTGAGGTTACGGCGCTACTAAAGGTACCAGCGCAAGGCTTTCACCGGTCGAAAGAAGGATCTCGTGGATCTAATGTTTTCTTTAGTGAATCTCGATGAGTAAGGTTTTTCTTTGTTTTTTTTCTTTTTTTTTCTTGTTGAATTTATGTTTTCTTGTTTAGATTGAATGATTTGGGAGGCAGATTTTGAGGAACGAGTCCTCCGGATTTCTCTGGCATTTTCAAGGGAAGGGATGAAGATGATACATCTGAGATTGCTCATAAAAGTGCCATGCTTTCTAGGTTGCGAGGGCAGAGGGGCAATGTTGTTGGGGCTCCACCCGTTCCGGCGATTGGTGGAGAGAAGGTTCCCCCAGTCGGGGCACAACCTATCCGGGCTAGGAGGGTCTTTAGCAGAGATACTCAAAACGGGCAGCCCGCTTCAATTGTTTGTTGAAGTTGGAGCAAGTTTTCTTCAATTCACTAGGGTACCTAACTATAAAATTAAATTAATTGATTATCAATTAATTAGTACTTTTTATGTTGTGCAGTGTTACTGATCCAGCGAGCGATTTAGAGGCTGCTATCCTCGATATCTGCATTAAGTTGCTGAGGAACCGATGAGAAAGCGTGGTGACAGACTTACCAAGAGGGCCAACCTGATCGAGAGTAGGCGTTGAAGGGACGAGTTAATTGGGTGCTAACTTGAAAATATCTAATCTCTAATTTTGAGGCATTGTTTAGTCTAACTTTGAGTAATTGTAGGCATTATTATGATTCGATACTATAGATTACTCAACATGATTAGTATTTTATTTTTAAATTATCTGTGTATATACTTGCTTCAACAATTCCTTCGATGTACTATTTATCATCATCTAACAAACCTCTTGTGTAGCATGCTTCCTTATAGTTCTCTTTCAGTTCTCCTTTTACTATACGAAAATCAACATGACATTTTACACCCCGAACATGATTCAATAATATTCTGAGATAGTACATTTTCCCGGTAGAAGGAGACACATGGAATATACGGCCCATGGCAAAAAAAAAAAAAAATTCTCATTCTCCATATTCTTGATTTTCCATCCCATATGTATTTTTCAGGAAACTCAATGTACAACAATTTTCGAGCATCGCTATCAATTTTATTAATTTTCATCCATTGTCGAAATTGTGATTCTGCGACGCTGGGCTTCTCCATAATAATTTCAATGTAATCGCCTTCTCTAAACTTACACGTTTGTTCTCCTTCTAAATGAAAAGATAGGCGTGGATTCCGCGTGTGGAGTTCGATAATATATTGTATTTTTCTTAATCTTAAATTGTGGATTTATTCTTTCAACCAAGAATTAGGATCGAGATGAAATCATTTTAAAGGGCCTAATAATTTTAAGGCCCAACCAATTCTAATTTTAACCTATCAAACTCAATCTCTCAGCCGTAACTCTCAAAACTCTCAATCTCTCAGCCGTAATTCTCAAAACTCAAAACTCAAAACTCAGTTGTCACTGCCATGGATGCCATGGCAGAAGAAAAGCCTTGCGCTGGGTACCTTCAGTAGCGTCGTAACCCCAAGAAATTGGTGGCCAAACATTCACGTCGTATAGATGAAGGAGACCAATATCATTTTCTTCTGCCATGGATGCCATGGCTGTCGTATAGATGAAGGAGACCAATATCATTTTCTTCTGCCATGGATGCCATTGCAGAAGAAAAGGATATTGGTCTCCTTCATCTATACGACGTGAATGTTCTCAGGGAAGGCCACCAATTTCTTGAGATACGGCGCTACTGAAGGTACCAGCGCAAGGCTTTCACCGGTAGAAAGAAGGATCTCGTGGATCTAATATTTTCTCTAGTGAATCTTGATGGGTAAGGTTTTATCTTCGTTTTTTTCTCTCTTTTTCCTTTTTTTTTTTTCTTGTTGAACTTATGTTTTCTTGTTTAAATTGAATGATTTGGGAGGTAGATTTTGAGGAAGGAATCCTCCAGATTTCTCTGGCATTTTCAAGGGAAGGGATAAAGATGATACATTTGAGATTGCTCGTAAAAATGCCATGCTTTCTAGGTTGCGAGGGTAGAGGGGCAATGCTGTTGGGGCTCCACCCGTTTTGGCGATTGGCGGAGAGAAGGTTCCCCAGTCGGGGCACAACCTATCCGGGCTAGGAGGGTCTTTAGCAGAGATACTCAAACCGGGCAGTCCACTTCGATTGTTTGTTGAAGTTGGAGCAAGTTTTCTTCAATTTACTAGGGTACCTAACTATAAAATTAAATTAATTGATTATCAATTAATTAATATTTTTTATGTTGTGCAGTGTTATTGATCTCAGTGAGCGATTTAGAGGCTGTTATCCTCGATATCCGTGTTAAGTTTCCAAGGGAACCAATGAGAAGGTATGGTGACAGACTTACCAAGAGGGCCAACCTGATCGAGAGTAGGCATTGAAGGGACGAGTTAATTGGGTGCTAACTTGAAAATATCTAATCTCTAATTTTGAGGCTTTGTTTAGTCTAATTTTGAGTAATTGAAGGCATTATTATGATTCGATACTATGGATTACTCAACATGATTAGTATTTTATTTTTAAATTATCTGTGTATATAATTGCTTCAACAATTCCTTCGATGTACTCTTTTATCGTCATCTAACAAACCCCTTGCGTAGCATGCTTTCTTATAGTTCTCTTTCAGTTCTCCTTTTACTATACAAAAATCAGCATGACATATTGCACCCCGAACATGATTCAACAATATTTTGAGATAGTATATTTTCCCGGCAGAATGAGACACATGGAATATACGGCCCATGACAAATCCTTTTTTTGTCATTCTCCATATTCTAGATACTCAGGAAACTCAATATACAACAATTTTAGAGCATTGCTATCAATATTATTAATTTTCATACATTGTAGAAATTTTGATTCTGCGACGTTGGACTTCTCCATAACATTTTCAATGTAATCGCCTTCTCTAAACTTACACATTTGTTCTCCTTCCAAATGAAAAGATAGGCGTGGATTCCACGTGTGGAGTTCGATAATATATTGTATTTTTTTCTTAATCTTAAATTGTGGATTTATTCCTTCAACCAAGAATTAAGATCGAGATGAAATCATTTAAAAGGGCCTAATAATTTTAAGGCCCAACCAATTTTAATTTTAACCTATCAAACTCAATCTCTCAGCCGTCTCAAAACTCAAAACTCAGCCGCCGCTGCCATGGATGCCATGGCAGAAGAAAAGCCTTGCGCTGGGTACCTTCAGTAGCGTCGTAACCTCAAAAAATTGGTGGCACTTCTCTGAGAACATTCACGTCGTATAGATGAAGGAGACCAATATCCTTTTCCTCTGCCATGGATGCCATGGCAGTCGTATATATGAAGGAGACCAATATCCTTTTCTTCTGCCATGGTATCCATGGATGCCATGGCAGAAGAAAAGAGTATTGATCTCCTTCATCTTACAACGTGAATGTTCTCAGGGAAGACCTCCAATTTTTTAAGGTACGGCGCTACTGAAGGTACCAGCGCAAGGCATTCACCGGTAGAAAGAAGGATCTCATGGATCTAATGTTTTCTCTAGTGAATCTCGATGGGTAAGGTTTCTCTTCGTTTTTTTTTTTTTTTTGTTTTTGTTTTTGTTTTCTTGTTGAACTTATGTTTTCTTGTTTAGATTGAATGATTTGGGAGGCAGATTTTGAGGAACGAATCCTCCGGATTTCTCTGGCATTTTAAGGGAAGGGATGAAGATGATACATCTGAGGTCGCTCGTAAAAGTGCCATGCTTTCTAGGTTGCGAGGGCAGAGGGGCAATGATGTTAGGGTTCCACCCGTTCCGGCGATTGGTGCAGAGAAGGAGGGTCTTTAGCAGAGATACTCAAACCGGGCAGCCCGCTTCGATTGTTTGTTGAAGTTGGAGCAAGTTTTCTTCAATTCACTAGGGTACCTAACTATAAAATTAAATTAATTAATTATCAATTAATTAGTATTTTTTATGTTGTGCAGTGTTACTGATCTCAGTGAGCGATTTAAAGGCTGCTATCCTTAATATCCGTGTTAAGTTCCTGAGGAACCGATGAGAAGGCGTTGTGACAGACTTACCAAGAGGGCCAACCTGGTCGAGAGTAGGCGTTGAAGGGACGAGTTAATTGGGTGCTAACTTCCATATTCCATATTTGGGAATTCATGTGGGGGGTAGGTCGAATGGGACGGAGGCGTGGAAAATACAACTTGATAGAGTGCGAAGGAGGTTGAGTAGGTGGGAGGTGAGCTCTATTTTGATGGGGAGGGGGGGAGAATAACTATAGTTAAATCTATCTTGTCTGCTTTGCCTGTTTACAATCTCTCATTCTTAAAGTTGCCGAGATTGATTGAGAATCAATTAAAATCTGCCCAATGCCGATTCTTGTGGGGTGGTAAGGAAGGGATAAGGAAACTAGCTTGGGTTGGGTAGGATAAAGTCTGTAGGCCTATGGAAGAAGGAGGGGTAGGAATTAAAGATTTGGGGATGTTTAACAAAGCTTTACGTGGTTAATGGATTTGGAGGTTTCTGGTGGAAAAGGGTAATCTATGGCAAAAAGTATTAAAGTCAAGGTTTGGGGATTTGAGATGGGGTAGAGGAGGGGAACGAAAAGAGGGAAGGAGAAGAAACAGAAAGGGCTGGTGGAGGAGTGTTATTTCAGAGGTAGAAGGGGTGGAAGGGAAGTGGTTTTGGGATAGATTGGAGCAAAAACTTGGGGAGGGGAAAGAAGCTTTCTTTTGGGATGGGATGTGGTCAGGGGATAGGTCACTAAAAGATATGTTTCCTAGGCTTTTCCAACTTAGTACAAAGAAAGAAGGGAGGGTGGCAGAGATGGGTCGTTGGGAGAACAATGGATGGCGATGGTCATTAGGGTGGAGGAGAGAGCTCAGAACCAATGAGAAAGAGTGGGAGGCCGATCTTATACTTTTCTTACTGGGTTTTAGTTTGAAGGAAGACACATCAGACAGTTGGGAGTGGAGGGGATCGGATGGCAGGCATTTCTCGGTTAAAGAGACTTACAAATCGGTTATGGAGAGGTGCAACAATTCCAGCCTAGATAGCTCCACGCACAGCAATTTTTTTGGCTTATGGCGTGCTTACGTGCCCTTCAAGGCTCAAGTTACAGCCTGGCGTTTGTTGAGGGATCGATTGCCGACGAAGGAGAACCTGCTTAAAAGAGGTATAATTGGGCAACAAGATCAAAAGTGTTGCTGCTGTGCGACTGAAGTGGAATCGGCTGGCCATCTTTTTTTACATTGCATGGAGGTGGAAAAATTATGGAGGACGTTGGTTGCTTGGACTGGAACGTGTTGGGCTCCGCCAAATGATGTGGTTTCGCATCGATTGGGCTTTTCGAGTCTACTCGGAAGAGGTAAATTTGATAGAAGACTTGGCGGTCTTTGGATTTGTGCTATTTGGACCTTATGGAAATGGAGAAATTCGGTATTGTTTGAAGGGAAGGAATGAAATTTTAAAAGGATAGAAGTCGAAATTAGATGTCGGTTTTGGAGTTGGTGCAGTGCAAACGGGGAAACCGATCATCGCACCAGTTTTTTAGATTGGTCAAGGAGAAGCCTATCTGATTTTTGGAATGTTTGATGTTCTATAATTTTGATGTTTGTATTGGTTAGGTACTGCTTGTACCAAGTGATGAATAAATAATTTTTTTCCTTTCAAAAAAGAATTGGGTGCTAACTTGAAAATATCTAATCTCTAATTTTGAGGACTTGTTTAGTCTAATTTTAAGTAATTGTAGGCATTATTATGATTTGATACTATGAATTACTCAACATGATTAGTATTTTATTTTTAAATTATCTGTGTATATAAAAAACTACAAGTAACATTATTCCATTCACCCTTTTCAACTTTTTCAATTTTTTTAACAACATTGATTAATAACCTCTTCAAATTAGACTAAGAACATAAAAAGAAATACTTGGTTTTCTTTTTTTAACCTCACCACTAATATTATACTACCTCCATCCCATGTAATTGTCCCACTTTGACCGGGCACAATAACCAAAGAAAGAATAAATATGTGGTTATAATTAATTCTGATAAGAGATAATTAATTGTAGCCACAAATTTTTTGTCATATAAAGAAATGGGATAATTATATGGGACGGACTAAAATGGCAAATGAGACAATTAGGTGGGATGGAGGTAGTACAACATGAAGGCTTTTAAAAGAAAATGAAATCAACATGAATAGAAATAAGGGGAAAAAAATATATAAATAATACCAATCTTCTATAAATATACTCTTGAATGGTTGCATCTTTTTTCTTACATTCAGCCACCTTGAGCAGCTTTATAAATCTCATCAACTAATCTAACCCGCGACACTAGGAGTACCATTCGTACATGAAACACAATCATCGCATCCTCAAAGTCGAAGCACACAAACAACAATGCCTATATGCAAAGCACACATGATGTAATCAACCAATTCTGGGTTCTTTCAATGATAATTTTGATGATACCTGAAGGTTTGGAAAGAAAATTGGCAAACATCCGATTGTAACATGTCTCTCACTCATCAATCTTCCAAATCAGATTGGAACCTGCTCCTGTTTGTATAAAACATCCACGTTTTATACGTCCATTTAAGCTATATATTTTATATTTTATCAAAATAAACGGAGCGTATAGGAAATTTATTTGGGTAATATATGTAGAAAGAGATAATATTTGAGTATATTATATGTACATAATAATATGCACGTGTGTTAGCTCATAAATTGGCATTGTGGGGGCAATGTTAGAATCGAATATTATTCTTCTTTTATTCTTCGCCTCTTCTTCTTTCTTTCTTTCTTTCTTTTTTTTTTTTCTTTTTCTTTTCCAGATTAAAAAAAAAAAAAAAGTTACTACTTTTCTTATTTACACTTAAATATATGTTTGATTCGTTGAATATTTACATGTAGTTGGAATTGAGTGTTTGGTAATTATGAAATGCATTGAATGCCGCCATCACGTTGTTTTCATATGTACAATTCACATGATGTGTCAATTTCTTCTTTGAAAAGAAAATACACTTTTTATTATTTTTTCAAGATTTTCAAGCGATTGACGTTTGCTAAATGATAAAGAGTTCTTTTTGGTACAAGTGCGAAAAATAAAGAGAGAAAAGAAACAAGAAAAAGAGTAGTATACCTTATTCCTTTCACCTCTAGTTTGTTTTCATGTGATTTTTATTTTTTATTTTTGGGACATATACATCCATTAAAATGGGGAAAGATTAGGATTAAAAAAAAATCCAAAATATTTAATACGCATTTTCCAAAATATGGCAACTAAACAGTCCATCTAATTCAATTATTTTAACACTCATTGAATAAGTTACTTTAATATAATTCTGAGTTAAATACCTCAAAATCTTGCATAAGAAATGGATATAAAGAGGGCATAGCAAAATCATAAACTTATATGGGAGACCAAAAATTCATTAACATATTGAACTAAAGTATCATTTTTTCTCATAACAATTTATTAACACTCTAGATTGTTACTAAAAGCTTGATGCTATTCACCCATAGAATCTCAGTGAATCAAGATCTTAGTTGAAACATCAATCTCCTCATCCTAGTTAACATAGAACTCATCAAGAAGTTTGGTCGAAAAGCTGAACCTGGATCGATAACAATGTGTTGATACAGGCTCCATGTAAGCAGTCCGCGCCTCCAGCAACGTAGATCATCTAGCAATAACAGTAAAGATAATCGACTGTCATCTATTTTCTTCGTTTTCCCAAATTACCAGATAAAGCTACGTCTGCTGCATCAATAGCTTATCGAGGAGTTCAAACGCAGGCAACAGCTTTCTCTCTCTACAGATCAAATCAATTATACTGCTCCATGTAGGAGGATCTGGCTTGAATCCCATCTCCACCAATCCAAACAGCAACCTAATACCATCATTCACCATTCCATTCTCACAAAGACCAACTAATAGCTCGTTCGAAGTGGCATGATGGGGCACGAAGCCCCTATGCAGCATCAGATTCAAGAGCTCCACTGCCTTCTCCAGTTTACCTTCTTTACATAAAGAGTTCAACACAATCCTATAACTAGCCTTGTTAAGATAAACACCGTCGTTAGGAAGTTTCCCGAGCATGTTTAGAGCCTCATGATATCTTTTTTCCCTGCATAGTCCACCAAGAATCACGTTAAATGTTACCTCATCTGCTTTGCATTCATTTTCTTTCATCTCCTTAAGAAGCTCGATAGCTTCGTCCGTTTTGCAAGATCTACACAGCCAATTGATCAACGTGGTGTAAACAACAGTGTCGGGATTCAAACCAGCAGCTTTCATCTCTTCCAACACTTCCTTTGCTTCCTCGAGTTTACCATCTTTACAAAGCCCGTTCATTAAGGATGAATAGTTGAATATATTGGGATGGCATCGGTTTATCTTCATGAATTCCATTATTTTCTTGGCTCCGTCAGTCTTTTGCCCACGACAGAATCCGTTGATCAAAGCATTGTAAGTCAATGCATCTGGCAGAATCCGATGCTTAGACACCATTTCCTCAAATAAATTCATCGCATCTTCTAATCTGCCACTTGCACAAAGACCATCAATCACAGTCGAGTAGGTTATCAAGTTCGGCGTAGATACTTCAGACTTGTTCATCTCTTTCATCACTTCAAAAGCAGATTCCATATCTCCTTTCTTACAATGATGTTTGACCAAAATGTTGAAAATGCACGTGTTTAGCTCCAAGTGGAAGTCTTTTCGAGCACTCAGGAGAAATTTCCTTGCCAAATCAGTTTCATTCGCATCAACCAGAAGATTAAGACATGTACTAATGGCTTTCATCGAGGGCTGCAAACGTACGATAGGGACAATAGAATAAAACATCTCAAGCACCCTCTCGTGCTTGGATGCTTTAGAGAAATGCTTCATGAGATTAAGGAATATACCTTCATGAAATCTACAAGTCTCATAGGTCATCCGACGAAGAACAGCATCGAGGTCTTGATATTTCTTGCACTGCGCGAGTTTATGAAGAATCACCGCATAAGTGGAATTGTTGTGCTCAAAACCCTTCTGAGCTGATACTTTGTTAAAAATCTCCAACGCGTTTTCTGGGTTTTTCTCGCGTTTTATGAAGTCGACTGCAGCCTCATGGGAAATGTATCTGCTTTTCCTCGAAAATGCTGTTTTTGGAGCTGTAGTTTCAGCAGGTGTATCTCCTCTATCCGGGGTGGCCTCAAGCTTTTGGAGAGGAGAAATGAACTGAGCAGAAGATGACAATGTTTCGACAGATAATAAGTGTCGGCTGCTGGAAACAGCTTTCATTTTATCCACATAAATCACTTTATCGCCTACTATATCATCTAGAGAAGCTATCACTTGCCTGAAAGCAAGTCATTCAACACGAAAGGCGTTACAAACACGAAATGCCTGTTCGTTATAAACATCATATAGCGAACAGGAAACCAATCATCAATGTCAGGCTCTTGCTGGAAACAGATTGCATTTTATCCACATAAATAACTCTATATCCTACTATATCATCTAGAGAAGCAAGTCATTCAACATGAAAGGCGTTACAAACACGAAACCACAAGCATTTATAGGTATAAACATCATAAAACGAACATGAACCAATCATCAATATCAGGCTATCAAAGAAATTACCAGCTTTCATAAAGCTTTTACAACTATGTAAGATCATATCTAAGAAATAAATCACTAAATTCTTTGAACCATGATAAATTGAAGCAGCCGACTTTGTGCAGATCATAGAAAGAAACTAGCATTTTCTTGTATAACAATTCATGAAGATCCATTGAAAAAAAAAAAAAAAAAAATCTCCCAAACACTTTATAACGCCATAGAAACTCTTCAGATCATGCTCAACTCAATCAAAACGCCATCTCTCTCCAAATTTTGCATAGAGAAATTAAGGAGTTCATAAATTCAAGCACAACACACGCAGCGACTAATTATTCCGTAGCAAAACAAGATCAGAAATTCCCAGATTCATACCAGCTACCCAGTAACAATCACACCACAATTAGTTCACATTAAGCCAAAGAAATTCGAAAACATGTGAAAGAAACACTAAAACATCATAACTTACAATTAATGCCGATAAATCCCACAACAGCTTCCGATAGATTCCAATTTGGGCACAAGGGATTCGATTCGTGTGAGAGAGGAGAGGTGAATAGAGGGGAACGATGGGCGAAATCAAGTGAGAGTGTATAGATGAAGAAAGAAGCTCATGAAACATCAAAATATGTGGAAAAAAAAAGAAGAAGAAAAGAATTAGGAAATTTGAAATACAGAACTACTAAACGGAAGATGCGAAGAAAAGGAAAAAAAAATAATAAAATAAAATTGTAGAATAGAAAAACAAATTGGGCTTTATTTAAATTAATAAGATTGGGCCTTGATCCTTTTGGATTATTACATTTGGGCTGATTTTGATATTTTTTCATTTGTAATCTGAATTTTTTTATTTTTTTATTTTATCTGAAATGACGTGAACTTTTTTAGATTTTTTGATTTAAAGTCGTGTATTTCGAATTTTGATGTGTGACTTAATTTGCCATTGAGCTGAAGTGTAATTTTATTCACCACCTCATTAACGTTGTTTCAGATACTCCAACCCACTTCAACCATTTCAACTGCAAGCTGAGTCATGTAAGCAACGTCGAAATTCGCGATACAAGCCATAAATTAATTGTTTTGAAAAGTTTAAATCATTTATAAAATAAAATGAAATCCATATCATAAATCGAAAAATTTCTGAAATTAAGGTCTTTTAAAAAATAAAATGCATTCCACTCTCCATTTATTTTCAACTTTCGATCCTACTTTCGGTTACAGAACCCCAACAAAGTATTAGCTCTAATTATATTTATATTTATCAAATTATGTTTTTGTATTTCATTTCTACATAATAATTACTTATAAACCTTACTGTGTTAGTCTAATCATCTATCTATACTATAGTTTCTCAACAAAAAAAAAAAACAAAGAAAAAAAGAAAGAAAAAAAGAAATTCTTCCGGTATATGACTTTACTTTCTTGATTTTACAAGTATGCTTGGTATTTACTAACATAATACAAAAAATGTTGCTGAAATAAATTGAATTGAATTTCAAGACCCCATCCTAAAATTAACAAAAGAAATAGAAAAATAAACATATGAATCTCATACCTAAACTCCAAACTGGACAAAATGCGGAAAAAGAAAGAAGAATAAATCAATTGAAAATAAACCTAGAAAAAAAAGAAGAAGAAGAAGAAGCATAAACTCAAAATGAGAGAACATACATTAATGCATGCATGGATATATTCTAATTAAAAAAACTAGAATCAATTCATCCTCTTCATCTGCAATCCTACTGCCTCTTCATATATGCAAATATATTGCCTTCTCGAATTTAAATCGAAGAGCAATATATATGTACTATTCCAAAATGCATGGAGATAGCTAGACATTTCCCAAAAAAAAAAAAAAAAAAAAAACCTATCTAAAATCGTGCTATTTTTCATCCCAATTTGGTCTGTTCAATCCCAGTGTGAACTCAAGGCTCGGGCTCTTATAACTTTCGTCGACCGGCATTCTGTAGTTCTTCAGACACGGGCTTTCAGTTTCCTGCAGATAGTTTGTATATGAGACTAGTGAAATAAAATACAAAATTGAGCTATAATTATAAGGTAGAATGGAGCTTTTCCTTTCACTAGTTAATATTTTTATAAAGTTGAAACAATTAATCAAAATTTGAAAAAGGTAAAAGAAAAATACTGTAGAGTGCAGAGTTAAAAAGAATTTACCTCTATTAAAGGACAAGGATTTGAATCAGGTGGAAAAGAGGATGATCGTACTAAGCCATGTGATTCACCAACATTATTGTTTTGTGCCCAACATTCCCTGTTTATTCAAAATATTTTACATTAATACTCCAAAAATTTATAAATTTATCTTCTTCTTTTTTTGGATAACTTTATCTTCAAAATATGAAAAATGTTCATCTAAAATTAACTACTCCAATAATTGATGGTGTGAAAAAAAATAAATGTTACTACATGGCATAAAGTGGATTATGTAATTTATATGAATTGCATTTTAAGTAATGGCATAAATAATAAGATCGATCTATCTCATAAATCTATGCATTTAATTTGGTGTAAGAAATAGATAAAACGTATGAATGTATATTCCTCAAGATTCAAATAAATAAATTTAAACTAATTTTTTTTTTTTTAAATTTTTTTGAACTTGATCATGCAATCTTTAATCATGTTACGTTTTATATCTTTCAAATTTGACTGTGAGATTATATTATACATATATCTTTCAAATTGAATAAAGAGTAGAAAGTTTTAAAAAAATGTAGTTGCATATTAGCAATAAAATCCACTTGATTAATAGAAACAAAATGTTTTAATTTTGAACAAGTATGAATGAGTAAAAAAATTCTACAGACTCCAGGAATTATTTACGCAGATTTCATTTTCCTCCCTTTGATTTTCAAGTTTTACTTATAACAATAACAATATACTAATGTAAATTCCCTATTTATATTTTCTAAAATAATAAAATTAAAAGGACTAGAAATATTACACCAATCTTTAATTTCGAAGGAAAAAAAAAAAGAAATTTAAGTGCTCCAAAAAAGTTTATTACCTCGTGAAGAGAATAAGAACAAGGAGATTTAAGAATTAAACAAACTTTATGAACAGAAAATTACAGAAATATTCAAATCAGAAAAAGAAAAAGTAGAGCTATCTGTGGATTTGCTTTAATTTCTTTTATCTTATAAATTCTGGCTTTTGATTATGTTCTGAGCTTTTCTTCAGTCACTCAATCTCTCAGGTGATTACAAAATCTCCCAATTTTATTTTATTTTTACAAAATCAATTAATTAACACTAAAAAAAAAAGAAAAAAAGAAACAGAACAAAAGCAAAAGCTGCCAAGAAGAACCCATTCTTCAAAAATGGTGGACGTGAGTCCTCAATTTATTATAACTCACCATGCAAAAAGGAAAAAAAAAAAAAAAAAAAAAAAAGGAACGGTACATGCACACACAGACCCGTGCGTGTGTGTGTGTGTGTGTGTGTGTTTTTTCTTGTTTAATCAATTAAAGATCATACCTTGAAGAGTTGCTCCACAATGTAGCGGCGGCGGCGGCGGTGGAAGGGTAATCAGAGTCTTGCGGGGGTGGCGAGGATTCATCGGACGGGCCTCGTTGGTCGACGAAGAGGCGCAGGTCGCCGCCGCCGTTGATGGTGGAGAGATCGTCGTCGCCGGAGCCATCTGCGGCATTAAATGAGGTAGGTTAGGTTAAAGAGAGAGAAATTTATTTAACTAAATTTGCAGCTAAAAAGAAGGGAAAAGGGAATTATTAGTGTGTAATGTACCTGAAGAAGCTGCAGGTTTGTCAGTGGTTTTAACAGTTCGATACATCTGCAAATTTACAAGAAGATTTTTAAAAAAAAACATTAATTAAACGTTGAACCGAAGATGGAGAGTTTCTCTCTCTAGAATAAGGAGAGAGAGAGGATGATGTGTTCATTAATCACGAGGGTGATGTTTGATAAGGTAGTAATGAGGTGTATTATTATTGACAAATTATGACTTTGCCTTTGTCTGTCTTCTTTTATCATTCTTCTTCTTCTTCTTCTGCTTCTCTTCTGCAACTCTCTTTCTCTCTCTTGGGTTGTTTCGAAACCCAAGAATTTCCCTTCTTCCCATTCTTCAATATTCATTCATTCATTCAGTCTGCACTCATCGGCTACTGTGCCGGAGAAACAGACGGAGGAGAGAAGTCCAACACAACCCAACCCAACCCCCAAAAACACAAACATCTCTCTCTCTCTCTCTCTCTTTCTTGATTGTGAAGAAGAATGAATGAATATATGTATATACCTGCAAATGGCTCTTGACGTGAGCTAGAGTGAGATCTTTGACATCCATGAGCTCCAGTACTGACTTCGGCGTAGCCCCTATTTTCCCAAACCCGATTATAAATTAATTAATTTTCAACCATATATAAATAAATTTAAAGCTTAAGCATATATTTGTGTTAATGTAAGCAAATCTTGAAAAAATTAAGAGAGAGAGAGAGAGAGAGAGAAGGTTGTTGATTTCTTGATTACTTTCATGGCCGCCGAGGAGCTCGACTGCATGAACGAAGCGGGCGTGGAGGGTGCTCGTCCACCGCATCCGCGGCGCTCTCATGCTGCGCTTCGCCGGCAGCCGCGGCAGGAACCTCGATCTCATCATCGACGCCTCGTGGTGGTGGAGCTGGTACGCCGGCGTGAGACCATTGTACCTCCCTCCTCCGCCGCCGCCGCCGACGCCGCTTATCCGGTTGGGGGCGGCGGCGAGAAACGGCATCTGGTGATCCAAACCGCCGGCGAAGTAGGGGGAAACGGAGGAAGAGGAGCAGGGCTGGGAAGGGTACGCCATTTGGTAGAAGCACATCTTCGGATCTTTCTCCCTCCCGCCGCCGCCGCCGCCGTCGAGCGGCAAGAACGGGAAGGGGCGGTTGGGGTAGACCGGGATTCCCTTGATGGGCCTCAGGCCGTCGGAGACGTCGAGGGCGGAGACGCCGTGGTTGATCTGGTTGAGGTGGAGGTTGCTTGACTGGTAGATATGGTAAGGGTTTTGCTGCTGCCGCTGATCTTGATGGTGGTGGTGCCGGACTCCGCCGCCGCCGTCGGCGGCGGCAGATAAAGAGAGGTCGAAGAAGGCGGCGGAGCTCTTCGATTTCGCGGCGAGATCCGACATCGTCGATGGGTTTATGTTAGGAGGGGAAATTTGGAGAGAGAGATCAGGAGCTGGTTTTGAAGAAGGCTCCATGAAAATCCCTTCTAAGGGCATTTTTTTTTTCTTTAATTTTTAATCAAAATTTTCTTGAAATAAAGATTTTTTTTTCTTTCTCTTTTCTTTCTCACAAAATCCTCAAAAACCCAGATCAAGATTTGTAGTAAGTGATAAAAGTGTGGAAAAGAAAGAAAAGAAATGACCTAGGTTTTCTACAAAGGCCTAAAGAGGTGAGATAATAATCTTGAGTACTAATAGTAAAGCAAAGAGTACAACCACAACCACTCTCTCTCTCTCTATCTATCTCTCACTTTATCAAGCAACAAAAAGAAGCACAAAGAGATTTGGTTGAAGAGGAGAGGGAAAGTGAAGAGAAAAGGAGAGGTGAAAAGAAGAAGAAGAATGAATGGAAGGAGAGGGAGGGGGTGTGGGGTCAGTCTGTATAGTATAGTGTAATTCTTTCTCTCTTCCTCGAGAGTATATCTTGGAAAATGACACTCTCTTCTTCACTAGTCAAAACACGCAATGAATCACAGAAAAAGGTGCAATAGAAACAAAGTTATTACTACTACTACTACTACGTGATAAGAAAAAAAAAATTAAAAAATAAAGAAAAAGATGAAAATTGTCATTTTTTTTACATAATTTATTTTCCCCGTAGAGGACGGGTTAAAAATTCTTGAAACAGAAAGTAATTCCCCCTTCTTTCACTCTCTTTGTTTCTCTCTCTAGAATACAAGAATAGAGATACGGACACAAAAGAAATACACACACGAACACACATTATTGTTTCTTTTCTGTTCAACTCAGATTTGGAAGGTCATTAAAGAAATCCCATTTTCCTAGTAGTATTTCTTTTTTTATCAAAAAAATAGTATGAAAAGTGAATTTGGGGTTGTTAAACATTGTACCATTATTAATTAATTACACTGTGAATTTTGTACGTTTTGAATAAATCGGTAATAATCTCAAAATAATTAATACGTCCTGAAAAAATTAGTACCCAACAAAGAGTGTTTTAAATAAATATTAGAATTTCCTTTTGTTTCATTACTTTTATATTGTGATGGGATATTTCCTTGCTGTGTTTCCCCACTGCTCTTACTATAGTTTTTTTTTTTTTTGATAAATTTAATGACAATATATATGAGCTATAAGAAATTACAAATTTCGATAAATATGACATGCATTACATTACACTACATCAGTCATCAGCTAAAGTAAGTGATTAAGAACCCTAGATATGGGTGAATAAAATATTGAAGTCATATGTAATTATTTATGATTAGATTTCACACAAATATATGCAGAGAAAGAGGGGCATTGACTTGAGGGGAGAGAGAGTGACCCACAAAAATTAAAGGTTTGTTTGTTCGGTAGTGATGGTGTGGAATTAGCATATTTGTGGCTCAACCAAAATAAACCCACATTACCTTCTAATTCTCGTATTTTTCCATACTCCCAAATATTCCCTTCTAATCTTTCAACAACTTTGTCTCACATTTTAGGTTTTATTATGTCTTCAAAATTTTCAAATCAGCATATCTAATTAATTATTGTTCATGGCTTGTAGTAATTAATTTTTCTCAAAACCCTAGGCTGAATCAAGCCCCATATAAATAATATTATTTTATATATTATATAGAAATATATAGAGTTATTGTTAATTAATTAATTACTGTGCTCATGCATATGGGTACATGTAACTTACATATGTAGCACTTTAAATGCTGTAGGGGTCTTTCAATTGAATAGTGAATGCTTTGGACCTAGTCTATCAATGATTATTGAATGATGAGGTTATGGGTGTGCTCTCTCTACATTATGCACATTGGATACAACGTTACTTTTTTTATATTTATTTCATTTCGTTTCATACACATTAACTATAGTAGTATGAATCTTTATTTATTTTGGATATTAGCCATCGTATAAATGTACTACTATCTTTTGGAAATGCATTTTCCTTGAATTGTGTCTTTCGAGTCTCCTTGGAGATTTCAAATCCTATCTCTATATTCATTTTTTTTGTCAATCCACTAAATTCATTTTCCAGGTCTAAATTTGAACTCATAAGTAGCATGTTTGGAGAAATAAAGTTATGTTTGATCATGAAGTCTGGAATCATGATAAGATCGTTGAGGATATTAAAGGAAGACTGAGCTAGAACATGTCGACTAATGGTTCCCTAATTGTTAAATCTTTTAGAGATTGGATCGCAGATCCTAAACCAAGTTGTAATGGCCGATCGTTAATTTTCCGTATCTTGTTGGCTTGTAGAGTACTTTGTCGCCTACTCAACACCTTTTCTTTTATTTAATCCCATTTTGCTTGAGAAAAAAAGTAGCATATTTGTAATTTTCTTGATGTTGGATTGTATTTGAATTTGGATCTTAATGTGTCTTAATTATAAAATTTAACTCGTAAAATAATTTTACACAAGACTCTCGGATTTATTGCACGTACTAATTAGAAATTAATCTGGACTATTGAAATAATGTATGATTGTCATAGATTTTTTTTAATTTTTTATAAGTGCTTTAAAAAAGAATGACAAGTTTAAAATTCATACGATCCACATTGTTGTATTATTACAAGAAAAAATCAAAGTACATAATACAGATAATATTTACATTAATTAATTTAAAAAATGTCTGAATTCAGCGTGACACCTTCTACGATGTTACAGTAAATTACACAAGTTCTAAGACAGTGTTTGGCTCGTGCAATTAATGCTGAAAGTATTTTTTAATTGCAGGGGCCGTTTCGCTACGTGCTCCATTTTTTTGAAAACATAAAAAATAAATAAAAAATAAATAAAAATAAAATTATATATATATATATATATATATATATATATATATAATCGCAGCAATGAAAATCATGCACAGTAATTATGCTGTTCAAACGAAGAATTTTTTCTGCTGTGAGTTTTTGTAGTTTGGTTTTCTTTTGTCTGTTTTATCCTTCCAATTTTCCCACCAACTGATGTAACAAATGGAGAAAATATTCCAAAATTATTTAATACACACTACCCAATTATTCCTCTATTGGTTTTAACTTAAAGTGAGATATATGTGCAGATACCGTCACATGAACTATAGATTAATTAAATTAAAATATTTCGAATAGAAATATAATTTACTTTTTTTTATATAATATTGCATAAATATGACAACATCTTTCCTTCTCTCGGAAGATAAATGTTTGTAAAAGAAATTAAGAAGGGGTATTTATAGTCTATGATCCAAAAAATTGATCATTTTTCGATATATGGTCTGCTTCTAAGATTCATGTGTTGAAAATGTGATGTATAGTAGCTAGCCATTATGTGAAAAAAGATGTAGAGTTGAAATTTGGACATATATATCATCATTCGTATTAAAATATAAGATGTGATAGTTACGATCAACCAGAGGCAGAGCTACATATAACTTGTCGCAGCTTATTTCGATATCTTTTTCTACGTTCGTCCCTGATTCTGACGCTAAACTTTGGAATACAAGCTATAAATTGTGAAAAAAAAAAAGAAAAAAAAAACCTTGCTAAATTCAAAAAAAAATTATAAATAAATCCAAATTCAAATTATAAACCAAAATGTGTTCATACTCATTATAGATCATACATTATGAATACCAAAATTTTGGAATCCTTAGTTTGACTTAACACAATTTGAGGTATGGAATCTACTACTACTAATTAAGAGTTCTTCCAATAATTAAGTCATCATTTGATTGTCAAAGGAATATTCATGATGACTCAATCATCAAGTCTGATTTTAAAACACAACTTTTTCGTTTTCCAGCTAGCTAGATTTCTAGGTTTTAGGGGTCAAATAAGTGAAATAGATTCATATATATTCCATTTATACCGACACATATATATATATTTGTACGTATTCATAATAAGCAAATGATACAGAATATAGCGACACGAGCCTAAGATCATGCCAAGCCTTGACCGATATTGAATTTGCCTTTAATTTACCTTTAAGCAGTATTTTATAAAAAAAAAAGAATAAATTGATTATAGCTAGCTAAGATAATAAAATTAAGAGAATAATAGTTTCCGTAATAGGAAAATAATTAAACCCTCATGCAATCATAAAGCCTTTTTTTTCCTTAAAATTATATTGGATGGTACACAGAGAGACGGAGCCAGACATTTGAAAATGGCCCGGCGAGATTCATACAAAAAAATTATAATTTTTTTTTGTTCGAAAACAATAAGTCCTTCTTTAATATCAAACACCATATTTGAAGAAATAAACTAAAGTAAAACAAACAAAAGTAAAAGAAACTCAACTTTCATTATATTAATATACCAAAAAAATTACTCAAAACAATACAAAATACTGATAGTCAGATAGTCGGTAGATATGAATTAACGAAGTCAAAATTTAAACTAGAATGAGGCAAAAAAAAAACGAATTAATATTATATAGTAGTATTATAAAAAATTACATGGACGACTGCTGAGTCGAGCCCAGTATGTGGCTCCATCTCTAATGGAACATGTTAAATATTTACTCTCTTTATTGGCAATATACTACATCAAGTGAGCATCAAACTTTATCTCGACATCAATTGTTCATCGATTTTTTAAATTTTTTTTGGAATATATATATATATATATATATATATAATTTCAATGTATCTATTTAATTAGAATCGCAATTAATAGAGAAGATAATTGCTCATATCTAGGATATAAAGAAAGCTACATTGGAGAGAGAATATTAAAGGAAAAAACAGTACAACAAATCACTTTCCACATGCTTCGTTGATGCAAGATAGGGAAAAAGAAAGGGTCGATGGTTGGAATTTCAAGTGGATAATTAAGCTTTTTAGAAAGAGAAACGTTGAGAGAAATGGAAAATCCCCATAAAAGAGAGAGAATCGAACCAAAAGGCTTTTAGTTAAACCATTTGCAATTTTAATTGTCTAAAAGCAGAATATATATGAAAGCAACCCTTCTCCAATTTCTCCGGTTCTACTTCTTTTTTCCCCCAAAGACTCAACTTTTCCTATATTTCGAACATATATATTCCAAACACGTGACTTAAACCAAAGGCATATGACATAATTATAGAAATAAATAATAATTAGCTTCCAATGTGTGATTATCACGAATTTTATCAATTCTAGTAGATTAGGCACTATAGTTTTAATTCGGTTTGAAAATATATTTAAAAGATACTCTAGTTTCGGTTCGAGAATATTCTACAAGGGTTTGAATTATTATTATTATTATTATTATTATTATTATTATTATTATTATTATTATTATTATTATTATTATTATTATTATTATTATTATTATTATTATTATTATTTTATTTTTTTTAAAAAGCCAAGATTGAAACTAGCTCGATTTGATAAAAATTGAGAAGAATTCAGTATTAAACTTAGGCTCAATTAGAATATTTTGTTCATTAGCTCATATATGGATATGTATCTCTTTTTTTTTATACCACATGCTTTAATTTAATTTTCTATTTTATTTTTTTTTGGTCTTTTAGAGTTGAATGTGCATTATTGATTAGGAATATCGATTAATTATACTATTAGTTCGAATTTTCAGCGTATATATAATACGAAGTAATTAGTTAATGATGATCATTTCGCAAGTCACTTTCATTATTAATAATAATAATTATTAAAGAAGCCATGTGAGTGTGTTGAAACAAGTGGTCCAAGAAAGAAATAAATTTAAGATTTGTCATCTCCCTTGTGTGTGTGTATATATATATTATAATTATTATGTTTTCATGAGCTGAAATTGATTGATTTCATGCAACGGTTTTTCACCCTAGCATTTTGAAGTTGATTGATATATTATAGGGCCAAATCTATAAATACCCATTTATATTATATATATGATGTTATGATTATATCCCATCCAAATATATATACACATGGGTATATAGTTTAAAATTGAATATTGTTTGAAAAAGACAAATTGTAATTGAAAGAGCTCGTATATAAACTATGGATGAATATTCCACTGTCTACCGTTGACACACTTACTGTGTCTACGGTTGTCATGACATACTATATTCAAAGAGCTAGCGCTAGTATGAATATAGAGCCTAAAAAAAACTCTAAAAAAACTAAACTCTTGCTGCTAAAAAAAAGTTAAACCTTTAACGAATAAATTGTTGTTGCGACAATACCACATCAACGGTAAATACATTAAATAGTTCATGGTAGATGATGGAGGGTTTTTGATAAACTACTAGTATGCAAATCTATTACTTGTTCCGTTTTCCATTTTCTGACACTATTACTATATATGGACGTCCCCCATTTACTGAACATTTCCATTTTGAGGTGTAGATCTCACAATCACTTTAACACTTTATCATTTTACTTTTCAACACTTTAACAATTTAATACTATTAAAAAATTAGATGTGCCCGCAATTATTCCACTTTAAAACTTTAACACATTAATTTATTAATATATCATCAAAATGCATAAAATCTTGTGCCCGGATTTTTGGTTCCCTAAATGAGGGATGTAGGGAGTATGTTTTCACGTTAGATTTTAGCTTTTTCGATCTAGGGTTTGATCGATGTAACATAAATTATTCTAAAAATAACATATTAATTAATTTTAATATTTTCCAGATTCTTTAGATTAAGAAAAAAATAAATTTGGATCGAACATATTGAAATACGTCTTGTTTATTCGTCCAATCAATAATTAGATGATTTGGGTTATAGTTTAAGGGACAGAGAGGATTTGGAATAATAAAAGTTATTAAGTTTTGTTGAATTAATATAAGATTAAATTGAATGAGTATCATCAAGTGGGATTATCAAGATTTAATTAGGCTTAATTAAGTAGTAAGCTAGATTCCAGGGTTGTCTCGTGGGACGAAGATTTCCTCACATGACTACTTTGAATATTTTATTAAATAAACTTAATTAATTTGTCACATATATCAATTTAATTTAAATACTATCCACTCTAGTTTAGAAAGCGTACGTATCTTTAAAAAGTTGATAACAACGATTTAATTAACTAGAAAGATTAATTGAATTAATCACGTAACCAAAGTCTATAACTTCAATAATTGAACCATCATTTTAATGGAAAATTGACAATTCCATATATTCGGATTAATATATCTTTATTTTTTTTTTATTTGTACCTTAAATTCCTAGTAAAGTATAAGGTGTGTCATTGACATGTGACATTAAATCATGTGGACAAGATGCATGTGAGTCTAAATACTCTACATGTATAATATCATCTTTCATTTTTTAACTAGAAATTGATATGTATATCTCAATCCCTTCAATTAATTACATAAATCTCAACTAAGTACCAATATACATTAGTCTTTAGCAAAACCTCGTGCTCATTAATTTTAAGTCACTATCCAAATTAATTGTTGAAAGAAAGTGGTATAGAACCTATAATCATTCATCTACTCTAAGGATTTAGATTGTGGTAAACTTGTTTGCTTGAAATGCCATTTTAGCCCTCATATAAACTCTAAATTAAAATTTTATTCTATGCTCACAAATATAAAAAAAATCTCGATAAAAAATAAATAATAATAATACTCCATGTGTTTCGATATACTGGTCCTAAAAATTTTGGGCACAATATTTACGAAAATTACAATTAGTGTTAAAATGTAAGTATTCAACATTTTAATGCATTTTTTTTTTATCTTCAAAATAGAACATTATACATCCACAAAAACATATTGATGATGGATCTTAAATGAATGATCTCATCGACACCTTTAATTTGACATAAAAGTCAGAGAATAAACGAGTTGATTATGATAATTTAAAATTATGCAATTCAAATTATATGCAAATACATGCAGAATTGGGTATCATTTTCATTTTAAGTAATGAGACTAGTAAGTTGGGACAACCTAATTACGGAGTATTATTATTACTTCATTCGTCCCACTATACTAGTCCTAATAATAATAATAATAATAATAATAATAATAATAATAATAATAATAATAATAATAATAATAATAATAATAATAATAATAATAATAATAATAATAATAATATATGGATCCAAGTCACTTTCCTTTCATTGCACGACTTTCACAAACTAAGGGCGTTGTAATACTTTAATTATTATGGGACATAATTAAAATTAGTTGTATTCTTCGACAATATCCCATACCATTATAATAAAATCAAAAGTCAATGTTGTTTCTTAATGGATTTGAACTCAATTGATACTTACGCATACAATGTCAGGTGATGAGCAAAATAGACGCAACAAAAAGTCTTTTTGGTTTTTTTGACAATTTAAAATAAATATATTCCAGTAAAAATTAAGAAAGGGTTGGAGTTTCTTGAGATGGAATTTTTAGTCTTTATTCAAAGATTGCACATGAGAAGAGAATTTTGGAACTCATGATAATTTATTTTTAGTCAATATAATGGACTTGCGAGTATATACATTAAAAAATAAATATGAAATACACACGTAAAAGTACTTTGCATAAGAATTAATTTGACGGGGCCTAAATAATTACGTATATAATAATGAAAGTTAAAAGAGTATATTATTAGTGTCTTTGAGTTTGTGATGAGTCATGTGCAACATTCTTCGTAATGGGTCCATCAAAATGTTTCTAATTCTCTATCTATCCCAGCTGTTTTCCTCAATTACGGTTCTTATTAAGGTTTATATGTCTTCTAAAAAAACAAAAAAATAAAAATAAAGTTTATATGTTATACTATGATAAAATATCTTAGCTTAGAATTTATTTGTGCGGAATATAATCAATAATGTATGGGAAACGATTTTAAAAAAGAAATTCATATCTTCGATTGTGGAATTTTATAATATGTTAATTCGATGTTGATCTTTTCACATTGTTCTCCAATTTTTGAGTTCTTTTCACATTTTTTTTAATTAATAATAAAATGAAGCTAGATTTGAAAGGTCAAACATGTTGGACTCGTTGTTCTTTTACAATGGTGTTGAAATTATTTCAAATCGATATCCTTATTTACCTTAAATAGTATTGATATGTTTACAAAAACTAATATAAAATTGATCAATAGTGCAGATCAATTATTACGTACATTCTTCCGAAGGTCAATTGGGAAAATAATAATAATAATAATAATAATAATAATAATAATAATAACAATAATAATAACAATAACAATAACAATAACAATAACAATAACAATAATAATAATAATAATAATAATAATAATAATAATGATAATAATAATAATAATAATAATATAGGAAAAAATATTTTATCTGCCCAAATTCGTAGCATTAATGAATATTTTCTGTTATACTAGAAATTTATCTATATTTTGTGTTTAACAATTAATAAAATAATCCTTTTTTTAACCAAAAAAATAAAATAAAATAGTAGATGCTGCATAATAATTGACGTTGGATAAAAAGGACTCTCAGATGCAGAATGGTAGGTGGCAACATAAATTATTTCCATCCTTTTGCTTCATTCGTTTTCACAAATTTCAATATGATTTTAGAAAATTTTTATTCTTTACGTTATCAATATCCTATTTCCTATCTATCAATATAAATGCTTATACCTAATATATATATTATTTCAATGTCACAAAATAGTTACATCGATGTACGATAACTACTAAACATTCATGTCATTAATTATTCACATGAAAATATATTTACTATTGTGACCCTCCAAAAGAAATAGGAATTATATATATATATATATATATATATATATATATATATATATATATATATATATATTGTCTTTGAGTTTTAATAATCATTTAGTTATAAGATTCCCGAAAATGAAATATGATTTACAATATTAATCATGGAACGAATAATTTGAATAATTTGGGACATATCGAATATTATCATGGCTCAAAAATTCAACAAATAGGAATTATGCATTCATGTCCATTTCATTAAACAGCGACAGCAATACTACTAATAAAGCAAAGATAATCACCTTTTTCAAAAGTGATTTAATTCTCCTTATGTCATTTCACTTTCTTCTTTTCTTCTCATTGAGGAATTTCTTTTTGATATACTATAGTATTTAATTTATTGACTAATGTAATAAATCAATTCATCTCATAAAATTAAGCGATATGTCCCCTACTTTTTTATTCTTAAAAATAAAAACAAGACCCAGTTAGAAAGCTACATTAGTTTGAAAAATACCTAAACAATTAGTACACTTTACACATTAAAAGGATATCTTTGTTTAGTCAATATTGTAACGGAAATTTACAATTTAATTGTCAAACTATTCAATTTTTCACAATATAATTGTGTTCTAATTTATATTGTAAAATAACAATTACATGTTCAATTTATCAGCATTCTCATAATTGTGTTATAAACCTTAATTTTCGTCGACGAAAAACATATGTGGGCAATTCAATTTTTTTGGCTTCCCACGATTTTTTTTCGTCGACGGAAATTAAGGTGTAGAACACAAATATGAAAATGCTGATAGTTTGGACATTGAATTCCTATTTCGTACAACTTGAAACACAACTTTAAAAAGTTGAATAGTTTAACAATTAAATTACAAACTTAAGTTGGATTATTTAATCAGCAAAATGATTTTACATATTTTATTTTGTTCTTACATTGCTTTTATTTATTTATTTTTTCTTCTTGTTTGATGATAAATACTACCTCCATCTCAACCCATTAGTCATAGTTTGAATATCACATGGACTAAGAAAATGGTCAAAAAAGTGAAAAAGTACAAATTTAAAAGAAAATTAGTGTGAAAAAGTACAAAATTTAGGATGAAAAGTACAAAAAGTACTAATTGGGCCCTGAAATCTAAGTTAAATATTTCCTTATTTAGAAATGTGACTAATGTAATGGGACGGACCAAAACGGAAATATGACTAATGTAACGGGATAGAGGTAGTAGATAAGACATTGATGTAACACGTTGGCCACCGTTTTCCACAAACAACTTAAAATTCCAACCACCTTAAAAATATACTACTACATCCGTCCTCCATTTACTAACCCTGTTGACTTTTTAGATAATTTTAAAGCTTTGTGATAATGGATTTAAAATCGAATTTTTGGAGTTTAGTTTTTTTTACAAGGTACTACGAGTGTTGTAGTATCGTGTAAAAAAAACTAATATCAAAAAATTCAATTTAAAATTTATTATCACGAAGCTCCAAAATCATCTAAAAAGTCAACAAGATCAGTAAATGAAGGACAGATGGAGTACTACGTACTAATTAATCACAAAAACCGTCATTTTCCTCCACTATTTTTTTTCTTTTCAAAAACTAAAATAACCCATAATTTGTTGCTACATATTCTTCATTCATTTGCCGCATAGCATCAAATTAAATGTAAGATTATTAAGAAGAATACAAAATATTGTAAATGTTTTTCTTGATTTAGTTTGTGGTGAAAGGTAATGCACATACACAGTTTGCATACATGAGGGAGTTGAAGGCAGTAGAGGAAGGTTGACAAGAGAGAGGAGAGGGATGGATGGAATTGAAATTGAAATTGAAATTGAAATTGAAAAGAGGGGATTGGCATTCCTCGAAAACTGAGTAATAAATGCAAAGGGGGCAGAAGGGTACACCACCTTTTTTGGCAGAACAGAAAAGATGGATGTGTTTGGGAGATTGTAAATCATTTTGTAATCGATTGCTTCATCATTGAACCAAAGTCCACCCCCATATCATATCCCCTACTACCCCTACCCCCTACCTCTTCTATATATACATACATATATGTATATGTATGTATGTATATATCTCTGTCTTTCTCTCTCTCTCCATAAATATAGAGGTACATGTGATTGAGAGAGAGGGAGGTGAAATAAAGTGGTGGTGGTGGTGGTGGTGGTGGTGGTGACTAGTGAGAGTGAAGAAAGAAAGAGAGGAAAAGGGGTTAATTTTTTTTCCTAAAGAAAGGTATTGTTGCCTTTACTTTTTGGAAGGACAAAAGTTAAGAGGGTATGTGGGGGTGGGGTGGGTATCATAAGCCCCATCATGGTGCTATGATTATCAGAGAATAGAATTGTGGTTTCTTTGCACTTGTATTTATTGACATTCACTCTGCCCTAGGTAAATATCACTCTCACCTATAGTACCAAAAAAAAAAAACCCCAATTATATTTTTAGCAAAAAAAAAAAAAAAAAAAAAAACAAAACAAAAAAAAACCCAATATTATCAAGAATGTTCAATATTTGGATCGGTTGAAAGCTTTGATCCAAACACAATTTGCAAACTAACCAAATTATTGTAAGAAGCCACCCATTCATAAAGTCTTCTAGAGCTATGTAAATTCAATTTCAATAATTAATACTAATATTTCGCGTATAATACTATCTTCACAAAATCTTGACACGAGAGACAGTCTAACACAATATTTTATCGATTCGATAGTATCTCAAAATTCTATAGAAAACAGTAGCGGACAATGGATCAAAAAATCTGATTGAATCGTCTATCCTAGTTCGACTCCATCCGAGGCACGAATCTGCTTCGATTTGTTCTAGCTCGACTTGATTTTGAAAATCGAATCGGGGACATTAATATTATGTATGGAATTTATTTATTTTTCTCAAAAGAAGCTAGTATACCCCACACAACCACAACACCTTGAGTGTGTGTATTTGTGTGTACATATATATATATATATGTTGTGTATGTATATGTGCATGAGCTTTCACATCGAAGGGGGGGTGGTGGGGAGTGGGTGGGGTGAAGGTATGAGAGTATAGAGACTGAAATTGTCCTTGACGAAAGTCGCTGACCGTATTGTCTACCCCGCATTTAAAGCGCGCTATTTCTGCTTATTCACAATTTCTTCCCTTCTATTGTCGCCACTTGCACACACACACACACTCTCACACACAAATACACACGTACTGTATATAGTATAAATATATACTAAATGTTTACACGTTCATAGTAGGCTTACTTAACGTGCCGATACTGCATGTTGATGATATATTAAAAAAATATTATAAATATATTTTCTAAAAATAAGTTTTATTAAAAAAAACTAAACTTTAAATAAAAAATATTACTATCTGAATGACAATTTCATATCAATCGTTAACACATTAAGTGTGACTACAATGAGTAGGGGAGTATTTTTGTAAGTATAATATTTTAACTTTTCTCATAAATTAAACTCATCCACTTGTCTACTCCATTTCAATTTTGCACATATATGTACACATACAACCTTTTTATTTTTGTCAAAATATTATTGTACCGTTCCACCTTATAAGTTATTATACCTTATGTATATTATTGTCTGCACCTTGGTGTGAAAATTATGGCACAAGGACTTTATATTATTTTCATGTATATATGCTATAGTTGGATGCAAAACGAGACACGTAATTCTAATTTGAATGTATAATTAGTAACATGTGATATTTCACCACGATGGGATGTATACTTCTTTTGGGACTTATCGTTGAAAATATTTGTTCCGATTTCAAATTTTTTTCATTCAATTATGTGGGACTATTCTTTTTCGGAGAAAAGGGTATTTAATGTTATCATATGCAAGCAAAACTAGTGCCAAATTAGGAAAAGGGAAATTATGAAAGCGCCAACGACTATAATTTACTCGCAAAAATATCGGGTGAAAGTTTAATGCGTGAAAACGATTACCACTAGGGTAGATTTTATTTTACTTTGCTTTGTTAATGAATCTATCCAATTATTTAGACTTAAGTCATGTTTAATTAATACTACCATGATTATGACCTAAGCTAAAATTACCATGATTTTTTAGTAGTGTTTGTCTTTATAAAATGTACTACAAAAAATTGTTCATTCCCGATGAAAATTTCCGCCTTAGAAGCCTGAAAATCTGCCGGCTTTCAGGATTTACTGCGGAACGTCGACGGAATGCAAATGTTTGAGAAAACTACGTCGACAAAGGAAATCTACGACAAAGGCGATTCGCCAGAGGATTTTTTTTTCGTCAGAATAAATTTGTAGCAATTCTGTTGACAATTCCAACAATTTTTCAAGCAATTTGTTGCGGATCAATCGCCGACGGAATTCTTCAACGGATATACTTGTTTGTAGTATTTGTTTTTTTGAAAAAAAAAAATACTGCCTCCGTCACATTTTAAGTGACTCGTTTTTTTGGGAGTCGAATATTTAGAAGAAGGGTATGGCCAATACCTTTGGAAGAAGTGAACGAGTCAATTAAAATGAGACGACATGATAAGGAAACGAGCCGGTTAAAATTGGATGGGAGTAGTAATTTTTAAAAAAAAAATATATATATATATAAGTGCATATTCATCTGAAATGAATTGCAAGGATATATTGTACTTGTCACATGTATAAGTATTTGGTTAGAAATGAATAGCAAATTATTTTACCCTATGCCTGCAAATTGATACACAAACAATTCCAAATCTTTGGAATAGCAATTGATGAGACGTATCTGTTGATATGTGGAGTAAAAAGTGAAAATGAAAATGCTACAACATTTGTTTTTATTACCTATTTTTTCATTGCAATTCTTTAAAGAAATGGTAAACTGTAATTATGTGTCTTATTATACCCTATAATAAGCGAACGAGAAAATATACTACTACTATAAATTATGTGTATTATTATATTAAACTGTAATTATGTGTCTTATTATACCCTATATACTGTAGAAAATATGTACATATGAGATTGCCTTCAACTAACTCACACGAGATAATATTAATTATTAAAGGATATATACACCACGAGAGGATTAAAAGAATAATAGAGATAAATTAAGGAACATTTTGTAAATCACTATCACTATTATTTCTTAAGAGCTAGACTTGTCAATATTAGCTCACTTCTTGGTCCCATGCACATCACATCATGAGCAGTGACAAAATTACAATCAAATTAATACTATACATTATTATTATTGCTTCACGTTACGAGAAAAAAGGCTTTATAAGTTTACATACGCAATTTAATATAGAGATAATTGTCCATAAAAACACTATTCTTTTGTCGAATTTTAATTTTTCACACGAGCTTTATTTTGTATATAAGTGTATAGCATTTCAACTGTATCTGATTTAACATGTTAAAATGGAAGTCGGAGTTGTCTAGATAGTCAACTCGTCCGATGACATGGAAATTACAATTTCACTAATGGTTCGACAAATTCGGCTTCCATAACAACACGAAATTGGTGAAAATCGACCTCATGTGCAAAATGAAACACAATTAAAAATGTTATGAATTCATATGCAGATTTAATTTTAAAGTCGGTGTATAATATCAAAATTTGACGAAAGATAATGTATTTAGGGGCAATATCCATTTAATATACTAGTATACTATATTTATTTAGGTTTATTTTATGCTACGTGTATGAATTGTAGCACAAGGGTGAAGTTATGGTTAATTGTGGCTTGTAATACATATCCAATCAAAAAATCAGACACATAATCCCACAACTCAGTATAACACATACCAAACCCTTATTTATTGTTATTTTTTAGAGAATTTTGTATTTTCAACCAAGCAATATTTGAAAATGACATAGGTATAGCAAACAAGTCATGTAGTACTATTAACATGATATTCTACAAAGTATAAGGAAAACACAAAATATGATAAAAGGATAGTGATATCAAAATACATAGAGACATATGATAGAAATAAGTGGCAATAGTTTTGCAAGTTTATTCTTATTCTCCTACAGTTTTACAAGTGGACCCAAAAATTTCAAAATTTGGTTAGATAATTAAAACATAAGAGAAAGGTGGGGTCACTGTCAGCCTCATTATATTTATGTGACACATTGTACAAGAGGATGTTTGGAAGAAAACCAGAAAGGGCCAAAGTGGGAATTGAATTGAAGAAGATGTTGAATTTGGAATTTTGGCTTAATTTATGCTCAGGGCTGCAATTCAGTATTGGCTGATTTCTGGAATTTCTTTGGTACTTGATGTGTGCAGATTTTTTTCTTTTGGAATTTTGTATGCAATTAATACAATTTAATGAAATTATTATTCCAATTAAGTTAGTAAAACATTCATTTATTTGGGCTGAATTTGGGTCACATGTCCAGTTGTTTGGATCCATCAAGCCTCAGCTAGTAGGCCAATGTTAGTGCAGATAAAGACAACATTGGCCCACAAGTGTAAATAGATACTCCTATGTCTTATTAAACTACTCCATCCGTCCCATTTTTCTTGACGCGTTTTTTTTTTACATATATGTAAGTGTAAAATAATAAGAACGCGTTAAGAAAAATGGGACGAAGGGAGTGTTTAAGTATTTACTCATCTAAAGATGAATCTTACTACATTGTTATTGAATTACTCCCTCCTGAGCCATGAATCATTCCACATATTCACTTTATCACCAAATTCATTTCTCCACCTTATACCTCTCCTATATAAATCTTGAGAATCGAAGAGCAAATACTTCTCCAAGTAAAACTTGAATTGTGCTCATAATTGGCTTTCAAGAAATTCGCTCAGAGGAAAATAATTAACTTTGGGAATTCGACAAATAAGAGCATCTAGGTCGGTGATGAATCGCCAACCAACTTTCCCTAGCGTAGCAATATTGAAGAGTTATAGGCTTTGAAATCCTAATCCCTCTTGCCTTATTCTTAACACACATTTTATTCCAAGACAACCAAACTGAATAAGTAGACTAATGATATTTTCGAGATGAAATAGTACGAGAGTATTTAATTTTCGAGCTAAAAGTGACGTACAAAAAAGACGGAAGTAGTATAAATAAAATGAGAGCATCAATCAAATGTCCAAAATATTTACAAGGCAAGGAAAGACTAACAAAACTATCGTAAACCCTAAATTGAATGATACAATCAATAAATCTAATGAAAAATAAATAAATCTTCAAAATCTCCCTCGACTGGCACGACACAAAATATCCCTTGCGCACTTCAAAACTCGCCACAATCCATCTCGAAAGGGAGAAAGCAATTCCAAATTTTTGTTCTTGAAGAAATTCATTAATTTATTTCCACAACCAATTTCAAAGAGAGATAAACAATATAATTAAGTTTATTCCCAACATGACACAATTAATCACCAACCTACAAACGAGAAAAATCGCGATGGAAAAGAGAGGCACAGCGCAAAGAAGAATCTCAATGAGAGAAAAAATATCCTTAGCCCTCGTATAATATACTCTTATATCTAAAATTCTAAATATATATTGTATATAGTGAAAACACATGCTATGATTCTTAAAATTGCAAAAACATTGGATTTCAATCTTCTTCTCACCTTCGATTCTGCATCATTTGTTGGATTCTCCATGTTATTTGCTTGTGATTTTTAATATGTGATTCTTTAATCTTAATTATGCACACTACGTATAGAGTTAAGAGTTCTTCTTCTTCTAGGAGAAACTCGCACACGATTTATGGGCCCACGTGTGATGTGTGATGACCCAAATTGAATATATGAAGGGACGTTGCTAAGGGATTCAGATCCTCTATTGTATATCGGTGTAACATCCTTTATTACACAGTTATATTATTATCGCGTGTTTATAATATTTCCAAAATTAGCAATAATTAAGATTTTCCATAATAAAAAATGAGTGATTTGGAAATATTGAGAACACGTGGTAATAATCTAACAGTACAATAGAGGATGTCACATCGTTAGACATTAGAAGATCTGAATCTGTTGCGAAGCCCTCAAATTTTTACTACTATATTTTCGGATACATTGTAAGAATAGTAGATGATTGTTTAGAATAATAACGTTAGAACCTTAATGAGGATTTCCATCTAATCGTGACTCCTATCATAATAAAAAGTTATGCCGAAATACCGTAATAAAACATGACGAGAGCGTGACTGATTCTCAATACCTTCAGACTTCATAACTTAACATTTTATCTCATAAGGGTATGTTTGATGGCTTTCGTGAGAAAATATAAAATAAAAAATATATAAAATTATCTTAATGAGATAATTATTCGACCAAAATATTTCATCATAGATTGAGTTATCTGGGATGTATGTATGGACAAATGTGTATGTATTGTACTACTAAAAGAATAATGAATAGAGATATTTAATTGGGCTCAATTGTACAAAGGTCAGACCCATCCCAACTAATTCCAATTTTTTCCGAGTATATCCAAACTATATATAAAAAAAAAGGCAATTAGTGCACAAAACTTAAATTAGGCAAAATTTGTACTAGTAAATATGAATAATGATGCATAATAAAAGTTGGTCACCAACTCAATTATTATAAAACTAGTCAATATTCGTTATGTTTTGGACAACATTTTTTTAAAAAGAAGCTCTTAATTGGAGGGGAACCGTTAAACCGACTGAGTTTGCAAAAATAAATAAATAGAACAATTGCCTTTACTAAAAAAAGAAAAGAAAAGGAAATTAAAGGTTAAGGCCAAATTTGGATGCTCCTCGGGCTAAAAAAACTTGCTTATGCACAATGATAGAAAATGTATTAAAATAAATATTTATTCCTTGGCCTAAATATCACTAGGTTTTACCACTTTTACGCCTTAAGTTTTATAATGGTTGTATTTATGAGTCATTAAATTCTTTCCAATTATGAAGGTTGCATATAGCAGCCGAGTGGAATTTAAAATTAAAAAAAAAAGTTTTTATGATTATACAAAAAAAAAATCCCTAAATTATTCTGTATTTCTGTAGAATTACTTGTGGAGATTAAAAAAATCCCTATTATTAAAAAGAGAATAGGTTATTCTGATAACTGGCCCAATCATATCAAATGAGTAAAGCTCGGCATGCAGTGGGCTTTTTGAAGCCCAAATATGTAGTTTTGGATTTTTGTCAATTTCAAAAATTGAGCTAACAAAACTGAATTTAAATTACTGCTTAAAAATCATTATAAACCTAATTAGATTTGATAAATTCGAGTCGATGATTAAAAAATTAAACTAAAATTATGATCATTCATTCTGGAAACATTCCGGTCAAACACGAAGAAAGAAAGTAAAAGTTTCTGATACTAATATTTCTACTGAACTCAAATATTACAAAAAGTTTACCTGCTATCATAGCAGCGGGACTTGCAAAAGTCGAATAGACAGAGCTTTAGTTAACGAGAGTTGGATCAAATAACAGTAAGCAAAAATTAGATGGATCAGGGAAGGTGACACTAACAGTAGCTTCTTTCACAGGGCTATAAACTGTAGGAGGGGCAGAAATGGGATATTGGGCCTGGAGTTGGAGGGGGGGGTGGGTAGAGGATCCGCCGGTGGTTAAGAATGAGGTGAGGGAGTAAGGATAGAGCGAGGGTGTTTCTACCTAATGATATGGAGGTGTGCAGATTAGATGAGGGGGAAGGAGATTTGCTTACGAGGGAGTTTTCGGAGGAGGAAATTAAGAATGCGATCTGGGATTGTGGAGGGTCTAAAAGTCCGGGACCGGATGGGTTTAGTTTTGAGTTTTTTAGAGAGTGTTGGGATATTATTAAGGCGGATTTGTGTAGGGTGTTGGAAGAATTTTATGCTAACGGAAAATTAGTTCGTGGGAGTAATTCTTCCTTCATCACTCTGGTACCAAAAAGGGTAGGGGCGAAGGAGCTGAGCCAGTTTAGACCGATCTCCCTTATTGGGAGCATGTACAAAGTGATTGCCAAGATCTTGGCCAATAGGATGAAAGGGGTTATGGGAAAGCTTGTGGGTGATAGTCAGATGGCGTTTTTGAAGAATAGATCTATCCTGGATGGTGTCGTCATCCTTAATGAAGTCATCGAAGATGCTAAACGTTAAAGGAGCGTTTTCCTCGCCTTTTTCAACTCTCTTTTAATAGAAATAGACTAGTTAAAGAGATGGGGAGATGGGATAATGGAAATTGGATATGGGAGGTGGGAAATTAGAGATAGTGAACAACAAGGTGTGAGTGAGTTCTTCGGTTTCCTAAAACATTTTAATTTATCGGAAGGAGGACTGGATCGGTGGATATGGAAGAAAGGTAAAGGGGGCGAGTATTCTGTCAACAGCGCGTACTTGGAGCTGTCAAAGTTTGGTGGCGGATCGAGGATTGATGATTTGCTGCGTGTCTCGCTGCACAAAGTGTGGAAAACCATAGCACCGGTTAAAGCCCAAGTTATGGCTTGGAGGCTCCTTCGGAATCGTCTTCCGACGATAGACAATCTCAGGAAAAGATCGCAGCTTGATGGAGCTAATGGCCTCTGCTGCTGGTGCGAGAGTGTGGAAGAGTCGGCAAACCACCTTTTCCTTGAATGTGCAGAGGTTGCGAACCTGTGGTACAAGTTGGTTGCTTGGATCGGAACGACGTGGGCAGCTCCGCGATCAATTACTCACCTATTTGGTACTTTCTCAGGTCTTCTAGTCGATGGTTTGTTTAAAAAAAGGTTAGGAGGTCTATGGGTTTGCGTGGTTTGGGTGTTACGGAAATGGAGGAACGCGGCTCGGTTCGAACTTCAAGAATGGAATTTTCGTAAAATTGAAGAAGAGGTTAAATATAGTTTCTGGAGTTGGTGTGTAACGAGGGGGGTGTGTACTAATTCAAACTTTGTTATTTGGAGTAATACTGCCCTGAAGGATCAGTGGAATATTGTGTAATATTGTATCGGTACAGACCTCATGTACCTTTTCTCTTTTCTGTTGTTGAATAAAAATTCATTTTCTGACCAAAAAAAGCCACAGACCCAGTCAAAATTCCACGTCAGCAAAGTACAAGAAGAAATAGTGGAGTATCAGAGTATGTAAAATTGGATTAAAAAAAATAATCAGCAATTTGCAAATCCCCAACGATGAAAATGTGATATGAGGATTGCCAAAGCAATTAACTCTGCACCCACGAACATCAACAGGTGGCGGCGCGTGCAGGGGGCGCTCTCTCTCTCTCTCTCTCTATATCCCCTAACTGGGATTCAATATCATCACTCATTCCTTCATTTCCATTTCCCGCCATATTTCCTCCACCACCGTCTTCATTATCACGTGTCTGTCCAATTTATTTATATTTTTTCAAGAAAATAATACTAATATTAATATTCATAATAATCAGATTTTGTTAAATAAGTCCAAAAACGAACACAATTCAAGAATTGGAACAGGTTGTGAAACCCTAATGAAAGAGGGAAGAAAAGTGGAGACGAAGCTTAAACCTGGCCCAAGTCTTGAGTTTCGATTTCTTCAATTTCTTGAATTTCCCTCTCTAGATGCCTGATCACCGCCGCCGCTTGATTTTCTCTCTCTTCGCCGATCGGGCGTTCTCCGTCGTCTCCTCTCGCATCTTCTTCTTCTTCTTCTTCTTCTTCTTCTTCTGGTGCACCAGTGCTGCTTTCGCTCTCTTCTGCATTGCTTTCTCCTTCTCCCTCCTCATCAGTTGAAGCAGTTTCTTTCTCTTCCTCTCTCTTCGCTTCGTTTCTTCGTTCCGCACTTTCTTCAACACCGCTACTTTCTCCCTCTTCCCTACCACTTTCTTTAACTTCCACCACCTCCATCCTCCTATCTCTCTCTCTCTCTCTAGAAGTGAATCTCTTTCTTTCAATTTGTTGTTTCGCAAAATTGAATTATGCTGCTCGCTTATCTATATATATATATGCGTCTCTCGATAGTGATACATAAGAGGTAAATGAAGCGGGGAAAGGGGAGGAATAGCGCCTTCGAATTTATAATTTACGTAAGCAAGTTAATTAACTGATTAATTACGGATTGGGGATTTGACGGATCATCGAGTTAAATTAGTTGATGGCATGGCCGCATGGTGTTCTTACTTAGATTAGATACTGAGAAGTGAGTACTTTCGATTTTTTTTAAATAAAAAATTATAAAGGAGAAACCGGCATTAGAGGCTTTTAGATGAAATGCGTTATATGAGAAGAATATATGAGATTTTCTGTGCCAAATTTGGTGTTCGAATCATGTTCTAAAAGTTAATTGTTTTATATTGTTTTTATAAAAATAAAAAATTCTACTAACATAAGTTAAAACATATTATATTTCTTATAATTGTTGCATAGAAATTAATTTGTTGAAACATATTGTATTTTGTTATTCTATTATTCATTTACATAATATGGTAATGCACATTTTTTTTCTGTTTCATTCTTAGTTATGAAATCTAAACCTTAGTTGATGAAAATTAAACCCAAGTTAAGAAATTAAATTCTAATCGTTGAAAATTAAACCCTAATTATGAAACTAAACCCCAACATAGTAGGTAATGCACATTTTGTTATTGGATATTATGCAATAATTTATTGCATATTATTATATATTTGTAACATATAATGTAAATTATTGCATATTATTATACCGTTATATCATACAATGTAAATTATTGCACATCATACTTTTTGTTATTGCATATTACTATAATGGTGGCATGTGTTAAGTTTTGTTTTGAGATAACATAATCCGATTATGTAAATCATTGCATATCATCCAATGGTATTGTTTATTATTAATGCTTACAAATATGCTTTTTATTAATTTCATTAGGTATCCAAATATTTTTTTTTAATATAATATTACTTGTTGCCCATTTATACGGTTGTCATTACTCAAGTAAAGCAATAAAAAAAATAAATCCCGTAAATGAGGAAGGAAACAGTACAATTTTGGATAAAATACTAATATACCCTTCTTTATATAAAAAAATAACAATCATGAAACTTTTTGAATACTACAATATTTTCTTTCAAAAACTTCGTTACCTTGATAGGCTAGCTCAGAAGCTTTTAATTTAGTGTCTAAATATTTTAGTCCGAAAAAATTAGCTCGACAAGCATGAAATGAAAGTAATTTGAAGGCGATAGGATTTAATAATGCATAATATTATCTCAATGTGTGTTGAGTTTATTTTTATAAGTGGGCCGCCACACATTACACGTAGGCCCATAAAATCATGGGTGAGTCTTCTCCTATAAGAAGAAGAACTCACAACCGCCGCCACTCTTAGTACTATATAAATATGTGTGTGCAGAATTAGAATAAAAAAAAAACGCATCACCAAATATTAAAAATCACAATCAAAAGTTTCAATAATAATAACATGGAGAATCCAACAAGTGATGTAGAATCAAATTTGCTCCAAAGATTGAACCCAACAAGAGATGCAGAATCAAAGGTGAAAAGAAGGTTGAAGTCCAATGTTTTTTTTGCAATTTTAGGAATCATAGCATTTGCTTTAAATATATACATATGTTTAGATATTGGAGTAGATTTTGTAGATTATATGAGGGTAAAACATACTTTTTCTCTCACTAAGATTCTTCTTCTCCTTGTGGTTCCCCTTTCCATTGCGATTATTTTAATATGGTGGTTGGTGATTATTTGTGTCACGTTGGGAATAAACTTATATTATTTATATCTCATTGAAATTGGTTGTGGAGATAAATTAATGGATTGGTGCAAGAACAAAAAAGTGGAATTGCTTAGTCCCTTTCGAGATGGATCATGGCAAGTTTTGAAGTGCGCAAGGGAGATTTTGTATCAAGGAAGACGAGGTGACCAAGAATTTGTAGTTTGAAGTCTTTTTTTCATTAGTTTTATTGCTTGTATATCCTTTAATTTAGGGTTACGATAGTTTTCTTGCCCTTTGCTTTCCTTTCCTTGTAAATATCTTGGACATTCAATTTATGCAGTTAATTTATTTATACGCGATATAGATTATATCTCTAGTTATTATGAAATCAAAACAAGACCATATTAACTCTCAGGAAAAAAAAAAAAAGAACAAGACCAAGACCAAGGAGAACAATAACCACAAATAAGAAAATTTTTAATTAGTCGAGCCATGGTTCTGGTCGATATATTTACTATGAAATCAAAACAAGACTTTAATATGTTGGTTTCAAGCTGAATTGGCATTTATATATACATTAACGAATATAAAATTATATTTGTAGGATCAGGGCCGGTCTTGTGCTTCATGTGGCCCTAGATGAAAATGAAAAACATGGCCCTTCATAAGCGAAAAATTCACCCTATTCAATTTGATGCTCTGTTAAAATTTCATTTTCATATGATTCTTTTTTGCAACCAAACTTAAAATATTTATCAATATCTCATGCTTGACTTGAAATTACTTGGTCATCTTTTTGTTTTCTTTCCCTCTTTTGAGCCCCACACATATGCTTACAAGCAGTGACGAAACCATGAATTTAGTTCAGCGGTCCAATTTATAATGACAAAAATAAAATTATTTAAAATGATTAAAATATACAAAATTAAAAAAATAGAAGATACACATTGACCGGATCCACTATGCTCTTTTTTTATTACTAGCAATTTTAAAAACTATTTTTAAAATGAAAGGGAGAAAAAAAATGAAAAAGAATGAAAAAATGTGATTATTAAAAAATAAAAGGAAAAAAAAAATTGCAGAAGGAGTAGAAGAAAGAATTTTATTTTGAAAGAAATGTGACTATTAAACACATGAAAGGAAATGTAGATAAATAAATAAAAGAAATGTGAATAATTAAAAATGAAAGAAATAAAGAAATGTACATAAGGAGTATATGAAAGGAACAAAAATGAAATAAATGTATAAAAAATAAAAATAAAAGAAATGTGATTAGTTCAAAGTAAAAAAAAAAAGTATATGAAAGTAACAAAAATAAAAGAAATATAAAAAAAAGGATAAATAAAAGAAATGAGATTAGTGCAAAGTAAAATAAAAATAAAATAAAATAAAATTGTGCCTAATGAGGATTGAACACTTGACCTAAGGGAATAAAGAGATTGGAGGCCTTACTCAAAAATAAGTGGGCAAAGTGTTCAACATGCAAGCATATAACTGAAAAAAAGTATAACTGAAAATAAAAATATTGGACCCCCAAAATTTTCGGGCCCTAGGCACAGATCTTGTGGGCCTATAGTCAAATCCGGGCATGGGAGAAAGAGAGACTGATCCGATCAGTGACGTGTCGACGCTGAATCAAGAAACCGTGCCGCTACTCAACACTACGGCTCATCAAGAGAGAGAAAATCGAGCGGCGGCGATCGGGCGTCTAGAGAGAGAAAGTCGATATGTTTGGCAGCTGGGGTCGACTCCAGGGTGGCCGACGTTTACTGAGCGCTACCTTCGAGATTTGGAGGAACGTGAATGCTCCGATATGTGCTATGGACTGGTTGGAAACCGTTTCGATTTTTTCCTCATCATCTTATATTTCGTGCTCATGATTCTCATTATTCTGATTCGCATTTTCTTCTAAATTCTCACGCCTACGCCCTCAATTTCACACACACTACTTTGTTTAGAGGCTAGCTACCATTTTTCATCATCATCTTCATCTTCTTCTTCTTGTTTTTTTTTTTTTTCGTAGTTAGGGTTTCGTTCTTGATTCCTAGAAGTTCGACTACCTATTCCATTTTAATTTTTTTGTTTTTTTGTTTTTTTTATATGTTTTTGGTTTCTTGAATTTGTAATGTAGTTTGGCTGAGATATTCATTCGAATTGTTGAAATTGCTTTAAGTTTGTGCGTTATTCTATCTTCGGACTTTGATGATAAATTCATGACTTAAAATGAAAATAGATATATACTACAAATTGGATTTTCAGTTCACAATTTCACATACTAGTTCCTCTTTAATTAGACTATTTTTGAAGAAAAAATGAAATTGATATAAAAATGTTAAAATATTAAATAAATAATTGTATTAAATGTGTATGCTTAAAATTTGGATAAGTGTAACGTGGACAGTGTAATCATCACTAACTTAAAAAACAGCAGAATTTCACCATTTTCGTTCCCTCCCACCGACACACGGCAGCAAAAAATGGCGGAAATTGGAAACCCAATTCGATTCGGGATCATGGGGTGCGCCGAGATCGCCAGAAAAGTGTCTCGAGCCATACTCCTATCCCCCTCCGCCGCCCTCGTGGCCGTCGCCAGCCGCTCCATCGACAAAGCCACGCAGTTCGCGGTTCGGAACAAATTGCCGGAGAGTGTGAAGCTCTACGGCAGCTACGACGAGTTGCTGGACGACCCTTCCGTCGACGCAGTGTACATGCCGCTGCCGACGACTCTGCACGCGAAGTGGGCGGTGATGGCGGCTGAAAGGGGCAAGCATTTGCTTCTCGAGAAGCCCACGGCTGTTGACGTCAAGGTGTTCGACGAAATGCTTGAGTCGTGCGAGCGTAATGGGGTGCAGTTCATGGATGGGAGCATGTGGTATCATCACCCACGAACGGCGAAAATGAAGGAATTGGTTTCCAATTCCGATGTTTTTGGGCGTGTTCGAGCTGTGAGTATGGTTTTTATGGCGTTGATATTGTTTCATTTACTTGATTTTTTCTTTTTCTTGATTTATATGCATCTTCAAATTTGGTTTCTTGAAATTTTAAAAATATTTGTTATCTTCTGCTACTAAGTACTGATTTTAGCAAATCTTGGAATCATGGGATTAGACTACATTTCATTATTGGATAACTTGCTCTTAAGAATCTATAGAAATGCAGATACTTTTACTTATAATTACCAGTTAATTGCTCTGTAAATGGATGACTCTTGCATCAAATTATCATAGTTGTGCTTCGTCGTCTCGTTTTTCTGTTATTTCTCACCTTTTTTAACCTTCTAAGCAAATGGGGAGAAATTCTTTTTGTATGGTTGAGATCATGCTATTGATAATGGCTAGTGTTGCTTTTCATGGCTTCTCAGATCCACAGTTCATCATCATACCATCCACCTCCTCATTTTCTTGAAAACGACGTCAGAGTGAAGCCGGAGCTCGACTCCCTTGGAGCACTAGGAGATGCAGGATGGTACTGCATCGGGGCCATACTGTGGACTATGAACCGGAAACTACCCACCACCATAACTGCTCTGCCCACCACTGTTAAAAACTCAGGTGGAGTCATCTTGTCATGCTCCGCCTCCATGGTGTGGGACGAAGAGGGAACTGTGGCAACATTCTTTTGCTCGTTTCTTGCACATGAGACCATGTCTTTAACCGTGTGTGCCTCTAATGGGACCCTTAATGTTGACGATCTCATAATCCCTTTCGAAGAGAATGGTGCTGGATTCAGCTATACAACGGGTGCTAAATTTGCCGATCTTCATATTGGGTGGAACGTGAAGCCTCAATACGTTGGAGTGGAGACAAAGTTGCCTCAAGAGGCTGTGATGATTCAAGAATTCTCTAAGCTAGTGAAGGATGTGAAACACCTCGGTGTTCGACCGGATATGAGTTGGGCTAAAACCAGTAGATGCACTCAGATGGTGGTGGATGCTGTGAAGAATTCCATAGACGATGGTCATAAAGAAATTAAGATGTAAGTGTGTAATATGCCAAAATTTGATGTTTATAGAAATATATTTGAGTGAGTATGCTGCAATATTTCCATTTTTATTAGCTTCTATCATGTAACTTGATATAATAGTTGTTTTGTTGAGTTTCATGGATTCTTGGCTCACTCAAAATTGGGAAAAAGTCGACTTGTGCGAAATCAAAATATACTAGCCAAGTTAATATACTTCATCACTAGAAAAGGATCAAATTTCATTTATTATAGTATCAAATTACAAAGTTCACCAAATCTTGCTAACATCTCTAGAAAAAAAAAAAGGAAAAAAAAAATAAAAAAAATAAAAGTTAAATTTCCAACATATTTAAGGAGATAATATGTATAGTTTTGTTCCTTCGGGGACATCCAATAAAATTGGAATGTTACACAAAAGATTAGCATGACGCGTATGCAAGGATGGCATGCATAAATCTATGTACAAGATTCGAAGGAGACGGCGAGGGTGTCTGCATTGAAAAATATCTGGTCAAAGGAGGTGAGTATATATATCATTATAATTTATTTATTTTTTAGATACAAAAGCATATATATAAATATATATTTTCCCAGTTCCAAAAATACTAGTACTCCATCCACATTCAGTAATCCCACTGTCCTAGCTGAGCCCATGTTATGACCTCCAACAACTCTTCCAGTGTACCATATCCACCTGGCAAAGCTATGAAGCAATCAGCAGGCGGGCCATCTCAGCCTTCCTCTGGTGCATATCAGCCACCACAGTCAACTCCCCAACAGTCTCACCAGTTTTCTCTTTGCCGATCAAAGGACTGGGTATGATCCCAAGAACACGTCCGCCGCCGCCATGAACGGCTCGCGCCACCAGCCCCATCAGCCCAATGCCGCCTCCACCGTACACAAGATCCAACCTTTTCGCCACCAGCTCCTGCCCTAGCTCGACCGCTGCTTCCCTATAACAATCCCTCTTCCCGGAACTACTCCCGCAGTAAACGCACACACTTTTGAATCTTGATTTCACATTCTTTTCTTGCTCCATTGTTTTTCTTTTTCTGGGGTAGTCGTGTGTTGATTTTCTTGCTTGAAGCTGAAAAACCCAGTTGCAGATGAATAGTGAGAATGGAGGATAAAGATGGATGTGGCGTCTTACCTTATTTATAGAGAAGGATATTCACTGTATTTTTGCTGTTTTTCTATATATATCATTATAATTAATAAACAAGAGGCGTGATTTTATATGGTTTAAACATATATATATATATATATATATATATATATATATAAGAATTTCCCTCCAAATTTATTTTAGAATTTATTTTCTAAAATAAGTTTGGGGGAGGGGTAGGATAATATAAAAAATTTAAGTTACTTACATTTCTACGTCTTTTCCATTTATTTACCTGTATTTCCTGTTGCTTGTTTTGCTTTGGTGCTAGTTATGCGATTTTGTGAATTTTTAGTTGATCTTGTGTGTCATGGATGTTTCTCTTGGGGTAATTTCATTTTTGGTTGATTGATTGGGAGTAATTGAATGTGAATGGGTGATATGCGAAATTTTTCTTGGAATTGGTGTGGAGAATGTGGAATGTGGTGGATAGAATAGGTTAAGTGGATTTTCCTTAAGATTTTGTTTTGTTTTGTTTTGTTTGTTTGAAGTTTGATTGGAGCTTGCATGGAGAATTTTTGTTTGGATGATTTTGTTGTTGATTGGGGCTTGAGTGCAAAAAATTTTGGAAAATTTGAAAAATTTTGATTTGAATTTTGAATAAATGCTTGCATGTTTGAGTGCGAAAGCACGTGTTTGTCATTTTTATGTGCATAAGAGGGAGATGCCTATGAAGAAAAGTAAAAATGTGAAATTGTTTTGAATTTGAGAAGCATGATTGAGCATGTCTCTTTATCAAGTTGCATGAATTGTTAGTGAATAATGAAACTTGATTGTTGAGCATTGAACATTAACTAGTAAAGACTTGAGCTATGACTATGCATTGCATATAGTTAATGTTCCTTGTTGAGAGTTATCATGCATGCTTCTTCATTTCTAGAACTTATCTCGGTTCTTATTCAAGATTGCTCTATTTGTGCATAGAATTAGTGCCTGTTTGGTTGGAAAGATGAGATAATGGTGAGATATAGTGTGAGATAAGCCAAGATTGAATCTTTAATTTGATAACTTTTATATCATGTTTGGTTTGCAATATTAGGTAATTATAGATTATTGCTCATTTACTAATATACCCCTTAAAAATCAATATTGCAAAAGGGTGTTTTAATCTCACTTTCCACCTTAATTCTTTTTTTCCAATAAAGAAGTATTTTTTAATTTGAAAAATAATTAATTAAGGACAAGCAATACCCAGATTATATATCAAAGCTCCCTTCTCCATTCGATTCTCCATCTCCCAGATTCAACCCATCATCAATTACTCATCAAATCTCTTAATTTTCCCACCACCACCACCTGATTCTTGGAATCACCTTCATCATCATCAGAACAGATCATTGGTCATGGGCGGCGGCGACGATCCATCTCTGAGCAGAGATATATTCTCCGAAAAGCCGAGTGAAGGATCACTCTCTCTCTCCCTCACCTCATCAAACCCTCCTTCCACACCTCTACCTACTTTCCATCTCCCACACAACCCCGATTCCAGATTCGGAGTACACTACTCAACCTCTTCTATGTCGCCGCCCAACTATTTTCAGATTCGAACCTCCAAGTATTTGGAGCCGGCCAAGGACCTCTTGAATCAACTCTGCAATCTTAGCACCGCTGCCGCCGCTTTGTCCAAGAACAACAAGATCAACAATGTTGAGGCACGAAACACAGAAGTACTTCCCACAAGCAGTTCCCAAATCAACATTGTCTGGAAATTCACCACATAGCGTCAGATCAAACGCAACTATGGGCAAGAGAAGGGACACCCATCAAAGGGTAAAGTAGTATTACCGTGTAGAATCACGCGAAAGAGATTGAATCGCAGGGGGGAGGCTGCGACTGAATCGTGCGATTAGGGTGGGGCCAAGCTATCATGGGATTGAATCTCAGGATTGTATCTTATCTACCATACATGAGATTGGGCCTAATGTTGGATATAATCGGACCCAATCTCACTAACAAAACAGGGCCTTAGGAGATGATTTTAGGCCATCTCTTCATAAACCATTATCCATAAATACTAACCTATCTTTCATTACCTTTGCGGTTCCCATTTGAGCCTTATAAAGCCTTTCATTCAAAAACAGGAGGATAAGGGGTAAAGGATGGTTAAGAGAATCTTGGGGAGAGTGGAAAAATTTGTTGAAAATAATGGGTGAAATTGAAAGTTGTTGGGATTGATTCGTTTTAAAAGAACACTCCTATAAGCTCTAGCTTGGAAAAGCAAAAGTTAAGAACAAAGTTCTTACGGAAAAAAAAGAAAAAATAAAGAAAAAGAATAAAGGAAGCCGATGAATGAAGAACATAAATGAGTAGTTCTTATCTTATGATGAATTTGAGTAAAAGCTTGAGGTTTCATTGAAAAAATGGGGTTGGATAAGGTAGAAGATGAAGAAATTCATGCTTAAAGGAGAGAAGTTATAAGGTGAAAGTACTTAGATGAAAAATTTGAGTCACTTAATCTAAAATTCCCTACCTTAACCAATGTCCCGACATTACAAGCTTAATAAAGTCTTTTTTTATCCTAGTTCTATGCACATGCTTAAGCGATGGAGATGGTAGATAAGAGGCAAGCTTATGGTAAATGAGTTGCATTGCATTGATTTGTTGAGTGATAACCCTTATACACTTGAGTGTTGAGCGATACACTTCCCGTGAGATTCATTTGCTTGATGATCGAGGGAAGTTCTTTGCTAATGATTCATGTGAGGAGGTAGAGAATGTGTTTGATATGCTTTGAAAAATTAGGAGAATGTTTTTAGTTAGAAATTCTGAGGCATTGTTGATCTCAAATGCACACTCAATACGTGTTAAGTATTTTGATTGTTCGTTCCATTGTTCGGGATGAACAATGGCTTAAGTTTGGGGGAGTTGATAAACACATATTTTATGTGCATGCTATGTGTGTTTGAGTCTTGATTTATGTGCTTAATTTGATAGAAATGCTAGGGTTTATCAACGTTTAACATATTCTATACATTTCTCGTTTCTTTCAGTTTTATATTCATTTTGTAGGAATTTGAAGGGCGATAATCGAACCAAGGATCGGAAGCTGGAAATGAGGGATACATGAGATGAGATTTTCGGAAATCAAGTGTTGAAAGCCGGTTTGAAGGAAGGAAAGAAAGAACCAAAGAAAGAACCGAAAGGGCGAAGAACCGGGCCAGTCAATGAGGCATGGCGGCCTGGACGGCGGCCTGCCAGACCGCCGGCCAGGCCGCCGTTGGAGCACCCATCTTCACTAATTAGACCGAGTTAGCTCGTCTAACTCAATTTAACTTGACCCATTTACCATTTTCTATGTATTTAACTTCTACATTTTACTAGAATTGGGTACAATAATGATATTTGGTCATAATCTGGCCGGCCACATTATGATCTTTTTCATAATATATGTTATTTTAAAAATAATAAATAATTATTATAATTAATTACTTTAATATTTGAATTTCAAAAAAAAATTCCCCAAAAAATTACATATTTTTCTTTTTTAAAAAAAATAAAAAGTAACAAATTCTTTAAAATAATCAAAATAATCAAATAATTAAAGGGATAATTTTTTAAAATACATAAATTATACGAAAAATCACTTTGAGTTTTCTTATAATCTAAAAAAAGTTTGACATAAATATATAAATTATTACATGTTAAAAAAATAAAATAACTAAAATTGTGGCCGGCCACATTATGGCCGAATAGTATCACCCAATTGGGTATTCTTAGCCTTCAAGACATTCCTAGAACCCTAATTTCCATTCTCTTTAGCTACTTTGGTACTTTGGTTGATTGTTGAAGATTTATGTTATGAATTGAAGATTGAAGACCATATTCCTTTTCCTTATTTATTTCTCTATCTTTTGATTATGATTTCATATATTTCTTATGGTTTATTCTCTCTAATCATGTCTAGCTAATTTCGTTTGTGATTTCAATTATATGTAGATTAGGATTAGGTGATGGGTTTAGGCTTTAATTGTTGAATTTACCTTCTAACTTCATATTCATTTCTCTTGATGCCATGTTTTATTGTGTAATTATGCTTGATCACCATAGTTGCATATCAATTGTTTGATCTAATGCTTCGGGGGCTTAGATTAGATGCTAGGAAACAAGAGATTTTCATGCTAGAGATAGTAGGAATAAAGAACTCAATGTGCTATTGGGAGTTAATGTTCTACTTGATGTCCTAGTCGGAATTAGGTATTTCATAAATCTACTTGATTTCATTGCAATGAGAATTGAGTGAATCATAGTTAGGAGGTTTCCCACATGAAGGTAGATTAAAATGACTAGTTCTAGTTAGAGTTCTAATTGCCCATCACTTAAGCCTAATCGAAGTATAGTTGAAATCACCCTTGTCTATTATTGAGTTTATATTACTTGTTTACTTGTTAGTTCACTTGCTTTAGTTTGAAGTTAACTTGTCATTTTCATTCCTTAGTTGATAAAACACCCAAAAATATGTTATTCGTGAGCTTGGATAGTGATTAGATAATTGATTTACTAGTTGAGATTCTTACGCCTATAACATTCCCTGTGGATTTGACTCGACCCTTAAAAGTAGGGCGATCAATATATATATATATATATATATATATATATATATATATATATAGGGGTGAGTTCTTGTGAAAAAGACTCTTAGAGTAAGAAATAGGAAGCAATTTGATTCATTGATTAGACAAATCTAATAGCCTAGATTTAAGGAAAATAAATATATTATATAATTAAAAATATGCATTGCGGTAGTTTACACATTGCAAAAGGATAAAATAGTAAACAAAAAATATCATCATTTTAGTAATGGCATGAATTGTGGGATTGACAACAAATTCCGTAATTTCAACTTTAAATTTATTGATAATATATATAATGCAATCAATATTAACGTAAATCTTAGCAAATATCAAAATAACGTGTATTATTGTAATGCATTATTGCATTTCAAGGAGTACAATGCAAAATATTGCAATATTGTAATGCAGTTTATTGTAATATTGTAATGCACAATATTTCTATATTGCACAATAGTAAAATATTGTAATATTATAATGCACTTTATTGTAATATTGTAATGCACAATATTTCAAAATTATTTTCTATAATGCATTATATTTTAAAATTAATAAATATAGTGCATTATGCGCATCATGAGAGGTTATTCCCAATAATGCATTATCAATATTGTAATGCACAATATTTCAATATTATTTTCTTTGATGCACTATATTTTAAAATTAATAAATATAGTGCATTATACGCATAATGAAAGAGGTTATTCCCAATAATGCATTATCAATATTGTTATGTACAATATTTCAAGATTATTTTCTATAATGCATTATATTTTAAAATTAATAAATATAGTGCATTATACATATCATGAAATAGGTTATTTCAAAAGGTTATTCCCGATAATGCATCATTTCAAGATTTTAATATAATAATGCATGGAGATCTTTCAGATAATGCATTGAAGAGAATATTTCCTAAAAAAAAAGAATTAAGAGAATATCATCCAAAATGCTAATAAAACTGAAAAAAAATAAAAAAAATCCATCCGACTAATTAATTATTACTTGGTAACCGCATGAAATCCCATAATTCAAGGGGATGATCGGTTATAACTTCCGCAGCACAATTACATAATTAACACATGCCCTATTAATCGGTCATATTTAAATGATAAATATTATGATTAAGATCAACCATAGATCATAAAATATAAATGGACAAAATTACTTCTCATTTCTTATTGAAAAAGGCTTTTGTATATGATCTCTCACCTCTATAGATATATATCCCCATACTCCAACCAATTTAGTTCTATCCAAACCCTTCCTATCAAGGTTTGGTAGTTGCGGGTACCCATAAAACCGCGAACCACTATCACCCCTAGATAAATCAATAAATTAAAGGTATTTACGGAGAAATCCCAAAGATTTCTAAAACAATAATGTTAGAACATTTTATTCGATGGAATACTAGAACATTATAGGGAAAAAATAAAATAAAGCAAAAGTAAGGAAACAAATAGCAATAATCTAGAAGTCTAAATTAAATCACAAACGCGATGAAAATCAATGTAGTGTATGATCCAAAATTCTAGAATGATTAATGTCTTTACTAGCCCTATATATAAACTTAAGCGTGTATAAAATTTCTCAAAAATAGTTTTAAGAATGGATAAGGTGCACATCCGCCCGCACAATGCCTTCAATATTACTGTGCATTGTTAGTGTGGGAACAACTAATGTAAAATGTGAGGGCTTTGTGGGGGCGGATGATCATCTTATCCATACTTAAACTTTTTATGTCGTTGTAAAGAGCAAGTTCAGACTTGAATTCATATATTAAGTCGGGTTTTATTGATAGGTAAAGAGTCCAATGAAAGTAGTGATGTGTTTACTATCTCAAATAAATCTTCATTAAAGTATAAATAGCCTTAAGTATTATTCGATCATGAAATGCTTGTTGATATTTATTTTTTCTTTTTCTCGTAGTCCCTGTCGTGCATGTCAACATCCTCGATCCCAGAGGCTTATTATTTGGTGTTAAAAGTTAAGTTAGGAATCATTACGATCGCCATTTTGAAGGAAATCATGGCCGATGACACTACATGCATGACGATGACGTTGGTGATCAGGATGATGAAGATGATGCACTTATTTTTTATTGATATGTATTCTCGAAGCTATTTATGTACTTTACTTTTTGTGTGTTATGTTTCTGATGACTGATAAGAAAAAAACTTGATCGTTTTAATTTACTCTTATATATCACTTTACATCTTTTCAACAATGAATAATTTCCACAAATATTGAGTAAACCTAATGTGGTAAATGATAGGTTTATAAGTATTGAGTGAACATATTGATGGGGGTGGGATAGAAGAAAAACACGAAAAAATAAAAAGAACAAAAGAAGATGGTTGAATTTGACTTCCACGTCTAGGAACAAAAGAATATATACTATCTTATCCTCAAAATATGTTATCAAAATGATCAAAGGTTCAAGTCCCCATTCATATACAGAAGTATGACTACTACCTGTTTACATACAAATGCAACAATCTTTCCTTTTTTATTAGCTTCTATCATGTAAGTTGATATATTGGCTGTTTTATTGAGTTTCTTGGATTCTTGACTCACTCAAAATATGAAAAAAGAAGAAGATTATGTGTGCAAAATCGTTTAATACACTAGTTCAGTTAATCTATGCATCCCGTAGATATCTACCCATACCCAACCCAAACCGGTTGTGGGTTTCAATTTTATTACCCAAACCTCTCCTATCAGGGTTTGGTAGATGCGGGTACCCGTAAAAACCCAACTCATTGCCATCCCTAAGTAAATCAATTCAATAAATCAAAGGTATTTACGGAGAAAATCTCAATGATTTCTAAAACAATAATGTTAGAACATTTTATTCGATGAAATACTAGAATATTATCGGAACAAATTGCAATGATCTAGAAGTCTAAGTTAAAATTATAAACGCAATGAAAATCAATGTAGTGTATGATCCAAAGTTCTATTAACCTCTTTACTAGCCCTATATATAAACTTGAGCGCGTATAAAATTTCTCAAAAAAAATGACCATCCGCACTCACAATGTCCATGTTTACTGTCGTGTGAGAGCGACCACTGTGAGAGATCTCAAGTTCGGAAGAGCAAGTTCGGACTTGAGCCTTTTCGGACTTGAGATCTCTCACATTGATCGTTCTCACACTAACAATGATAGTAAATTCGGATTTGAGTTCATACATTGATTCGGGATTTATTGATAGGTATTAAGTCTAATGACACTATCGATGTGTTTATTGATGAGGCATATTGTCGTAGATAAATCTTGATTAAAGTATATATAGCCTTAGTATTATTTGATCATCAAATGCTTGTTAATTTTAATTTATTTTTTTTCTTGTAGGAGACTTATTATTTAGTGTTAAGGTTAAGTTAGAAATGACTCCGATCGCTCATCTGAAGCAAATCGTGACCAATGACGCTAGAATCAAACTCATTTTACCTTCAATGGCTCAGTACTTGATATGGATGATAGAGTTCTAACCGTTACGATACGTGGAAACTCTTTCTTCTCTTTATCTTGATTTAGTTTCTTATATTAAATAAAGCTACTTTCTTTAGTTTTACAAATTTATATTCTATTAATATATTTACACGCAAAATAATTTTCTTTGTTTGTACGCATCAGATTTGGGTGTCCTAATCCACATGGATCAGTTTCCCTTACCAATTAATTTTCAGAGATTGATTTGATTCATCTCGCTCTTCTTCACCCTCTGCTTCGGAGATGGGTTGTGGTGGCTCTTCGTCCCATTCTTGTTCTGACGACTCTGAAGACTTTAACCCCGACAATGACGACGTGGTGCCCAAGATGATGCATCTATTTATTATTGATATACATTCTCAAAGCTATTTATGCACTTTATTCTTATTTATCACTTTACATCTTTGAGTATTACCGGTTTGAATATTACCGGTTTTATGTCTAATTCAATATTTTTGGTCGACTAATATACACTTATTCTATCTTTTGACATAAAATAGTAGTCAACATACTTTATGAGTTTTCAATCATATCATTTACTTGACATGATGTCTCTATGCCATAATGCCTCTATTTTACCGGTTTGAATATTACCAATCTTATGTCAAATTTAATTTTATGAGTTCTTGCATGGGGATAAGCTCATAATAATCAAATCTCCACAATTATAAAACAAATTAATTAAACACATGTAGTTTTTTTTATTTTTTATTTTTTTAGGCATATGCAATTAAGCATAGGAATATAAAGAACTTTTCATAATATTTGATAATAGGAGTTCTAGAGTTTCTCATTTATAGAGAAATACATGAATCTTGAAATGCACAATTTATGTTAATTATATAAAGCATGACTCTTAATTTGAAAACACAAATTAATCTAAAAAAAAGTAGCTTTTTTTTTCAAATGTCTATAATACAAAGAGAAATTATGTGAAATCAATGAAATATTCAAATATTGCAAAAGCAAGCCTGCATTTTTGTTAGTATAAAAAATTTATTTCAACCAACATATTATTATGTGAAAATGATTTTTTTTGACATAATGTTTTATGCTATAATATCTCTATTTACCGATTTTAATGATTATTGATTATTATGCCTAATTTAATTTTGTTTGCTCACTAATGTACAATTTTTCAATCTTGTACGAAGATAAACACATAGCCCATAAATAGAATTGATTTTTTCTAAACACAAAGTCCGTAAATTTCAAAAGAAAAATAAATAAAATAAAAATAATGCACTAAAATACAAGGGTTGCCTTTCATTTTTAACACAATCTTTCAAATTTTCAAAAAAAAAAAAATACACCAATTTTCATATATGTTCAATTTTGACACATTAATTTTTTGCACAAATAAATCTCACGTGGCGAAATTGAAATAACATGGCAAAATTAAACCTAGGTGGCAAATGAAATATAAAATTAAAGGAATATAGTATTTTTTTTTTTTTGTTTCCTAATTCACCCGTGTCTCTCTAGGACTCCAACTCACTTATTATTTATCTTTTCCTTTCTAGTCTCTTTCAATTTCTCAAGTTTTAAGTTGTAACAAAGATTGATGTTGATGCGGAATGATCTCTTGAGGGGGCAAGGGTGGAGAGCAAATTCAAATGCTGTTCAGAAACGTGAGAAAGAGAGAGGAGGATGAAATGGTAAATCGACTTGGTGTAAACAATCAGTCAATACACTAGCCAACTTAATCTTCAAATTTCATTTATACAGATCAAGAGTTATATCAAATTACAAAGTTAACCAAATATTGCTAACATCTCTAGAAAAAAAAGAAAGAAAAAAAAAATTTAAAAATTCAAACATATTTAAGGAGAAAGATGCACAAACTACTGCAGTTTCAAAGGTGGAGTGTAAGATCTAGTGCAGATTCTTCTGCTGTTTTTCTCTCTACAAGATTCGAAGGAGACGACGAGGCGTCTGCATTAAAACTACCCGGCCAAAGGAGGTGAGTATCCTCCTCCTCCTCCTCCATGAAGATGGGGTGGAGAAGGTAACCGTCTCCGAATCTTTGGATGGTTCTAGAAGCTTCCATAGGTCTAACTGCGGCTACGAATGGATCATGCATGGCAGCATGTGATTTGATCCCTAGACACTTGAATGGTGAAGATCCATGAAGAGGGAGAGAGGCGTATCCGTGATCAGAAAAGGCGGCGGCGCCCATTCGTATAGCCCGTTTCGCTAGGGTTCTTTCGCGTTTGTGTGCGTTCTGGTGGCCTCCTAGAGCTTGAGAGCTGTAGAATTTCCTGTGGCAGAAGTTGCAGGGGAAAGCTCTCGGTGCAGTAACTAATGGCGGGGTTCGCTCGTTGCTGCTCTCGCTCGTGCTGGACGAGGCATCCGGGCTCGATTTGAAGCTCAGAGATAAGTCGAGGGAGATGGAGTTTGTGGAAGAATCTGCTACGGTTTCTTGAATTGAGATGTTGAAGGGAAGTGGAGTAGTGGAATTACAATCATTTTGTATTCCAAGATTGGATGTTGAGGTTTTCATGGTGAAGATTTCTCAAGAATTAATGGAGATGATGATCACAGATTACAGAGTGTCCCCTGCATCAAGAAAGCAAGATCAACCACAAACTAGAGAGAGAGAGAGAGAGAGAGAGAGAGAGAGGGGAAAGAGGAAACATCTAAAGAAGCTAAAAAATGGAAGAATAGCTAGAGATCTTCAACTTAAACACAAATTACATCTCATACATCAAGGAAAGTACTATTTTTTTATAGTCCTAAATAGTAATAACTATTCATGGCATACTTCCAAAGAGTAAAAGGAAACTTGGGATTTATTCAAAGTTGGGATTTTTCTTATATACAAGTTTTTGGAGTTGATATCACAATTATTTTACTTGATGAAATATGGAATAACAAGAAGAAGCTAGTAGCTTATGCTAATTAGAATCTGAAACAAGCAAGAAAGTAAATGCTACTTTTATAGCTCAAAAGATAATGGCAGACTCTTCTATAGCAGGATCTAACTTTCATGTAGAATTTTATTTTATTTTTATAAAAAAAAAACAAGAATACATAATCCTTAACATGTTGCAGGAAAACAACAAAAGTATAATTCATCAACTCCAGAAATATATATGTAAAAGTAGAATCCAAATTATGCAAAGAGGCTAAAACAAGTAGTAAAAATCATAATGGAATGGTAATGCAAAAACTCACTCACAACAAAGTAGTAGTATGTTTGAAGAAATCCACCACACTGAGTTCTTGATAGAAGAGTTAACATTTCATTTTCCTTTCTTGTCCATCATAGTGAAACACACACACACACACACACAGAGACAGAGAGAGAGAGAGAGGTTTTGATGTATAATAATGGGAAAGCTAAAGTAAGAGTTGAGAGGAGAGTGGAGGAGAGGAGTGGTGGGGCGCCAGATAAGTCAGCGAGAGAGAGAGAGAGAGAGAGAGAGAGGAGGGAGAGAAGGTGTTCAAAGTGTCAGCAACCCCACCAACCTCTGTTTCTTAATGTTTCCCTTTAAGAGCATCCACAATGGTGCCCACCAAATTGGTGGGCACAGCTCAAAATTGATAAAAGTGATGGGCGCCCAAAAATTCTTGCAACGGAGCCTACGAGAATTTGGTAGTCGCAATGCATTTTTTTTTTTTGTGATTAAATTATTTTTGAATAATAATGCTTTTGAAAATGCAAATTTTATTGAATTGAAATAAAATAAAAATTACATTAATTTAAAACTAGAAAATTGAAAAATACGAGAAATAAGAGTAATTCAATCTATCACCCTATGTTGTGTTTCTTCTTCAAGTATTCCACCATCGCAAGGTGATTTTGAAGAACATCCGGTGGCATGTTACTCGTGTCTTTGGTGAGGACGTCGTAGATGAATTGGTCGTTTATAGCTTGATCGATTGATGCCATTCTTTCATCGGCATCGGACCCACGCGAAGATGAGCTAACTTTACCTTTTCCCTTTGCCAATCCCGTTGCCTTCTTCGTACCAATTGGCCGGGACGAGTAACTGCTGCCGCCAGTACTTGGAGTGTCCGATCTTTGAGTGCTTGCTGTTGCTGTAGAAGTGTAGCTTCCATCCTCTCCCGTTTTTGAGCGCTTGACTGTGGTCTCAACAACATCTTTGTTGTAGAAGACGCGATGGAACTTCTGCGTATCCTTCACCACTTTCCAAGCTTCCAAATGTTGGAATGACGTTTTGTGGAATTCCTTCCACTCCTTTAAGGCCCTTGCAAGAATGTCTTCGCCGCTTTCGCCACTTTTATACTCATCAAAAACCTCTTTGTAAATTTGTTGAAACTCCATCAAATCCTTCTTTACTCGCTTCCAATGACCTTGCAGTTGACCATAATTTCTTGCAAATGTGTCGTCTGGCCGGATATCGTTGTAGCGCTCCACCAAACGACTCCAATATGTGTTGAATTGCTGCTTGTTGCTCTTGATGGGATCTTCGCTAATATCAATCCAACAACGAGCAAATGCTACCGTCTCGGCTTCGCTGTAGAGACACGCTGTGGCCCTCCCCTGGCTGCCAACTGAAGTGGAGCTTCTTCCGCCACGTCTTCCGCCTCGACTCCCGCCACGAGTTCCGCCTCCACTCCCACCACGACTTCCGCCTCCACTCCCGCCACGACTTCCACCTCGTGTACGAGGTCCTTTGGTCCTTGGCTTCGCCGGTGAAGTGACCACCGGCTCCTCAACATTCACCTCATTCTCCTCGGATGACAAATTGACTGGCGATTGGAAGTCCTCGAGCACTTGTACTTCATTGGAGGCATACGTCCCATCGTCGAATTGAGGTCGATACACGCCTTGAAATGCCGATGGAGATTGATACGCGTCGAATGCAGGCGGCGAAGTTTGATACGCACCAAATATGGGGGGTGAATTTTGATGCGCACCGAATACTGGTGGCGAACCGAATGCCGGCGATCCCCCAAGTGGCGTCGACGAACCGAATGAACTAAATAAATTGCGGTTGGATGTGGGAGTAGGGACGTTTGGAATTGATGAAGAACGATTTTTTTGGAAGAAATTTGGAGAGTTCGACCAAGGTGAATTGTTCTCCGAAGGATCCATCGCTAAAAAACTAAAATGAATGAATGAAAAGAGAATGCAAAGAGAAGAATGAGAGGAATGGTGTGAATGAATTGCTGGAAGTGTAGCCAATTTATAGGAAAAAAATGAAAGAAAATAAAAAAAATAAAAAAATAAAAATTGAAATCACCCAATTGGGACGTGCCACGTCGGAGCGCCCGGGCGTATGAAATAGGCGGAATTGCGCCTTTGGCTCGCGACTAGCAGCAGGCGGCAGCAGCAACACGGCGGGCGCCCACCGAAAAATTCCTTGCGTCCACCTCTTCCGCCCACCCGCTGCGCATGCTGTAACACTAACAACCTACATCTACACTAATGCTTCTTCTTCTCATGCATACATCCACCATTCTATATATACTCACTCCGTCTCATTCAATTCGCCTTGTTTCTTGAATTGAATGAGACAGAATAAGTATATCATTTGTCGAAAAAGAAAATTGAAAGATAAAAAATGATAAAAAAAAAAAAGCTTCATAAAAAGTAGTAGTATAATAAATTCACGGTGTGAAAAAAAGCTACCAAGAAAAAAAAAATTATCCTAATCGGAAAAAGACAATTCATTATAAAGAACAAATAAATATTGGAAAAAATAACATAAAATTTATTTCTGCTCATTTTCTATCAAAGAAAATACGTTCTTAATATTCTTGGCCCATCCCATGCAACACTTGTATTTCCTCTAATAGCATTTATCTTACACATTAAACATGAGTGATCAAGACTATTAACACGTTAATCTTCGCATGAAAAACTTGGCATCGTTAGTTAGAATTAAAATAAAGTTAAAATAATACTCTATTAATAGAGTATGTTGTTGTGAATTGAAGAGGGGGAGGGGGTGGGGGCAGAGATGGGAATGGGGAAGTTCCTAGACGAAAACGAAAAGCCAGTTTCAGTCACGTGGCCGTACTATTTCTTACCCCATTTTTTTATTTTTTTTTCATACACGTACTACTATAACCTAACTGTCATTTCATATTCTTAAAATTAGGTCCTAAGTGTCCAACTATTTATTATGGTTGTCTCATGAATATACGTACTACTTTCATCCCGTTATATTATTTTATTTTTCATTTTGATCAATTCCATTATATTAATTTATTTTTTAAAAATAGAAGTATTAAACATCAGAATTAGGGCTCAGGGAGTGGACCTAATAGAAATCACCCCTTAAGTAATAACTAGGGTCCAATATTTACCATAGATCTAATGTATTTAAATGGTTGAGATAATAGTGTAATTAAATGTTATTCTTATTAAATTTATTTTCAGTATACACGGAAGGGTATATATGAGAATTAATCTTCCAAATTAGAAGGGAATTGCCGATAATTTAGGGATTGAAATGGTAGTGGAGGATAATTGGATATATCCATAAACAAATTAGTTTTGTTTAATTATTGTGCGAGATTTATAAGAAATTTTCTATTCTACAGTAGTTTAATAAGTTATGATGCTTATTTTTTTTTTATCATCAAAATTCTTTATATAGGATAATATATTATCTTAGTTTGAAGTGCTTATTATCTTAATTTGAAATGTTTATTTTTCAAGTGCTTATTATGTTAGTTTCAATTGCTTATTATCTCAAACTCAAGTGCTTATTTTTCAATTGTTTATTATCATAAGTTTTAAGTGTTTATTATCTTAGTTTCCGTGTTTATTATCTTAGTTTCCATTGCTTATTTTTCAATTGTTTTTTATTGCAATTTCAAGTGCTTATTATTTTAGTTTCAAGTGCTTATTATCTTAGTTTCAATTGCTTATTATCTCAAATTCAAGTGCTTATTATTTTTATTTCAAGTGCTTATTATCTCAAATTCAAGTGCTTATTTTTCAATTGTTTTTTTTTAATCACGATTTCAAGTGTTTATTATCTTAGTTTCAAGCTCTTATTATCTTAGTTTCAAGTGCTTATCATCTCAAATTCAAGTGCGTGTTTTTCAAGTGCTTATTATCTTAGTTTCAAGTGCTTATTATCTCAATTTAAAGTGTTTATTTTTCAAGTGCTTATCATCTCAATTTCAAGTGCTTATTATCTCAATTTAAAGTGATTATCATTAATTTTAACTATTGCTTATCTTGAGATAATTCTATTGCTCATTAATTATTCACATATTGCTTATATTTTGTCATCTTAATGCTTACTATTATTAAATACACATAATACAATTGCTTAAAATGTATGAATATGAAATACCGATCCAAATGCTTACTATTATTAAATACACATAATACAATTGCTTAAAATATATGAATATGAAATACCGATCCAAATGTTCAGTGACACTTCATTTACAAAGGTACAAACGTCCAAAATGCAAATAAATTAGTAGCATTTTTTGTCGAAAAGAAATTCTATTTTCTTGGAAATAACTTACAGTTTGGCCGCTTAGATGCATGGAGGAGAGAGAGTAAATTAATGTAAACTTAATTAAGATTCCTTGAATTATGGAATTGCGGTTACTTTGTATATAATTACTTCACTACCCTTTTAAATTAAAAAGAACAGAATATAAAACAAAACCATCAAATAAATAATAACCGTTTATTTTTTAAGATGAATGATTCAGATCGGATCCTAGTTACTACCTAAAGATTAAGATCTCATTTGATCCCCCACCTCAGGGCTCAATCATACTTAGTTCACTTTAAGCTCAATTACTCTTAACACGAGCCCAACTAATGCGCATTGGCTATTGTGCTTTATTCACTTTATTCAATTTGCATTGGCTATTGTGCACGTCAAATAGAGACTAATGTAAAGGGAATGAGATAATATAAAATAATAAAATGAGATAATAATAATAATGTGACATGGAGAGTATATTTTATTTTTGAACACCATAATTAGTGGCAGAGTCAAAATTATAGCGTGGAGAGTTGCTAAAATCAAAATTTATATTTGTAAGAGAACTAAAGTAAAAAAAAAAAAAAAAAAAAGCTATTTTTTTTATCCCTCCGGCCCACAAATCATTATATTCTATCACAAATTATTTTATTTTTACTTTCAATTATTTCAACTTACTTATTATAAATCGTGCGGAAAAAAATGTATGTACCCATGCGAGTTAAGATAAAAGGAAAAATGTTGAAATGCATATCTCAAAATCCAAATTTAGATTTCCTTGTTGAGAAATATAATGAAATCTTTTTCTCAAAAGTAAATATACTCTCTCTTATCCTAACTCGAAAAACAAATAAACGAGAGTATTATCCTTGATTTATAATTATAAAAGTTAATTCCACGTCACCAGGAAACAATGCTCGAGGCGCCGCTTTTGGCCCTTGAGTTAAGGACTAGACCCCTGCGGGCCCCACGCCACTAACACCCAAAATTCCACTAATTAATTATTTTAATTATATTTGGGAATTAGCAAGATAATTTAGTTTAATCATTGGTTCTAATTAAACTGCATTACTATAATTGTCCCACCATGTATACTATGTTGGTGGCTTGGTGCTATGGCTTTATTTCTTCACATGCTTATTCGCCCTTTTAGCTTTAATGAGTCTATAATTTAGGAATTTAATGATGAGGATTATGCTAAGATGAGTTTGATCCTACTTTGGATGGGCATATGCTGCATCGATAAATTCATATACATATTCTTTAATTTGGCATTAGATTCTCCAACTTTTGGGGATATATAAATGCTAGGTTTTCTTTCTTAATTACAACTCTTAACTTTTGCAATTTGCAATGCCTTATCGCTTCATTAGTAATTGATTTTCTTTTGGGTTTTGCACCTTGCAACTTTTGGGGATATATATGAATTAAGTTAATTATAAGTTTAGAGCACTACTTTTTTCTTTTTTCTTTTTTTTTTCTTTTTTTTTTTTTCTTTTTTTTATTATTTTATTTCAGGGTCGCACTATATTTGATAGGCGATTTTTGATAAAATGAAATGAGTTTTAAATCGATTTAGGTAACAAATTTAGTACCCATCCAACTAAGAGGTCAGGTTCCAGTTATTTTGGGTGCGTGTGTGCAGTGACGGAGCCAGGGGGTTCCAGTGGGGTCACTGGGACTTTTTATAATAATTAGCTATGTATGTGTAGTATATGACAAATGTGTTTCCCCATTTTTTTTGTTAGACATTTTCTTTCTCTTTTTGCTTCTTCATTTTTTCTTTGTCCCATACTTTTGCTCGATTAGATTTTCTTGACTCAACTCAAAAATTTAGTGATTATAACTTTATAATTTTTTTTAAAATTATTCTATCTTTTAAATTATATTAAAAAAAATCTAATACTATATTTTTTTCAAAAGTCGGACCCCCCTGACTCTACGTTCTGGCTCCATCACTATGTGTGTGTGAGTGTGCTGCGTGTTGCCTGATAAAAAAAATTAGCACCCATCAGAGTGGCGGGCACACTTGCATACATACTAAAATCATTTTTTTTTTCTTTTTCCTTTTTTATAGATTTGCAAAAATATTGGCATTTTTTATGAAATTCTATACAAAAGCCCTACCAACAAGTAAGATTTTGGGAGTATCCTGCGCGTATGAAATTTTGAAAAACTTAGCTCCTGACATTTTTTCTGCATCCGCTCCATATATCTGTGATTAGGGGCGAATTGAGGATCCGAATGTGGGATGAGCTAAAAAGTAACTACTTCGACATATTAAATTTCATGTGTATATATTGAATTTTTGGATGCTAACATAAGTTGTCCCCTACAAGACATCGATACATAAAATTCATTAATAATTTAGTCCAAGTTTATATTTAAGTCTCTATAATCATTGAATAATTTAGGCTGAGATTAATAGACTTTTTTTTTTTTTTTTTTTTTTTTTTAAACTTTGAACATCTATATATCTATACGAAAATTTGGAAATTAGCAAGAATTGTGAAAAAAGGGGCATTTTTTTCATGTACAATAAAAAAATAAAAATACTAGCATTTCCTGCATACTCGCTTCGAAAAAGGAGTATTTTTTTCATTCGCTAGTTTCAAAATATAATTTCAAATACATCACATCCCAATTTTATCTAATTTTGCACATGACATCAATTTAAAGGAAAAGCGAAGATGACGTGACTGTATATGAGATATCTAATGAAAAGGAATATATTTTGGTTGCGACCGTTCTTTGGGCAGGTGGGGAATTCTGCTTATAATATAGAGACTTTAAATTTCATTGAATTATTTGATGTGGGAATTTATAAGCAGAACTCCTCTAATCTTTGGTTTCATAGGTAACATTAACAAGAACACAAACAATTATCCTCATAAAAATTAGGAAAGAAAGGAAAAGAAATTAGCACAAAGATAGAACCATATTTTGACTTGCAATGCCATTTAGAAATAAACTGAGATGAGACATGAGCTATGTCTAAGTTCACGAGGTTATACTAAATGAGTTCATTACATATGGTTCAAGGTATATTTTGCGTCGTGCCTAATGTTAGAATTCTCTAACCGCTCTCTGCATCACCGATCAGCAATCACCTTCACCTGTACAACACAAGTTACCATTCAGCTCAACTGATTATGTGCTCCATAACATTCAAATTCAATGGAGAAGTAGATAATCAAAATTAAATAGGAACTGGATAAAAATGGTCGATGAGTTCAATATATACATGAAATATAAGCTGTTTCACTTCTAATTGACAATCAATAACTCAAACCACCAGCAACATAAGCAAGAATGTATAAAAACAAAACAAACATACCAGAACAAGAGTGGAGGTGAAAGGATGGACTTCCTAGCAGACATTGGCCCTCTTTCAACTACAATTGACAAGCTACAATAAAAGGATTTGAATTTAGTAATAAGCACAACGCATTCCACAAACATTCGCCACTATATAATGTAATGCAATTTCTAAAGAGAAACATAGAACATAGAGATTCTTAGTCACAGAAAAATAAAATTAGAGAGAATGCCTGCAATATAACCCCTAGGAATGTTCAACATTAACAGAGAATCATATTAGCAAATGAAATATAAGGCATTTAAGCATGCTCTTGAGGTAATGTTTGCTGCATATATTGCACTCAATTCAATGTTTGATATGTAAATAAAAATGTCTTATCTGCTACAGATCAGCATATTTAGCATCAAACACAGTTCCAGTTAAATTAGGAGATCTAGAGTAAGGGAATACCAAGATATATAAAATAATGGAATACACTGGACTCAACATAACGTTTCAGCCTTAACAAACAAATCTGCTTTAGCACAATTTTATGAACATAAATAGATGAAGTCCAACCTAATGATATGACTCAACTAGTCAGTTCAAACTTCATTTGCAAATCATAAATATCAGAGTTCATCAAATAAAGAGACCTGCAGCAGCAGCTAGTTCTGATTCTGACAATTGCATATCATACATCATTTTCAGCTCCCGTTCCTTCTTCCGCAGCCTTTTAAGGCGCTTTTCATCCTTCCTTGCTTTCCTTTCCTTTTGCCGAATCTTTTCCTTAAAATCACTGCAGACAAGAGGATGAATTCACATATAAGTGGTTAATTTTCAACAAGAACTCTAAAGGAAAAGAGGGATGATATACATATATATATAACCTGCAGCGTGGTATTACACAGTTGGAATCTGTGCATTGACCAGCATGGAACATGGCAATGTGCCGCATACTGTCGCATAGCAAGCAATGTTTTCCACTGCAGAAGTAAATATGGCGCCAGAGTATTTTGCCATTGTTACACCTCGGATACTTGCATTTATACACCCTCTCCTCCCCTAGGACAAAGTCCAAGTCCAACTCGCACGTTGAAGCATGCACTAGCACATCGTGCACTTCGTTCAACTGCAACAGCCAAATGTAAATTTAGATTTACTTCAATTCCTCAAAGTTCACAACCTCATTCAATACACCAAATAAAAAATTAAAAAAAATTAATTGATTCTCCCCATCAACATATAACAGCTCAACATCACTCCAGAAAAAGAAAAGAATTTTAAGCAACCGATTTACAATTAACAAATCAAGCAACCATATACTTGAGAAAATGACAAAAAAGAACAGTAACATTAGACCCAAAATTTGATACACCAATACAAACCAATCGGTTTCTCTGGTTTCTGAAATGAAACAGAAGATGGATGGTTTAGAACTTGGTAGAAATTGGGGTTTCCGACGAGATATACGAGAAGAAACCCTAAAATATGTTTTCCAATCCAAATAAAATACAATTAATTCTCCATCAACGCATTCCCAGATTTAATCTATTCAAAGTATCGACATCATTTTTCATTCTAGAAAACCCTATTTTTTGGCGAAAAATCAAATTGCTTCTGAAGATAACTAAAATTGATACCATGGGTTGAAGGTGGACGGGGAAATCATGGGCGCCACCGTCCACTCTCAGGCGGTGTCCGATACGACAGATCAGCGAACGGAATGCGGGCTCCAACATTCTCTGTTTTCAATGGATTCTAGGAGTTAAGGAATAAGGGTTTTCGCTCTAGAGCGAGCGCAAAAGTTTAAATTTGTAATCAGGAGGAGGAGCTATTTATAGACGTTGTGGGAATTGGGTCGCGGATAATCTTTCGATGTGGGACAATTGGTTTTTCTCACATCAGATGTGGAACGCGTGGCAGCTTGTGTGGTGTGGTCAATCATCAATGTATGGAGCGGTTGACCAACATGACTTTGCATGCGAATATGCGATGATGTTGGTTGAATGGTGATTATATATACCATACTTTTTTCTTTTTTTCTTTTTTTTTTTAATCAATTCATTAATTAAGGGTGTGTACATGTCCTCCTATTTTTTGCAATATCCCCCTTAATTAACATGTACTCCTTCTGAAGAAGGAGAAGGAGAAGGGTTTAGGCCTTAATTTGACTGTGATTTTAATGATTTCAATTGTATTAAAGCATTAAAATGTTGAAAAATAGAGTGATAAATTGTTAAGTGTTAAAGTGATTGTAGGGCCTACATCCCAAAATAAAAAGTGGCAATAAGTGGTGAACGTCCCGATATAATAATTTTGTCAAGAAATTATGGACGCGTGAAATAATTTAAAGTAAACGTGACTAAAATTAATTGGATTTGCATGCAATATCCAATAATTTCGATCCTTAATTCCTGAATAAAATTGTGGTTAATATCACGTGTGATGTACTACGATATAGCTAGAGGTGGTAATATTTGCTCGGCCCACCCGGCAGGGCCAACTCAATTTTGGGTGGGTATAGGTTAGGAAAATGAAGGCTCAATCGAAATCCGGACTGGGCCTATCCAAAAATGCCTTAAAGCCCGATCGGCTCAGGCTGCAATTTTCACTTTGGGATGAGCTGGGCTATAATTTTTACGCTCGAAAATTTTTCGAGCCGTCCCGACTAGAGGTATCAGCTGAGCCGGGCCAATCCAGCCCAGCCGAGCTCGGTCCAAGCCCATTATGGGCTGGCCCATGTCGATATAACTCTTGATCTGTAATGAAATTTGATTCTTTTCTAGTGATTTAGTTTAACTTGGCTAGTATATCGATTGATTTTGCACACGGAGTCGATTTTTTTCCCATTTTGAATGAGTAGAGAATCCAAGAAACTCAATAAAATAGTCAATATATAAGATGTTACTTGATAGAAGCTAATAAAAAAAAAAAGGAAATATTGCAGCATAGTCACTCAAGTATATTTCTTGTAACATCAAATTATGGCATATTGTACATTTAAATCTTGGTTTCTTTATAACCATCATCTATGGAATTCTTCACAGCATCCACCACCATCTGAGTGCATATCTACTTCATATCCGGTCGAATTCCGAGGTATTTCACATCCTTCACTAGCTTAGAGAATTCTTGAATCATCACAGCCTCTTGAGCCATTGGCCATTCTAGTTTCCGATCGATCACCTTGACCTTCTTTCAGCGACAACTGACAGGCTACAATAAAAATATTTGAATTTAGTAATGATCACAGCTCATTCCGCAAACATTCACTATATAATGTAATGCAATTTCACAAGAGAAGGATGATCTATGCAATTTCACAAGAGAAACCCTAATGTTATAACTCAACTGGTCAGTTCAAACTTCATTTGCAAATCATAAATATCAGAGTTCATCAAAGACAGAGACCTGCAGCAGCAGCTAGTTGTGATTCTACCGATTGCGAATCATATATCCTCTTCAGCTCCCGTTCCTTCTTACGCAACCTCCTAAGGCGCTTTTCGTTCACTCTCACTTTCCTTTCCTTTTGCCGAATCCTTTCCTTGAATTCACTGAAGACAAGAGGATGGATTCACATATAAGTGGTTAATTTCAACATGAACGTAACTCTAAAGGAAAAGAGGGATGAATGTGAGTACAATATGTAATATATACCTGCAGCGTGGTATTACGCAGTCGGAATGACGCATACTGTCGCATATCAAGCAATTGTTTCCACTGCAGATGAAAATATGGCACCAGAGTATCTTGCCATTGTTACACCTTGGATACTTGCATTGTATCACCCTCTTCTCCCCCGGTATACATATTAAGTCCAAGTCCAGCTCGTACGTAGAAGCATGCACTAGCACATCATTCACTTCCTTCATCTGCAACAACCATTTTATTTATTCATTTAGATGTACTTCAATTCCTCCAATTTCAGCTCATTCAATACCCCAAATACAATATATATATATATATAGTGCGGGCTCCATTGATACCTTCGGTGGAAGGTCGACGGGAAGATCGTTGGCGCCACCGTTGATTCTCAGGTTATGTCCGATACGACAGACCAGCGAACGGAATGCAGGCTCCATTCTCTTATTTCTATGGATTCTAAGGTTTGTTAACAAAAAAATACGGAATTTCGCTTTAGAGAGAGAGACGGCTAAAGCTGGTTTGTAACCAGGAGTTATTTGATGTTGTGGGAATTGGGTTGCGGAAAGTTTTTCGATGTGGGACAATTGGTTTCTCTAACATATGTGGAATGCGTGGCAGCTTAGTGTGTGGTCAATGTATGACCAACTTGAACCAAACAAGCACTAAACAACAATCATATTGAGACTTTAAAAAAAAAAAAAAAAAATCGCCTTCAAGGTCACAACATGAGTGCCGCAGAAAAACATAAGACTTCTGAAAGATTGAGTTATATTTTATTTTTCTATTATTAATGTGATAACTATTAAAATTGTGGAGAATCGACCATCATGGGAGGAAATTGAAGAAACACCATCTTGAAGTGAGGATGCCTTGATGAAGAACCAACAACAGAGATATAGAAAATTCTCCAACCAACACCAACAAACCAAGAATTGCAGCAGTAAGTTTCAAAAATCCAGAGGTGACAGAGCATATACTCCGCTCCCCCTCACCATCAGAGCAGAAATCGATGAAAGACTAAACTAAGGACTGGTTTCAACGAATTAAGTGAAAGAACAACAAACATAGATCCACATATATCCAGTGATAGACTTGAAAGTTGAAACAACCGATGAAACATAGTTAAAGATAGAGAGTAAGAGATATTTTTCAGAGAGGAAAATAAAATCGTAACTCACGATGAACAAACTGAGTGAGAGACCAACCAAGAGACAAACCAACTTAGACTTCACACAAAACCAAGTTCATAACTCAACACAAACGAGAGACCATCAACAAATTGAGAGACCAAAACTCTAATCAACAGAGATCAGAAACTAACACTTGAACCAGAGAAATGAGATATCGCAACTCGCGATTTTGAGAGGCAAAATTTGCAACTCACAAATTTGGAGAGAGGGTGATAGACTTGAATCATAGTAGATTCAGAAATAGAGAGATGAGAAAGCAATCAATCATAGATTGAAATAGACAAATTAAGAGAGAGATGATCTTAGATCAGAGAAAAATCATCCAAAACCAACCATAACAATAAGATCCACACGGATCTGGAAAAGAGAACAACCATTTCTAGGTTGAAACGAGCAAATGAGAGATATAATCGGTAAAAAAACCAAAGAGAAACAAGCAGAAATTATAAATTTCAGAGAGGTAACAACATCGCAACTAGCGATACTTTTCATGAGACAGAGAAAATAGATCGAAACCAAACAAGAGATGCACAAAGAATCGCAATCGAAAAACTGAATCAAAACTTCTAGTGCTTATCTAAAGCAACAAACTCATCAAAATCGACCATGAGAGGATGCAGAGATAGAAATCAGAGACAAACGAGCTTAGATTTCACATAAAATCTAGCTCACAACTCGATCCACACAAATCAGAGACTAAAAACAGAGATGTATTAGAGAAAACCTTAGGGGAAAACGAGTTCCTCCTTGAGAAGTATCTGAAATCAGTAGATTGGTGCGGAGACGAAACAACTGATGAGAGAGATGCATAATCGCAGCGGAACCTGGGCTCTTGATACCATATTGAAATTGTGGAGAATCGACCACCATGGGAGGAAATTGAAGAAAAATTAATTGCAGGGAGAGAAAGCTAGCACAGAAAGAGAGACGGTAAAGAGAAGGAAAGAAAATTGGGGAAATTCTCATTATAGACTACATTGTGAAAAGTTATCCCAAATTACAAGAGATATCTCTATTTATACTACTAAAACAAAAATATAAAATCTATCTAAATACAACTTTAATTATAAACTTTAATAATAACATCATATCGTCGCATATTAATTTTCTTATTATATGCCTTTTGGATCAGTTTCATATTTATTTGTTAAGAATATTTTTGAAATGTCAAGAATATGAGAAAATTGGAACCTGGCAGAAATAGAAAGTTTAGATAATGTAAGTACTCCTTATTTCAGATTTATTTTGATAATAGTTTTTAGTTCTATTTTCATTTATTTAGAATATTTTACTATTTATTCTTAATATTTGTTGAAAGCATAATTAACATTTTACATGAAATGTATTGCATACTGGGTTTCTAGAAGCCTTACTGAAATGTTTCCAAAAAAGAAAAAAAAAAAAAAAAAGGAGCCTTACTGAAAAAGAATATTGTCACGATACAATCCCAATAATCAAGATGAATTCGTATTCTAGAAAGCGTAAGTGCAAATAATAAGCCCAGATTAATTCTAGAAGGCTTACTATTTTTATGAAACATCTACTATATTGTAAAGGCTACTCTTAATAATTTCACTTTGAAAATCTAGACATTTCATAGCAGATTCAATTACTTGTAAGAAGGGTTACAAATTTAAATAAGGTCGAATTTAGAAATTTATCATAGGTTTTAGAAGATTCTAGAATCTATAGGGCCCTCCACTCATATAATTGAAAAGTTCATCAATGTGAAGTTTCACAAAAGGGGGAAACAAGTAACAAACTAATACTAGTATATACTCCGTACAAGTTATTTCTCATTTTTATAAAATTAATTACATATACATACATTGTACATGGTCCAAATAAATTAGATATAGTTTCTACATCTCGTTTCACTGATATATTTCAATATTATATATATATATATATATATATATATATATATATATATATATATAATGAAATCTGGCAAGTCCCAAAGGTACGTGAGATTCACTTTTCATATCTGCACCAAAAGAAATTAATATTATTAAAAAAGAAGAAAAAAAAAAGAAGAAGAAGATGATATATCCTTAATTTTACTCCTAGATATGGTCATGACTTGACATCAAAATTATCATTAAAGATTTAAGAGTGTTTCTACATAAATTCAAGTCCTCTTCATCAAAATATCAAAACTATAGGTTTGCATTGTTTATAAAATGGAAGTAATTATACTTATGACATATATATTAGTAATAATCAGGTCTCTTTCTTACACAAATCCGGAAATAAAGGAGAAATCAGGTCTAGTGTTTTGAATTCCTTCAAGAAATATGATAACCTAAATTTATGCATAATAAAAGTACCTATCCAAGATTCAAGGCATGTATCTATCTCCAAAACCCTAATTCACGTACATTTACAAGATTTATATCGAAATATAGGGAGAAAATAAAATAAAGTACATATACTTACTAGAAATTATGATTTTCAGACAAGAGCTGGTCCAACAAATCAGATCCTAGGTCTTCAAACACAACCACGTCACCCTCTTCTTCCTCATTCACTTGCATCTTTTTCTTACAACTCTTCTTCTTCTGGTAATTCTTGTGCGATTCTTTTATGGTTTTGGCTGGTGAGGAGCCCTCCTCGCACCTGTAGTTCATCTCCTGCAGCGATTCCATCACTTTCTCCGGCGGGAAATTGAGGGGGGCCGACGGCCCCCGCATCGCGAGTGCAGCTTGGTCGTAGGCCAAGGCCGCCTCCTCGTCTGTCTCGAATGTCCCGAGCCAAACCCTAGCTCCGTGCCTCGTCGAATCCCTAATTTCGGCCGCGAATTTCCCCCACGGCCGCTTTCTTACCCCGGTGTATCGTGTTAGGGTTTTGCCTTGTTGTGGATGTGAAGAATCCATCTTCGCACTCATGGAAGATGGAAGACTTTCTCTCTCTAGATCTAACTCTCTTTCTTGCCCTCTTTTAGTTGCTTAGTTCATGTTTTATTGTATAGAGACTGGTCAGCCTTTATGGCATTAATGATAGGAAAACATGAGGTTTAATGGTGGGGAAGGAAAGGAGACTAACGGGGTTAGATTTTTTTGTGCTAAAATGAAAGCTAAGATTTTTTGTGTTGATGAAATGAATAGAATAAATTGGGAAAGATGAAATAATAAAAGTCCATTCTATATATAATGTGTATTGGTATAATGAATATAATAAAAGGTTAGAAACAAAAAACAATATGAACTCCCTCTACTTTCCCTCTACTCTCTATAGGTACAATTATTTTATATATATACTTCCTCCCTCCTATAGGCTATAACTATTGTAACACGTCTCTTAAATATGTTGCGTTCATCCATCCTATGACTGTTGTGACACTTCTCTTAAATTTGTAGTAACAAGATTCAAGAAAAACGTGGCAATAGTCTTCGAATCGAACCGACAAAACGATTTTTAATATAAATATATTTATAGTAATTAAACCCCAACATAATAGGAGGTCCGGGCCCATTTAGCATTATATTAATAAATAAATACAGTAATAAAACTAAGGAGCATTATTATAGGATATATTTAAGGAATTTGGATCCTCAAGTGAGAAAATAAAACAGGATAAATATATGTTTAATTTCCCAAAATTTGTAGGCTGTCATTATCACTTAATCATAAATTTGCAAATATATATTGATGCAAATTTATGATTTAAATTAATACGTAGTACTATGTATGAAACAAATTTCCGCAGCTTAATAATATTTAAACACAAATTTAAGTGTGGAACCCGCCGACGGATGAAGACAAAAAGACACATGGTCAACATGAAACGTACATGCTGCACATGCACTAGACTAATTAAGGAGAAATAATAATATTCATAGTTAAAACTAATTAGACAAAGAAAATTACCCAACATAGGATTGGATTATTTAATTAGATATATTAATTAATTAGTGAAAATCTAGAAAATTAGCTTACATTATTTGCCCGCCACAGAGATGCAGAAAAATAGTCAAAGCAGCAGGTGTTATTTTCCTCTTTGTTACTACATATCGTTAGCACGCACTTACCATATAGATTAACTAATTAAATATCAAATTTTAATTATACGTTGATTATTAGGAAATTTTAGTTACATGTCAATAGTCATTAGATCAATATTTGTGATTACACCTTATAAATATTACAAGTAAATTAAATCCCTTTTACTTTTTCCAATTTTTAGGACTTTTTTGCAAGTTTTCGAGAAAGAATTTTATTGGAAATCAAATGGGAGCCCAAACTTTGTAAATTCGCTGGAATAAAGTTACTGATTTTGAATACCATTTTTTTTTTTTTTTTTTTTATCAAGCAAAGAAAACTTTACACAAACTACCCTACAAACTAGTAGCAAAATGCGAGAAAACAAAGACCATTACAGCTTTATCTAGGGTCTACAATCAAATCTCTAAACAACTTATTGATCACGAAGCCGTTAATTGGGATACGCCAACTTCAAAGCCTCCGTTTAATTTTTTCAATGATCTTCTCTCGATTCCGGCCTTCTTGATCAATTTAACTTTATTTTATTGTTTTCAAATGGGCCCACACCACACAAATTCACACGATAATCACAAATTTGGTCCCAAGGGGTGTGAAGAATACCTTAATTATGATTGGAACGGTCCCACACTTGAAGAATTGAATACCTCAAATCTCTTCATTGCCAATTTGCACAATTCAAAAATTAAGGTGTGTGTGTGTTTAAAATTAGCCCATTAATTAGTTTATCATACGGAGTATTACGTATCATTTGCCCCCTTTTTTTTTTACTTTCGATTAACCCATTATTTATCATATACTTACGTATCAAATTACACGTACTTGTCCAATTTATATATGCATTTAGTATTTTAATTTTATTTTTAAATAATTAACGAATTATAAGACCAAGACTAGTCTCCTTCTATTCTTTTCATCGTTTGCCTTCTCTTTTGTCGGCGGATTTGCCCAATTCAAATTTGTTCTTCTCGCAAAGAGACGCATGTACTAAATAAAATTGAATTTTAATTATCACCTCAATTTAAACTAGCTAGACGATACCATTTAATGTTTTATTTTTCTATTTATTGCATCAATATGTATGGTATATGTGAGTTTTTTTTTTTTTTTTTTTTAATTTTTTTTTTATATATATGTCGAGATAATCATGATTAATCCCACCTTTAAGACAAATCTAATTCACAATACATCGTCACCAACATTATTTTTTTATTGCACTAAACCAACAAAATAGACTCTATAGTATAAACTAGGGCTGTCAATTCGTGCATGTCGTGTCGTTATCGTGTCGACACGATAACGACACGACACGATCTGCCCAAACACGAACACGATCTGTTAAGGATATGCTCGACACGAACACGAACACGACACACTTGAATCAAACACGAACACGATATTGACACGATTTAATTCGTGTCGACACGAACACGATATTGGAATTATGTGATTATGTGATTAAATTGGAATTATGTGATTAAAATAATATATTAATAAATAAATAAAAAATAATATATTTATCTTAACGTGTTACACGAACATGACACGAACACGACAAGCAAATTGTAGGCCATTATCGTGTCGACACGATAACGACACGAACACAATAAGCCTAAACACAAACACATTAATATCGTGCGTATTCATGTCGTGTTATCGTGTCGTGTCGAAAATTGTCAGCCCTAGTATAAACCATTTGATATTCACCATACACTATCCAGACTAATGAGTTAAGTGTGCACTTTTTTTGCTCCTAAGATTGATTTTAGCTATAGAGATAAATTAACAATATATTATACGTTCCGATGTGGATTCGGAGCACGAGAGCGATCCAAACGCTTACGTGGCGCCTCCTACGGCCTCCGTTCCCTATTTATCTAAATTCTGAATTTTTATACATATTAAATCATTATTTAATATAATAAATTCACATAATTAAGATTTCATCAATCTCTTATTATCATCTATATATATTTATACATATTAATTATTTATATATATATATATATTAATTATAATAATTATTATAATCTATTTAAATTATACATAAAATTTAAAAATTTAATTATGAGAATTGGAAGATTTGAACTCATGATCTCCCACATGATAGGCTATGTTTTGTACCACTACACCACATCACTAAATAATACAATACTTATTTAAGGCTTACAATATATACATCTATTGTTCAATCAGCTTTGAATCATTATCAACTACATTATGTTCATTTTATAAAATTATAAATATATGTTTTGAGTATAAATATATATAATATGAATATGTTTTTTTTATTGATTTTAACATGTGTTTCTTAATTTTTTATGAACTTATACTATATAAATCATGAAATTTCTGATATTTATAAATATACAATAAATATTTTTATTAATTTATTTATTAAATGGTTCAACCGATAGAACCATGACCAGAAAAATGTTTCAATGTTGAGGGTGTTTTTGCTACTCTTTCCAAAATAGGAAAAAAAAAAAACAGAAAGGAAATAAAAAGAAAGTAAAATATTTTGGTTCGGGCTATCTAACACCATTTTAATTTTGAGGTGGTCCGCCAAAAGATTTTGATATTCTTTTAGTTTGTATCGATAACAATAATTGACAAATTTTTGTAACGAAAAATATATTTTTAATTATTAAACACAAAATTAATTTTGAGGTGGCCCATTGGCCAATAAGTTTTCTAAATTCTTTTAGTATGTATAGGTAGTTTTAACTGTCGAATTTTTGTAACAAAAATATATATTTTTAATTTAAAATAATTGACAATAATTAGACACAAAAATGAGCTTCGTGAGCAATTTTCAATTCGGATTGGCTAAACTTTTTTTTTTTTTTTGTTAAAATATTTTGGCCCTAATACTATATTGATTTTGAGGTGGCCCATTGGCCATGAAAAATTTCATAATGGAGATTTCCTTCAATGATTTGGTTTTTTTTATTAATACGTATAAATAGAGTACAACTACTTGATAATGGAGTACACTGCATTAAACTATTTTTCTAATAAAATTTTAATGCAACTTTGTAAAATATATTCTCTAACAAATTATCAGAATACTATTTTTCAGTTCGGATTGATCAGGCTAGACTGATTTTTAGTAAAAAATATTTTTGCCCTAACATCATTTCGGTATTGAGGTGGTCCGTTGGCCAAGAAGTTTTTGATTATTTTTTTGCTACAATACTATTTCGATTTTGAGGTGGTCCGTTGGCCAAAAAGGTTTTAAAATGCTCTTATGTATTGCAGCATTTGGCCTAAACTGAGATGAGGTGCTTACGGGTGTCAAGGATCTGCCGTCCGCGCTAGCCGCTGCCGAGGAGTTGGTGGACTTGAAGACAGGTGACTCTTCTGAGCCTGAACATGGGGATGCAAGATGTACTAAGGATAAGGGGAAAGGTTGGAACAAGAAGGTTTTTAACGACCTAGCGCTGGTGGTGCGGCGAGTCATGCTTCGCGAGCTGGGACAAGCTTTGCGGGTGCTTCATATGTGATGAAGACCACCAGATACGGGACTGTCCGAAGCGGAAGGGTAACGTGGGAAGAAGTTGAATGGATGTGGTCGCTGAATCAGTGGATGAGGAGGCTCGGGTCAACACGATACAGTATATTTCGGGTATGCAAATGTTAGATGAGGGTCAAGACATGCCGAGAGTGGACCATGTGGAGCCTGGGAAGGACATGGCGATGAAACAGCCAAGTGTGAGCCGTGGTGTGCTCATGTATGAAAAAGTCTTGGCGGGAGCTGCGTCAAGCAACGGACGTGGTGTGCCGGGAGAACTCGCTTGTGGTGAGCACGTTGTTGCTGAAAATGGATCGAAGATAAGGTTATCCCATATGACGAGGACGTCTTTGAGTTTTGGTGGGGGAGGTTTGTTAGACCCTTAAATCAGCGGATGCAGCAGGTGTGCCTAGCCACGGGTGACTATATCCAATTTTGAGGCGGCCCATCGACCAATACTTTTTTGCCTAAATCGGCATCAAGTGTGCATAGCCACGGGCGATTCATATTCGATTTTGAGGTGGCCTGTTGGCCAATATATTTTTAAAATTCTTTTAGTATGTAACGATAGCTATAATTGTCAAATGTTTGTAACAAAATATATATTTTGAATTTAAACCACCTGAGAATATATTAGACACAAAATTAGTTTTGAGGTGGTTCATTAGCCAATAAATTTTTAGAATTCTTTTAATATGTATCGATAGCTATAATTATAATTTTTTTTATAACAAAAGTGTATATTTTCAATTTAAGACACTTTATAATAAATTAGAAATAAAATGAGAATCGTTTTAACAAATTATCATAATACTACTATTTAGTAAATATACAATAAAATGATACCCCGTCGAATTTTGACGGGATACAAACTAGTAGAATGTTAAATTGATTTTTTTATTTTTAATTTAATTAGAGAGGTTATAACAAGATCTATAAGGGCATGTACAATGGGGAGGTTCTAATCTATGTGGCAAAGTTAAGAGCCAACTCTTAAATTTCTTCACCATTGGGGAGCCCAAATATAAGAGTCTGGGCTCTTAGTTAAGAGCTTGGGCTCTTAAGCTTTTTTAGGTCCCACTTCAATTTTTTATAATTATTTTATTGTTTTTCTTTTTTGTTGTACATTCTTTTAATTCTTTTATTGATATTTTGTTTTGTTTTCATTCAATTTTCTTTTGTTTTTATTTTTATTTTTTTATATTTATTTATCTTTCCATTACAATATTTCAACAAAAGAAAAGGGAAATGGAGCATTGTTCAGAATTTTTTTGAATATAATAAATAAACATACTATTAAAATTATTTAATAATATATATTAAAAATAAATCATTTAGAAAATGACAATTTAATTTAACAATATTGATATTAATCACAAAATATAATAGATAAACTATACATTTAATAATGATAAAGTAATTGATTTTGATGAAGTGGGACCCAATAAATATTATTATAGCCCAAAATTAGAGTTCATCATTGTAGAAAATTTTATTTTGGTGTTCTTATCTAGGTGGCAATTTATAGAGCCCAATTTTGGGCTCTAATAATATTTATTGGGTCCCACTTCATCAAAATCAATTACTTTATCATTATTAAATGTATAGTTTATCTATTATATTTTGTGATTAATATCAATATTGTTAAATTAAATTGTCATTTTCTAAATGATTTATTTTTAATATATATTATTAAATAATTTTAATAGTATGTTTATTTATTATATTCAAAAAATTCTGAACAATGCTCCATTTCCCTTTTCTTTTGTTGAAATATTGTAATGGAAAGATAAATAAATATAAAAAAATAAAAATAAAAACAAAAACAAAAGAAAATTGAATGAAAACAAAACAAAATATCAATAAAAGAATTAAAAGAATGTACAACAAAAAAGAAAAATAATAAAATAATTATAAAAAATTGAAGTGGGACCCAAAAAAGCTTAAGAGCCCAAGCTCTTAACTAAGAGCCCAGACTCTTATATTTGGGCTCCCCAATGGTGAAGAAATTTAAGAGTTGGCTCTTAACTTTGCCACATAGATTAGAACCTCCCCATTGTACATGCCCTAAGAAATTCACAAAATTCTAGATCACGGATCACTAAATAGCACTAATTAAGCCCAACTCTTAAAAAGAAAAAAAAAAAAAAAAAAAAAAAAGGAAGAAGAAGAAAGGAATTAAGCCCAACTTTTCAAAATTACAAAAAAAGATCCTAAAAATAACAATGGGAGAACCTCTTCAAAAGTCAAAACCTTCAATTGTATTTTTTGTTTTAATAAGATCCCTAAATTAAATTCACACCAAACGTCAATCGATTAAAAGGTAAAAGGATATCGAACTTAAAAAAGTTTCCGATTCTTGTTCCTCTTTTTTAGGTGAAATTGATTTTTACTCACCGCAGAAATCTCCTACTAATAATATATATAGGCAAAATACACGAATTTAAATAGATTTAATCTGATTTTTAAATATGTGACAATTTTAAGTACTATTTAATAAATTTGGAATGGAAAATTTAGCTGGCAACGAAGGTCCTTAAAGCAAAGAAAATTTACTTGAAAGCTTTATATTATTTTCGAAAGTAAAATTATTATTTTTTTATTGAAAACGACAATGAGTGTCAACTAAATTTTTCGGTAACAAAATTCATTGAATGACTAAAATAGGCACACTTCTGATTTATAAGGCTAAAGTTAGGAATGAAACTGTCATAAGATAGATTTATCGAGCTAAATTTGTGTATTTTGCTTATAACAGTACATATTTAGTAGAGTATATCTTTATTAGATAAATTTGGGCATGATTCATTTTCATTTTATTAGATAAATTTGTCTACGATTCATTTTTATTTTATTAGATATATTTGTCCATGATTCATTTTTATTTTATTGGTATGTATATACTAGTATTTGTCCATGGTTCATTTTTATTTTACTGGTATAAATTTGTCCATGATTATATCAACTAATATTCCATTCATATTCAAACACCGTAGAAAGCAAAACTATAAATACATAGCTGAATTTCTCATACTATAAACCCTAGCTCAGTTTCCTTAATTCCCGTCTCTGAAAATGGCTAGAAATCGGGAGCCTTTGATGCCGGCGGAGTCCGAATCGGAGGAAGAAGAAGACATTTCTGAGGAAGAATCCGAATCCGAACTCGTATCCGAAGTCGTACACCCGCAGACGGCGGCGCAAAAGAAATCCCGATCCGCCAAGCCCCCATCTCCGCTGCCGCCGTCCGGATCTGAACCCGAAGCGGGGGAAGAGGCTCAGAACTCAAGCAATCGGGCCAGATCCAAGCCAATTGCTCCGGCGAATTCCGGTTCCGCAAAACGCCTCGCCGGAGACAGGTACGCTAGGGCTTCGAAGAAGTCCAAAATTACCGCGATTAAGAAGGAGAAATCCGAACTTTTCCACCGACTCTGGAGTGAATCGACGATCGATTGCTCGTCTAGTGAGAAATTGGGGCCGTTTTCGGATATGAACGGCTCCGATGAATTAAGCACGATTCTGGGGAATTCTGAGAGCGCGTCGGAAGCTGGTCGGAAACTGTTGGAAACGGGGCGAGGTTTGAAGGGGGAAGAGGAGTGGCGGAAGCTGAGAATCGAGGAGATGGAGCTTTACCTCGAAACGTTGAAATTGAGACAAGCGCAAACCCAGCTTTTATTGGATTGTTGTAAACACTGACGTATGAATTTTAAGATTTCTGGGCTATTTTTTTTCTGCAGTAATTGCTTCGTTTTCCTCAATCCTAAACCTAATTGAGAATATTTTTGATCATTTATTTTTATTATTTTATGCTTGAATGTAGATATTCCATCGGCAGAGGTTGAGTGAAGTGGAGTCGAGGCGGCGGAGGGGACTGAGTTTTCCGAGTTGAGTTGTGTCCGAGTTTAACATTTGGGCCTAAATGTTTTTCTTTTTTGTTTATTTTATTTTATTGGACTTGGTCTGATATAACTTGGGCCTATGTTAAGTTGTTGGATTCTATCCATAGCCCTTTTTTTTCTTTGTCTTTTTTTTTGAAGGACAAAAAAAAAAAAACCCAATAAACATTAGTAGTATTATTAATATTGTTATTATTATTCAATGTAATTTTTCTAAAGTTAGATTTAGTTGGTTCCAAGAATAATTTGTTGGTGTATTAAGCTACACTAAAAGTTGTTCACTTGTTTAATTAATTGTAATTCAAACCGAAAATCAAAAGACATACCTTGGGACAAAGCAGAGCATTGGCTCCCTCTAACAATTTTTTCAACTATTTTTTTTTATAATTATAATAACAATAAAATCATTAAAATTGCATCGCTACTTCCTCATTCTTATCGCGACTTCCCTCCCTTTATCTTCTCACCTTCAATTATTGGGGCTACTACATTTCTATGTTTAAATTTCCCTATCAACTAAATAATTGTACCTTACTTACCCTAAGCACGTTCATGATAGCGGTTGTTGCATCCAAACAACGGAACTCTATGAATATTAGGACATGAAATTCCTAAAACAAAATAAAAATTATTACAATAGTGAAAATGATGACTTTAGTAAATAAAATAAAATAAAATAAAATAAAATGTACGATTATATATAATGCACACAAATGATCAATCCTCCGCTAATTATGCCATTCACATTTTTTTTTTTGGAAAAGTGTTACATCAACATTGAGTACCTTAAATTGATGATTACCACACACATAAATGAATATTCAACTACATATAAAATTATTTGTGCGATAAAGCCTCAAATTCCTTTGCACTATTAAATGCAATCAAACTAAATTCATCAACGACAGGAGTATACATTTCGATAAATGCAAATATGGGACACTTAAATTGTCATTTCCAAGCTGGCGTTGCCCCATTTTTTCCAGATTTTAAATACAGTCACGAGCTTTTGCCTTTTTTGAACAATTTTGGTGTGAAATAGTTTATGCATAAATATGCCATTTCCATATACATACCCAGGGCCGTTTCTGAGCTAGGGCGAGGGAGCGGTCGTCTAGGGCCCACGGCCAAATGGGCCCATAATTTTTTCTTTTTATATTTTTATATATAAGCCCTAAATTAAATTCAAGCATTACATGTTGTAAAATATAATTGGTGCAACTAAAAATGCCCATTTTTTGTAGATTTTTTCAATTCTTGAAACGTCTTTCTCAATATTTTTTCTGGAAATGTATTTTTCTATATAAGCCCATAAATTTTCAAATATATATGTGAGTAATACATTTGTAAATTTATATTTTTTTTAAAAATAAAGGGCCTCTATTTTATTTTTCGCCTAAGGCCCTTAGAATGTCAAGAATGGCCATGTACATACCTTTATATTCCAATTACGTATCTTTTACAAAAATTACTAATTTAAGACCATCTTGCTCGTACCTATCTTTACAATTTATGCGTTCATACCAATGTTTTAAAACCCGGTCCGGCCGGTTGGACCGGTCCGACCGCGACCCGGACCTGGTGCCGGGCCGGGTTGCATAAAAACCTGCCATATAGCAAGACCCGTTGTTGACCCGGTCGACCTGGGTTGACCCGGCCGGGTCAGTGATCCGAGGGCGGGTCTTAAGACCCGCCGGGTCGAAAAAAAAAAAAGTTAATTTTTTTTATGAGATAAAGCAAAAATGAGATTTTTTTTATTTTTTTTTATGAGATAAAGCAAAAATGTTAAATTAGCCTAGAGAGGATTTGATCATTGGACTTTAGGAAGAAAAGCCAAGATTCTTACCACTCCACCAACTTTTTAATTGTTATAATTATGATTTTCAATATAATTATAATCATTTTCAATGCTATGAATCTATATCAAAATTTCTCTTTTTATTTTATCAATTACATGTATAAATATATATAACAATGAGTATATAAATGTTTGTTATTATTTTGTTGTTTGGTTTTATGAATTTTATTTAGTAATTGATGAAGTTTGAATATTTTTATATGCATTTTATATTTTTTATATGTATTTTATATATTTATTTGTTAAACTAATGCTTGTTATTGATTTTAATATTTTTGTCATGCATCTTAACGTGTATTTGGTATTGATTGTAATGTTGATTTGTTATAATTTATGTGGATTTCCATTTTATAAGTTGCAAAATTGTGAAATGATGAATATTTATATATTTGACATGTATTTTAAAATTATTAAGTAATTAATTAATTAAACGGGTCGATTGAACGGTTCAACCCCGTTTCGACTGGTTGAACCGATTGAACCGTGACCCGGAGGTCTCGCTGGGTCGACCTCTGGGCTAGGTTTTAAAACATTGGTTCATACTTCATATCACTCAAGTTTTTATTACAATTTTACGTTACATACTATCATTTTAAATTCGATATATATAATACGCTAATACTCCTTCCACCTCGCCTGTTTATGTCCATTTTTTTATTTATTTGGGGTCGACCCAATTGATGTTTATTCTTCCTTATTATCTGACCTCACTTTCTCACTTTTTTTTTTCTTGATATCGTCGGAATCTGCAATTGCTATATTTGGTGCGTATTGGGTAAACCACCGTCTTTATGTAATAAACTGCAAATCAGACGGGAGAAATAAACCATACTTTTCACATTTTAATTTCAACTTAAGTGAATCATTTTCTACACTAATAGTATTATCACCTAACATTTATTAAAATCTATACTTAAAAAATTATGTCATAAACTGACGGAACATAGATAAATAGCTGGGACAAAGGAAGTAATTTGCAATAAAAAAAATCAAAATAACTACTATGGGGTCCATCTGTATTAAAACCTTGTGAAATTATTAAACATAGCCAATAAGGACTGCAGTGGGTTAATATACTACCTCCATTTCATATACTTAGTTCATTTTACTATTTGACACGTATTTATATCGAAATCTAGTACGAGTTTTAAAATATAATTTTGTAGTATCGTTTTTTTTACGGGATACTATGACACTCATAGTATTCGTAAAAAAAAAATACTATAAAATTATATTTTAAAACCCGTACTAAATTTTAATAGAAATACGTGCATAAAGCAAAGTGGACAAAATATATGGGATGAAGTTAGTATTCATTAAAAAGTGGTGCTTATTACACAAGCACTCAGTTTCTCTCTCTCTCTCTAAAGAGGGAGGAGAGGAGAGAGTTTGTATTTTGGCCCATGTTCCAAAGAATCATCCACTTATTATACAGCTTTTAAACACTGTCATCTCATCTTTTTATTTCACAAAAATTATCTGCTATTTGTGGGGACACCTCTGCATGTGCTCCAGCTCCTTTCTCTATGCTTTCACTCCTTCCTCTTCACAATTTTCTTTTTGCATTTTTGCAATTTTGCTTTACACTTCAGTTTTCGTCCCTTTTCGAATCCAATCCCAATCCAAATGGTCCTCACCAAATTAAAACCTACTACCAGCAAAAATCATAGCCACCTTTGCTAAATCCCCAAAAATCTCCAGAAAAAAAGCTTCCTTTTTCTTCATCTTTCGCCATTGACAAAGAAAGCTGCAGACACCCTAAGCTTCATCCAAATGAAGCCCAGTTCAGGGCTAAAGATTCAATCTTTAGGATTTTTCTTACATGGGCTTTTGCTGTTTCACACACTTCTGCGTGTAAACTCACAGACCAGCTCGGATGATGCCGCCGCCATGCTTGCGCTCAAGAAAAGTTTGAACCCACCACCGGATCAGCTCTCTTGGTCCGATCCGGATCCGTGCAAGTGGGACCGGGTCGTCTGCTCGGGTACCCGGGTGACCCGGATTCAAATCGGGCACCAAAACCTCGCAGGTACGCTCCCTCCGGAACTCGCCTCTCTCGCTCTACTCGAGCGTTTGGAGCTTCAATGGAACAATATTTCTGGGCCTTTGCCATCTTTGAAAGGATTAAGTTCTCTGCAAGTTTTGATGCTTAGTAACAATGGCTTCACTTCAATCCCTGCTGATTTCTTTGAGGGCATGTCGTCTTTAGTTACTGTTGAGATTGATAACAACCCGTTTTCCGCTTGGGAAATTCCTGAAAGTTTAAAGAATGCTTCCACCCTCACCAATTTCTCTGCTAATTCAGCCAATGTTAGTGGAAAAATCCCATATTTTTTCGGCCCAGATGCTTTTCCTGGCTTGACTAATCTGCATTTAGCTCTTAATAATTTGGAGGGGGAGCTTCCGGCGTCGTTTGCTGGGTCCCAGATTGAGTCTTTGTGGTTGAATGGGCAGAAATTTAGTGGAGGGATAGATGTTATACAGAATATGACTTTCTTGAAGGAGGTTTGGTTGCATGGGAATGGATTCTCAGGTCCTTTGCCTGAGTTTTCTGAGTTGAAGAACTTGGAAACTTTGAGTTTGAGGGACAATTCATTCACTGGGATTGTTCCTATCTCTTTGGTGAATCTTGAATCCTTGAAAGTTGTGAATTTGACTAACAATTTGTTCCAAGGGCCAATGCCCAAGTTTAAAGATTCTGTTGCAGTAGACATGACTGTAGGTACTAATAGCTTTTGCTTGCCTCAGCCTGGTGATTGTGATGCTAGGGTTGATATTCTGCTCTCTATTGTGAAGTTTATGGATTACCCTAAAAAGTTTTCTGAGAATTGGAAAGGGAATGATCCTTGTGTTGATTGGTTTGGGATCAATTGCAATAAAGGGAACATCACCATTGTTAACTTTGAGAATATGGGCCTTGTTGGCACCATTTCTTCTGCTTTTGCTTCACTGAAATCACTTCAGAGGTTGGTTCTTGCTAACAATAATCTCACTGGCACCATTCCTCAAGAGCTCACTACTCTACCCGCGCTCGCTGAATTTGATGTGTCGAACAATCGTCTTCATGGGAAAGTACCTCCTTTCAGAAGTAATATGGTTGTTACAACCAGTGGGAATCCTGATATTGGGAAATATAAGGTTGATTCGAACTCCCCCAGCACGTCTCCTGCAGGTGGAGGTGGTGCAGAGGATGATTCTCGAAAGAGTAGTGGGAAATCGAAAAGTATAGTTGGGGTAGTTGTGATTTCTGTGATTGGAGGTTTGTTTGTTCTTTGTTTGATTGGAGTTGCTGGTTTCTGTTTGTACAAGAGCAAACAGAAGCGGTTTAGCAGAGTCCAGAGCCCGAACGCGATGGTGGTTCATCCTCGACATTCTGGATCCGACAACGAGAGCGTGAAGATCACAGTCGCAGGGTCGAGTGTGAGCGTTGGAGGCGTTAGCGAAACGCACACCGTCTCAGCTAATGAGACGAACGACATTCAAATGGTGGAAGCCGGAAACATGGTGATCTCCATTCAAGTTTTAAAAAGTGTGACGAATAATTTTAGCAAAGATAACATACTAGGCCAAGGAGGATTCGGCACCGTCTACAAAGGAGAACTCCATGATGGGACGAAGATCGCAGTTAAGAGAATGGAGTGTGGAGTCATTGCAGGGAAAGGAATCGGTGAGTTCAAGTCTGAGATCGCAGTTTTGACTAAGGTTCGACATAGGCATCTAGTCGCTCTCCTAGGTTTTTGCCTCGATGGGAACGAGAAGCTTTTAGTATACGAGTACATGCCTCAAGGGACTCTGAGCAGTCATCTTTTCAACTGGGGTGATGAAGGATTGCAGCCATTGGAGTGGAAGAGAAGGTTGACTATAGCTTTAGATGTAGCTAGAGGTGTAGAGTACCTCCATGGATTAGCCCATCAAAGCTTTATACACAGAGACCTCAAGCCTTCGAATATTCTACTCGGGGACGATATGAGGGCTAAGGTTGCGGATTTTGGCCTCGTTCGCCTCGCCCCCGAAGGGAAAGCCTCCATTGAAACAAGAATAGCTGGGACTTTTGGGTACCTTGCACCAGAATATGCAGGTAATATACAGTGTAACTTTAATTTCTTGAAATTCATCATTTTCTTTTCAGATAATTCTTGATTGATCATTTGATATTCATAATGTGCTCATCCGATCTTGTGCTTCCATGTGTCGGACAGTGACGGGGAGAGTGACGACGAAAGTCGACGTCTTCAGCTTCGGAGTCATCCTAATGGAGCTCATCACCGGAAGGAAAGCCCTCGACGAGAGCCAGCCGGAGGAGAGCATGCACCTCGTGACGTGGTTCCGGAGAATGCACCTCAACAAGGAAACCTTCCGGAAGGCGATCGACCCGACCATCGACCTTGACGACGAGACCCTCGCCAACATCAGCACGGTGGCCGAGCTGGCGGGCCACTGCTGCGCCCGGGAGCCCTACCAGAGGCCCGACATGGGCCATGCCGTCAACGTGCTCTCGTCCCTCGTGGAGCTGTGGAAGCCCACGGACCAGAGCTCCGACGACATGTACGGGATCGACCTCGAGATGTCGCTGCCGCAGGCGCTGAAGAAGTGGCAGGCGTTCGAGGGGACCACAAGCGGGGTTGACTCCTCGTGCTCCTCGTTCCTCCCGAGCTTGGATAATACGCAGACTAGCATCCCAACGCGGCCGTTCGGATTCGCGGAGTCGTTCACCTCGTCGGACGGGAGGTGAAGATGGTGGTTGGGTTTTTTTTGCTATTTGTTGCGACTAATTTTTTACCCGTTCATTTATTTTGAAAGCTTATTTGCATGTGAAGTTTACATTTTTTTTTTTTTTGAAGTGTTGGAGATTGAAGTGTTATAGAGAGAGCCATGATCTTGAGTTCTAGTGTTTGTTTGTTTCTTGTAGTTGCTATTACTGTGTATTTGCTAGTTTTACATTAGTCTTGTTTTAATTTTGTATTTTCTTTTCTTTATTAGTTTTACTATAGTTTTTTTTATTACTATTATTTATTTATTTGGGAACATTAATTTCTTGAGAATCACTAGCACCAGGGGTGGGGTCAGAAAATTTTGATGGCGGGGGCTGAGATTAATATTTGAGATTTGAGAAACAAAGTTCTATACAATATAATTTAATAGCATGGGCTTTACACTAAATTATGCATAATATACATAAAAAATTATAGTTTTACTAGAACAATTTTTTTTTTGTTTTGGTGGGGTGGGCTTAAGCCTCCCCTCACTTGCATGTGGCCTCGCCACTGACTAGCACATTTTGTTAATGTCTGAATATTTAGTACTCGTTTCGTTCATGAACAGTGTGATGTTTTCTTTAATAGTTAACACTATAAAATTTTAACTAGTGGATTATGATCAAGTAGTAGGTTCGTATTATGAAATTTAACATAGTTAATGGGTTTGTGTTAGTTAATTAACAAATAGTAACAATTCTATGGAATTTACGAATCTTGTATTGCACTTTTTGTGGACGGAGTAAGTTCAAGAAGGCCCGACATTGATTTGTTTCGCAATCAAAGAGAGAGGGGAGAGATGGTTGAATATATGAAAGATAAGTACCCTAAGTTAAAGAAAACAGCATGTGAGTGTTTGTCGACTGCTTCACATGGGGTTAAATTATAGAGTATATGTCAGCTGTGAATTGAAGTATTCTTTCCAACACAAATACAGTTCAGATTGTGGGCCCATTTTATTCGACTACGACTCCGACTAAGTAAGGCCAGCCCTCATAAATTCCTTTTAACATCTTATCTTTCCTTTTCACCATTTTTATTTCTTTGGCTATTACTCCCTCCGACTCGTTGAATTTGTCATGTTTTATTATTTTAATACTCATACATATTCAAAAAGCAGGACGAATTCAACGAGACGGAGGAAGTATATATTTCAAAATTCAAAATAATGTTTTATTCATCACAAAAATTTTGTATGAGACAGTTTGAGCTTTGACCGGTCAAAATTATAGTTTCAAGCCGCAACCCAAAAAATAAATCAGGCATAATATTTCACGTTCAATCACGAAATAGAATGAGGTCTAAATCTTTATGTGGTGATAATGTGGTGATATATTTGTAATCTCATTCATGTTTTGATTAGGGCCGTAACGAGCCGAGCTACTCGAGAGATACTCGACGGCCGACTTAAAAAAGCTCATTCGGAACTCGAGTTCATTAACAATCGAGTTGAGTCGCAGCCTGAATTCAAGTTTGATAAAGTTATGGGGCTGAGCTCGAACACTGACATTTACATGCTTGACTCGATTGCTTGCAAACATGTTTGGTTCGTGTGTATTCAAGCTTCCTACCGAGCCTGTTCATGAGCTCTACAATCGAGCATGTTCGCGAGACTATGATCAAGTCTGACAATCGAGCTTTAGTAGATTCTTACTAGCGAGTTGATAAGAGTCGTAGTCGAGCTCGAGTTTGATGAACACAAGTAGAATTTAAATAGACTTCAAGCTTTTCAAGAGCTGAGTTCAAACCTGAGCTCAAAAAAATTGATGAGTGAACTCAAGTTCGTTAAGTTGTTTGTCGAGCCGAGCTCGATCATAGAGTTAAAAGCTCGAATCGAGCTCGAACAACTGAATTCTTAATCAAGTCGAGCTCGAGCAGACCACTACTCGACTTGTTTGGACCCCTTGTTTTGATAGTGTTTGGATCCGATTCTTGATCCCTTAACTTCTTAATTCGAATGAAGAATATATCGGAAAACCTTAATTTTATTTTCTCTTGAAAAATTTGGAGTACTAGGACGCATCAGCATATATTTTTATAATTTCGCACAAAAACTAATGTTTGATTTGAACGATCATTTGCCGATTATTTGGTCGTAGCCAACTAGATTGCCCACTTTAAACTCCATATGTCACTCAGTCTTATTGCGTGCCACTAATTATATATTAGGATGAATTTCCACTTTTTTTTTTTTCCCCTTTTCCTTTCTTGTTGGCCAATTCATGTCCATGCATTTACTTATACATTACATAACCACGTAACAAATTCAAACTCTTTATCAATTATGAATTGCATGACATCAAATAATGCCATGTACTAATTCAATAGCAAGTATAAGTCTATAAATGCAGTCTTCGTCCCTCAAACAATAATAAAAATAATAAGTCGACATATGTAGGATGTACCACATTTTACTAGTTCAAATTCATTTTGAAGACATCATAGTGAATTAGCGAAAGAGAAAGTTGCCTTAAAATATACGATCTTTCGTCAAATTTTGGTTTTGCACAAGAGCTTTAGAATTTGTCTATAAATACATAGTTTCTCAATTGTTTCTGATTTGCAGAAGAAGTCATTTTTTCCCCCTAATTTCGTCAGATTTCGAGAAGTCAGAAATTGTATCATTCATATACAGGCCCGGCTCAATCAATATCGGGGCCCTGTGCTAACTATGAAGATCGGGGCCCTAAATATTTTTCAAAATATCACGCAAAAATATTCATTAAGTATATTACAATAGTATTACTTATTAATATTATTTGGAAAAAAATAATTAAGAACAATAATATTGCAGATGGAGAATAATTAATATATAAAAATTGTTGTGTTAATTAAGGTATTGGAAAAAGTTAATCGGAAGATGGAGAGAATAAGAGAAAACAAAAAGGAAAGTTCAGGAAATAAAGAACACGGAGATGGTGTATATTTGTATTCATGCGTACATATGCAATAAATTATTGGAAATCCTTTTTTTTTTTCTACCGCTAAAATTACTTGTTACTACACATATAATTTTGGGACCTATTTTTTCTTGGGGCCCTGTTTCAAAGAACTTGCTGGACATGTTCATAGCCGGCCCTGTTCATATATCTAATAAAATTAGAATCCCACTAATCATTAGAAAAATCCGACATCTATATCATCACGTACGAAATCTAAGAAAATTAAGAAAAATCTAACTCATATGCAAAACCAGACACAATTAGCCAATTATCCCATTAGTGATACATTCATCTCCTAGCATATGTGAAAGACTAGTAAAAATAAATTAAAATTTAACTCGAATAAAATGTAAATATAATTTCCATCGAGCCATGGGTAAATTTAAGGACAGAGATTTCCTTCCATGATTAAAACGAATCTTTTCTAAATTAAAAATATTTGCTTACATAAGCGTGGGGGGGAAAACTAATGTACTAACGCGGGAAACCAAACACGCACAAGAACGTGGCGAAATCCTAGCCATTGGCCGTTTAATCCAACGGTGGAACCGCCTCCGATTACAACCCAGTCAGCACCGACTACCCGCGCTGACCCGTTACACGGTCAGCAAGTCAAACCCCCGGCCGACTCCCTTTTTTCGGTTAGAAAAAAATAAATAAAACGTTATTATTCAAAAATTCAACGGTCAAATATTCAATTCTTTATTCTTAATCCTACCATTTTGAATATTTCCCTTTATTCCTTAGTCCATATTTCCCCCCTAACTCCTACCACTCATGTCCCCTTTGACTATACATACAAACATATACATATATATACATATATGTGTGTGTGTATAGTTCATAATCAATTTTACAGTTCAACAATTCCAATATCAAAAATCAACAAATAAAAAGAAAAATTCTGCTCAGAACAAGGAGGAAAGCATCAAATTCATCGAAGGATCTTAGTTTTCAACGCTTATTTTGCTCGGATTTAACATACATTGTGCGGAGAATGGCTTTCTCATGGAGGCGGAGGAGGGGCGGCGCCGGGAAGGGTGAGGCGGTGAAGGCGTTTGGCCAGGATATGGAGCTGACGATTCCCAGCCACTTCCGGTGCCCGATTTCGCTCGATTTGATGAAGGATCCGGTGACGATGTCGACCGGAATCACCTACGACCGCGACAGCATCGAGAAGTGGATCGACGCCGGGAAGTCGACGTGCCCGGTGACTAACCAGGTTCTGAGGAACTTCGACGAGATTCCGAATCACTCGATTAGGAAGATGATCCAGGACTGGTGCGTCGCGAACAAGTCCTACGGAGTGGAGCGGATCCCGACGCCTCGGATCCCGATCAGCCGCTACGAGGTTTCCGAGATCTGCGCGAGGATGGCCGCCGCCGCCCGCGGCGGCGACGCGAGGAGGCTGCTGGATCTGCTGGGGAAGACGAAGAACTCCGCCAGGGAAAGCGAGCTCAACAAGCGCTGCCTCGTGTCGTACGGCGTCGGTTCGGCTCTCGCCGAGTCGTTCGAGTCCTTCGCGCGCTTTTCCGCCGGAGAGGAATCGAACGTGCTGAAAGAGATCCTCTCGGCGCTGGCGTGGGCGTTTCCGGCCGGCCAGGACGGCGTCTCGAAGCTGAAGTCGGCGGCTTCCCTGCGCTGCATCGCGCGGTTTCTGAAGAGCGAGGACGATCTCTCATCGAGGCAGGACGCAGTCTGCGTGTTGAAGGAACTGATCTCCTCAGATCCAGACAGCATCAACGGCGTAATGGCGATCGAAGGGATCGAAGAAGCTCTGTTCCAGATTGTGAAAGTACAGATCTGCCCCAAGGCTACAAAGGCAAGTCTAATGGTGATTAACCACATGATGATGTCTAGCGCAGAAAATGGGGAGAAAACCGCACTGAAATTAGTCCAATTAGGGTTCATCCCTTTGATTCTCGAAATCCTAGTTGAAGGAGATAAGAGCCTCTGCGAAAAAGCATTATGTGTAATGGACACAATCTGCAGATGGAAACAAGGAAGGGAAAGTGCAAACGAAAACGCACTAACAGTTCCATTAATGGTGAAGAAGATTCTCCGCATCTCAGATGTTGCAACAGAATTCTCCATCTCCACCCTATGGAAGCTTTGCTTGGGAGAGAATGAGAATGCTGTGGTTGAAGCAGTGCAGCTTGGAGCTTTCCAGAAGCTTCTAGTAGTTCTGCAGATTGGGAGTGGAGAAAGAATCAAGGATAAAGTCACTGATTTACTCAAACTTATGAATCTGTACAGAGACAAATTGGATTGCTTTGATTCCTCCATGGGATTCAAGTGCATCAAGAGGCCTAATTAATTCCTTTTTTTAGCACTAATTTTAGGAGCTGATGATTCCAGTTTTTGTTAGTGGTGCTGTACAGAAAATACAGAAACCAACACATACATACATACATTTTTGTAGAATTCATACAATTCTTTGTAAACATCTTGAGAATTTTTGATATACTCTCTTCTTTTGAAATCTGTTCTAATTTGATTCAGCTTTTTCTTTATTACTGTAATTCATAGTTACATAAATCATGGCTCTTTCTTGGATCCTTTCTTGATTGACCTGCCATTGATAAATTTCAAAGATTCAACAGTAGAAAGGAAATATTCTGCTACACATCATGAATTCTTTGATTACCATTCAATCTTGAAACAAATTCAATGATTACAAGTACAAACACTGTGCGTGCCATGGCTTAAAGTTGGAACTACCCGTTTTGGGGAGAGTCTTCGGTGCATGGCTTTGCAATGCATAGTGTCCTTTAATACCATTATAGTTTTACTTTCTTGTGAGTGGTTTTGCAGGAGAGCATTATTATGGGGCCCAATATGTGCAGCCACCACACCCACCCCAACTCCCCCACACCCACCCCTTCCTAAAGGCAGCCCATCATCGCTGGACCCCACGTCCCATTTCAGTAGTACTAGTATTTGATTTTATTACTTGAATTTGTTTATTGTTCTTTAAAATTTAAATATGAATGAATGCATTTCAGAATATAGCGCAATTTTGGGCTATTAATACCTTTCGGAACAAATTTTTTATTTTTCAAATATTTAACTCATTTAAATGTTGTAAATTAGACTTTGTACTTCAATTAAGTCTTTCTTTTCATTTGTGAGCGCCTAGTGCGAAATAAAATTCCGATATTATTTAAAGTTGAGTAATTTCTTTCGTTAGATGTCGTTTAGGACCTTATTTTTTTTAATTTACACTTCAAACTAAAAAAATAATTAAAATAAAAAATGAAATAAAATAATTATTTAATTAAATATAATCAAAAATCAAAAAAAAATTATTAATATTTCAATTTTTTATTTGAAATAAATAAAATATTAATTATAATCATAATTCATTAATATCTTCAATTACCAAACTCACTTAAAACGACTTGGGATTATCTACCCCAAAAACTATGTCTCAATGGTGTCCCAAAATCTATTTTCTATTAGTTTTATTCATTTTTTTCAATAAATTTATTTTATAATAATTTTGTTTGATTTTATAATTATTTTCAAGGGTTCACCAATCCCAATTAGGGTTTATAATTTTTTTTACATTTAATTTCACTTTTATTAGTATATTAGAGTTGATAAATTCAAAAATAAAGTAATTTTAAAAAAAACATTTTTTTTCTTATAAATGTCTATTATGATTTATTAAATTATAGTATTTTTATTTTATAAAAAACAATATAAATCTAGTAGAAATTAGGTTTTGGGACACCATTTGGACATAGTTTTTGGGATAGAGGATATCATCCCCTTAAAACACTAAATACTCATACTTTAATTTTCGTGACGAAAAGAAGTGTAACAACTTAAAATTACTGGATGGAGTAGAATATAAAATAATTAAATAAAATTAAACAAAATAATGATAAAGTAAGCAAGGGACGATAAGTACACACGAAATTGCTCACGAACGATTGGGGTGCGAGATATCATTCCTCTATGTATCGATATTTGATTTACGTCTTAAAATTTGCATAATTAATCTCGATATTCATGTTTATTAAATTAGAGTACATATTAAGGGGATAAGATCTTCTATCCCCAATATGGTATCCCAATGGTGTTCCAATATTTAATTTATACTATGTTATATTATTTTTATAAAAATAAAAATACTATAATACGTTTTTTTTTTTCTTTTTTTTTTCCTTTCATTAACTTTGATTTGAAAGTTTAGGGGAATCCAAACGGCGCTAAAAATAATTTTTCATTACTCTCCACTCTTTCTCCAGAAGTCCAACATTTGGAAGAACAATTCCACAAAAGCTATGTGCATTTGATGAGAAAAAAAAAATTCGATCTGTAACTTTCTTTGCATCTGTAATCTAATAGTATAATGTGCGACCGAGTATTAAAAACAAAATGGTTTTATTGTTGTTTCAACTCTTTCTCCAATTATTTTTCGCCAATTTTGATAGACAATTCAGCGGTTAAGAATATTTATTTTTCAGTTCATTAATGAATTCAACTCCGAAAATTAAATATCGTTATCAAAAAATAATAAGTAATTTTTATATATGAATTTAAACATTCTCAAAATTTCCACTAGTTTTTCATTGAAAGAGGTCCATGTATGTTTGAACTTAAATTACATGCGGCCCATTTGTATTCAAACTATTTCGGGCCCATTGTTTTCTATTGAAACTAAGTAACTAAAATAAATAATTAAAATGAACATATCATCTCCCATCATCAAATTAAATATTCTAAATAAAAATTTTCTAAGCTAATTTTATAAACTTTGAAAAACACGAGAAAAAGAATTCCAAGAATACTATGAACTAACTAAAACAAAATCTATTAAAATAAGAAGGTGTCTTTATTTCCGCCTCCTCCTTAATATTTAGTGACAAATTCAACCAAAATTTTTAGTGTTTTAAGTGGGATTGATAATTGAGGAGAGTAATGAATTTAGATTATTATTTAATATTTATATTATTATGCATTAAAAATTTGAAAATTTTCTTAATAAATTAATTAAGTATTTTTAATAAATAATAAAATAAAATATTAAATACTCCCTGTCGTAATATTGCTACTTGAGCCAGTTTCTATTTTGGGGCGTTCTACTCTACTTGAGCCATTTCCTAATATAGAAATAATTAGGTCCAATTAGCTAGGGGTCTCTAAACGGGTCGGGACGGGATATCTGCCCATCTTTGTCGGGTACCCGATCCCAAATAAGTAAAAAAAATATTCCGTCTTCCTTCCCAAACGGACCAGATACCCAGAATACGGGTACTCAAATTTTCCAATTTATAAAATTATATATATTAAATACGGAGTATTTTATTTGCGGAATTAATTTATGACAAAAAAATAAATATTTTAGTTTCAAATATAAATTTAATAAGAAATAAAATGAATTCAATGATTGTATGTGTTATAACTTCAAAGGGACGGATAGAGTATAATAATTTAAATTAATTATTACTCCCTCCATCCTAGTTGAATAGACATGTTTTTCTAAAAGTGAAAGAATTACCATTACTAATTATTTTATCATCTACTCATCTCTCAGCACACAGTTTAATTTCATATGTAAAAGCTTTATCATAACTTGCTCGTTTGTTCTCTGATTTTTATAATTTTTATACCAAATTAAAGGTCTTCATACGGTCTTTCATTTAAGATCAGAAAAATCCCCTAGTTATTAGTGAATTTGGAATGAAAGTAGTCGAACCGTCGATGCCAGATTAGTGCATTATTGCAAGTCAGTAATAAAATAATAAATTATTTAACACGAGTCAGTGAATCGGCTCGGATTTTTTGAAAAATTGGAAAAACCGAATAGAAATTGGATTCTCAAGAAAAAAAATACAGATCCGAACCCGATTTTCAAAAAATTGAAAGTGGAAAATCAAAATTAAATTCAATTTTTTGGACTTTTACCGAATTATTTTAAAAATATTCATACATATACATATATTTGTTTTAGTCACTTCTAACTTTAATCAACGCACCTAAATTTCATCCAAAATCAATACTAATCAACCAAAACCTCTTTTTGCTTTTGATAATCCACTAATCTAGGATCCACTACTCGATAAGAGGACTTCATATTTCACTAATTATCCGAGCACCATGATCAATTCGACTATATTAGCAACTAGTCAACCAAAATCACTTTTTGTTTTCACTAATCCACTAATTTAGGATCGACAACTTCATTAGTGGATTTCATAGTTCACTAATTATCCGAGCACGCCGACCTATTCGACTAGATTAGCTACTAATCAACCAAAATCCCCTTTCATTCCACTAATTCATGATCGACTACTTGATAAGAGGACTTCATATTTCACTAATTATCCGAGCACAATGACTAATTCGACTAGATTAGCAACTCATCAACCAAAATCACTTTTTGTTTTCACTAATCCACTAATTTAGGATCGACAACTTCATTAGTGGATTTTATAGTTCACTAATTATCCGAGCATGCCGACCTATTCGACTAGATTAGCGACTAATCAATAAAAATTCGTTTTTGCTATTCCACTCATCTAAATGTATAATAATAAATGTGTTATAAATAAATGGCTATCTATAATACTCTCCCCGTCTCAGTATGATCGACCCCTTTCTTTTTGGTATGAGATTTAAGACAAAAGTGATTAGTGTGTAAAGTGTATTGTGTGTAGGGATGTAGTGTTGTTTATATATTTAGGCATATCTTAAAACCAGAGCATCATGGATGCACAAAAATATATTGATGTTTGGTCTTAAATGAAAGATCGTGTCAAGACCTTTAATTTGGTATAAAAATTATAAAAATCATAGAACAAACGATCAAGTTATGATAATTTTAAATTTCAAAATTTAAATTATTTTGAAATACGTGTTGAAAAGTAAAAAGTGAGTGGATGATGAGATTTAATTATAGAAAGTTAAGTGTAATAAGAGATTCACTAATTGTACCATTTAAGAGTTAATTATTTCCCAAAAAGGAAAGAGGTCAATTATAGTGAGATGACCCAAAAAGGAAAAAAAAATGTCAATTGTGACACGGAGGGAGTACCTTAAATTGTTGCACCGTGCCTAATGTAAAATTATTGATTAAGTTAATAAAATTATTATTAATAAAAATAATACTAATAATATATACATTTTATTTAACAATTTCTCTTTAAATTCACATACCGTAAAGAAACGCATCGTCTTCAATGTGATTGAAGACATTTTTAAAAATCGACTTTTTTATTCGTTAAATAATTATATTAAAGATTGACACTTTTATTCATGTAGATTAATATTTTTATGCATAAAGATTGACACTTTGACCCGGCCACACTATGTGGCCGGCCTCACCCAAAATTTTGTCATACTCCATAATATTCCTAATATGAATTACCACCAAAATAACCTGCCTACCTACTTATAATTAAACAGTAAATAAGGGATTGGACAAAATTTTAAATCGGAAGAATATAAACCAAAATTTTAATTTAGTATTTACTATTTTTTTAATCAATTTAGTATTTACTACTACCTCCATCCCATTATATTAGAGTCATTTGCCTTTTGATTTTTCGGCACGTTTTTCCACCAAACCTAGTACGAGTTTTAAAATATAATTTTGACGTATTTAATTTTCACGGGATACTATGACACTCATAGTATCCCGTAAAAAAATGAATATGTCAAAATTATATTTTAAAACCTGTACTAAATTTCGGTGGAAAAACATGCCGAAAAATCAAAAAATAAAGGGCTTTAATATAATGGGATGGAAGTAGTATTTTTTTTGAAACAATTTATGGAGGGGGGGGGGGGGGAGTTGGGGTTGTGGGGCGTGGATTGGGGGGGGGGGGGGGTGTTGTCGGGGTTTGGTTTCTGTAAAGCTGCAAAAGAAATAAAGTGGGAACATTAAAAAAATCAGAAACAACTTTGGGAAAACAGAAAACCACATTTTGCAATGCAGACTTTTGCATCTAAGAATTTCCCCCCGTTTTGGCATCAAGCAACCACTTTTAGCCCATTTACCCATGTTTGGTTTAAGTTTTTTGGAGTATAGAAAGAGAATCAAGTAATTGATTCCGTTACATTTTGTTTGGTTTGAGTAATAGATTATCTATTTCCTTTACTTGTGAGTAACTCAATCCATTACATTGTTACCCCTCAAGAAAGAGGGGAAATAAGGAGAAAGGAGATCCTCACAAGTGACTCTCTTTCTATTATTGAACCAAACACTCAACAAAAGTAACCCTTATTGTTTCCATTCTCTTACTTGACTTGATTCCATTTCCTTTCCGTTACCCAACTTGAACCAAACGAGCACTTAGACCTTTTGACCACCATAATTTCCCAAACTTTTAATGAAATTAAATGAGATTATATACTCCCAATATGGGTGTCAAAACGAAAGGATTATAATACTACCCTCGTACAAAGACAGGAGTTAAGAAAGGGAAAATACCATTTGTTTTGTAATATTGCCACGAGGTCCAAATTCCAGTACTGAAAAATCCACGTGGCATGCTGAATCTGATATAAAAATTTCAAATCCGGCCTGCTAAGTGGATTTTTGGATACCAGAATTTTTTAAGCCTCATGATGATATTGCAAAATTATTAAAAGTTTATGCATGAATTTACCTACTTATAAACATTGTGACATAAGTATCTGAAAAAGGGGGTCAAACGTTATGACAGTAAATGGTATTTGCCTTTTAAACAAATGGTAATACAATTAAAGTATGCACAAAAAAGGAAAAGAACTGAAGTCACTCCTTTATAAGGCTTACATAAAATTTGCAGAAGTAGTTGTAAAATCAGGGGTGAGAACTTATGAGCAATCTAAGGCAATATTCAAGTAGATTGAGAATAAAAAGACTAGAAAGCAAAGATATGTTTTTTTCTGGCACACACACAGACACAATGCCTTTAATACTAGCACAATGCCTTGTAAAGGGTAAATTATGAACAAATCTAATCTATGTTAACTCTCCCAGCATACAGCTACAGCATATATCACCTGGCACCAAAAAATGGTTTGTGAAGACAACTCTAGTTCGTCAAAAACAAGCGCTATCTGCTGCTGACGTCAGATTGCTCATTGTTTGCCATACCATTCTCCACAAGGTCATGTATTATGGTTGGACATTCAGCTTCCCTGACCATGTCAGAGTTTTGAATAGTAGATTCTGAGAAAATCTCCGGGTTGCTGCTTTCAGCTGGACAATGATGAGGGCAGATGGGAGGGCGTCTTATTGAGGCACTTAAAGCCAATAAGGTTCTCAATATTATCAGCTCCAAGATTCAGTGCCTCTCCATGAAACCAATCTGCCTGCATGTAATTTCCCAAGGAGGAAAATCCGTAAAACACAAAAGTTAACTAATGACTTAAATTACAAGAGAATCATGCCCCGTCAAATGATAATTTTTCCCTTGTACTGCTTTGCCAAATACAAGTTCTACACAGAATAATAATTGCATAAGAAGACATTACCTATATTACCTAACCAGGCACTCACCTGAAAAAAAAAGTTACAGTCACTATATGAGCTCATGAACCAATGTAGGTATACCTTGTTAGACAAGAGCTTAAGTAGAGGCCAATATTAATGGGGTGTGGGTGTAAATAAACTGCAAATAGATAAAAATCTTAAGATTACCTCCACCTCCACAAATTTCACAACACACATAATTCAGCTCAGACTTATGTTCCACTTCACGGCAGAGGCTGCATATAGTCTTATTGAGGATTGAAAGAACAAGAAGCTTCCTATTCCTGAGATGCCTCTCATCACCTGGCCTTCTTGAGAGTCGTAGGCCATTCAACCAGTAACTATTATTCTTGGGCTTCTTAGACCTGTACTTTTCTGATTTAGGCTTTCTTCCCCTTTTTCGTTTTTTCAACTTACTGTTCTGTACAGTAACTTTTGCAACTCGTTCAGCATTCCTAGCAGAACTACGCAAAGGAACGACAAAAGGAAGTCTTTTTTTGTTTGTAAGATTTACTTGAAGCTTCCCTTTCCCCCCTTTTTCTCCCTCTCCCACTTTTCGATGCATTTCTAAGTTTCGGGAGCTCAGGTTTCCCCTTTCTTGCATCAGTTTTCACGAACTTCCCATCCTGGCATTTTTGGCAAGTATATTTACACTGTCTAGTCTAGTGATAGATCCAGCAGATTTCCGTACGTGCCATATATGGAAAAAGCCTGAAATTCAGTTTTAGTAACCAACATATTGCCATTATGATCCATGTGAAAAGATAAGAAGCAACTAACTACAAACAAGCAATGTTGTCAACTAGTTCAAAAGGTAAAATGTTAGAAGAAGAGAACACATAGATATCATATAGCTACTGCTCAGTCATGGCTAGATCAGAAATCCCATAGTTACACACAGATTATGACCATTTACATGCCTCAAGTAATAAAATCAACAAAATGAAAACATAAATGAAGTTAAAAGAGTGTCACCAAGAAAAGAAAAAAATAAAATAAAAATAATGATAATGCGAATTAAGGATTTTACCTTTGCAACGCTGGCAGCTTACTGCTTCCCTGTATATCAATACAAGATATCTGATCAGTGACCTAGCAAATTCAACACGGCTAAAATAGGAAATGAAAATCATTTAGGCAAGCATTCTTTTAATACCCTTCAGAAAACATCTATTTGTCACTTTTCTAGTCTTGCCAAGAATACTAGAAATTGTACTACATGGATTATTGCACAAAAATCATCCACAGAAAAACCAGCTCTATACAGTGCAAGAATTTACAATTGAAGAAGAATGTTTACATTTGCACATGTACATAAAACCTCCACTAAACCAACCCTCATGAACAAAAATCTGCAGAGAAGGAGGGCTCGTAGTTAAAGGTCGAACCACACGATCTCTGCATCGATACGAGCGAATTGCAGCAAGCTTCGCACACGAACAGCCTTGGAACAGCTTCGGCTTCTTTGATTCCACAGCAGAACGTGTGCTGCCACGTCTCGCATATATCACAAGCCACCATTCTTTCTCCGTCGTCGTCTCTAGCTCCACACTTGCATCTCACTGTCCATTTCTCCACCCCGCCTTCGTATCTCAAGTTACTCTTGAAATCTGATACACACCCCTTTACGTGAAGGTCCATGCCCGACTGAACTATCCCAAAAAGAACCTCTTCGTCTTCCGCTTCTTCAAGCTCCAAGATCTCCGTCACTTTCACCTTCTCCAGCACAAAGTAAGTGTCTTGAAAAGCATTCTCCGTTGCTGTCTTCAGATCGCCTACTGTGGCGTAGAGTGGCACGTCTACATACTCCATTGCAGTGAATTTGTAAGAGACGTCGCCTTCCAAATCAGTCGAGCTCAGTATGAGTATGCAGACGAATTTCAGCGACTCGCCATCCTCGTCTCTGAAGGGAAAATCCTTCACGAGATGCTTGCTGTGGAGGATCATCTGAGAAGCCATTTTCAGCGACTCGCACTCTGGATATTCGAGCAGCATGTTCCTGTACAGATAGGCCATGTCGCTATAAACACTTCTTCCTCGACCTAGAAAGCAGATCGGCTCCTCAACATTCGAGTGGCTCTGACCCTTGTTTTCATCAATCGTATACTCTAAGATCTTGGTTGATCTGTTGACTGATCTACGAACAACGTAATTACCGACTATTACGTTACTCATCGACTTGAGGACGTGATCTATCAACCCCGTGTCTCCAATATGGAGACGAGCTGCATCTCTAGCCTCTTGCCTAGTCATTCCACTGCTTCCGGTTGTGTTTGATGCTCTCTTTTCCTTGAGGGCTTCGACTATTACTTCAGCCACGTGCTCGAGCCTTCTAACCGGCCATCGACTATCCATCTTAGCTGCAAGGTTGGAGAATTTTCTGCACTTTGTGGGCTTTTCTTTTCTGAAAGGGATGGTCCTCAGAGCAGCAGCAAGTTTCGAAGGGATCTTCGAAGAGCATCTTCTGATATGAGTTGAAACGGTCACCTTTTCTTTCGGCCATGATGCAATTGTTCTCGAATACCTTGCAGTTGGAGTGGTCGACTTTATAGTGAACATGTATCTGAGCAAGTCTCGAACTGTGGCTAAGTTCAAGCCACTGACAGCTCTGTAGTACTCGATCATCTCCCTGACATCGAACCATTCTTTCACGAGGCTGAAATCTTGAATCACTCGATCGAGCTCCAAGGAGCTGAGAAGATCTATTGCTGTCTCGTAATTATGCTCCTTTACTCCAAAACTCCCATGGCAAAACTTAAATCCCCACTTGCCAAACCACGACTGACCATAGGCGACTCCATGAAGCAACCTCAGCTCCATCTTCCGTTTCTTCGACAAATCTTCTACCGTGATTTGCCTACAAAACGAGCAACTTGTCATCTACAAAACTAAAGATATATTTCAAGTCCAACAATGATAATTCACATAAATCATCTCAAATCATTCAGCTAAAAGGCCATCAACCAACACCATAATGCGAAATTTCAAGAAAATCGAAAGCGATACAATCAAATCCCAGATACATTTCAAGTCCAACAATGATAAATTCACCTAAATCATCAACTTAACATGAAAACACATCACAGCTAAAAGGGCACCAATCAACACCATAATGCAAAATTTCAAGAAAACCGAAAGAAATACAATCAAATGCCAGATACATTTCAAGTCCAACAATGATAAATTCACATAAATCATCAAACTTAACATGAAAACACATCACAGCTAAAAGGGCACCAATCAACACCATAATGCAAAATTTCAAGAAAATCGAAAGAAATACAATCAAATGCAAGATACATTTCAAGTCCAACAATGATAAATTCACCTAAATCATCAACTTAACATGAAAACAAATCACAAATCATACAAGCTACAAGGGCATCAATCAACACCATAATGCGAAAATTTAAAGAAAATCGAAAATCGAGCTGCATTGTCGAATACCTCACGCAGAGAGAAGTGCAGATGCGATCCCATAGGTCCATAATCTCTCCACCGCATATGAACTTGGAGCCCCCTTCAATACCATTGATGCACACCAAATGGCCAAACCCATTGCAGTGGATCAATCCATGAAGAAGATGAGTCTGAAGATCGAAGACGCCCTCGTCGATCGGTCCGTCCCACTCGTCGCTCGCCGGAATGATCAAGTGGTACTTCCTCTTCGATACAAAATGGTGGCTCCACCCTTCAATCAAGAAACCCCCCAAATTTTTAGAAAACCCCCCAAAACCCTAATCAGATTTAAAGAAATCGAAGAAGAGGAAAAACCCAGAATTCGAACTCACCAACGCAGCGGCAGTAATCGCAGAACGGTCGATCGGAGAGCTCCACGTTCTCTTCTATGGTGTAAAGAGGAACAACCGTCCCTTTACTCTCGTACACCAGCAGAGTCCGCCAAATGGGCATTCCGGCGAGGGAGTAACCCTCGATTCCGGCGCAGTCGTGGAGAATCCGGCGAATGTTGTCGCGAAAGCCGCCGGAGAGGGAGATGGGGTAGCCGGGCTCGGCGAATGTGTGGAAGCCGTAGAATTTTGGAGGGGTTTTGGAGGGAGTAGACATTTTGATTCTCCGAATTCACGAATTCGTAGCTGGGGAGGATTAGAGAAACCGAAGGAGGAGAAGAAGAGAGGATTTATCATCGGAGGTGGGGTTTCACAGTTCTTGAGCTGCAGTTTTCAAATTTCCGTTCGTTATTAACTGCCGCGCGCTTCAATCAGTAGATCTAAGGGGGAAATGCAACTCGTGAAAATACCGCATCGCGTGAGATTTTCATTTCGAGAATTTGGGGGAATTTCTCGCGTCGTGACGAAAACCACAGCAAAATTGTTTATTACGATTATTATTATTGTTATATTTTTTCTATTATCGATAAATACATGATTAAGTATATTTAGGTGAGTTTAATTTTCATACGTATATTTAAAGAGATACATGATGATAACATAATGTAATACTCATATAAAATAATTTTAATTTATATCATATTTACATTGAATTATACTAGTTTATAGTAGTATTACACATTATGTTGCTTATTTGAAGGAAATAAATGAATACTCTAAAATATGAAATGGTTAAATTATTGTTTTTTTTATTGGGAAATAAGGTAGAGAAGTCTTTTTATAAATGTAATGTAAAATTATAACATCATTCTCATATGTATAGTATTATACCATGGTATAATTTGAGAAGTTATCCGAATTTTTATACGGCACGACTGAATTTCTTATAGACAAAAACTTGTGTCAGCCGGAGGCACCGTGCGGTCGGGCCCAAAGTGTCAATCTTTATACAGAAAAGTGTCAATCTATAGCATAATTATTTTACGAATAAAATGACAATTTTTAAAAGTATCAATCTTTATACAGAAAAGTGTCAATTTATATGAATAAAAGTGCCATTGTTTTAGCCTGGCCGCACGGTGCCTCCGGCTGACCCAAGTGTGTCCCTTTCTTATATATCAAAATAAACGAGGAATAAAACAATAAATAATCCCAGAGTTTAAGTTGATTTTCGACCGAAAATACAAAATTATGTAGAAAAATACGTATATACGTTAGCCTGAACTAAGCTTAATGCTAGTGGCCCAAAAAAAAGTTAGGAACAACCAAAAATTAAAGCATTACGTATTTATTTTATTAGGATCTTAAAAATAGAACATATGTAATGACACAAAACAACAAGAAGTATGTCAAAATAGGTCAATTTTTTTTAAAAGTTATTTTTCCTCAACGAAGGGTCCTCTTTGGAGGCTGATTGGACACTCATCATCACGAGACTTATTAGATACATTTCCATTTTCATCATTCATTTTTCTCCAAAACTTGACACCCAAGAAAATTAATTAGACAAAATGACAAATTCACCACCTATATAAATCAAGCCTCTTCTAATGATTCCATGCTATCATAAACTATAATTAAGCTTTTCCCTACATACGCCTTTTCCATCACAAAATTCTTGAAGCCATGAGCCAAAAACACTCTACAAATTGTGTTTCTTCCATTCCCTTGTTAGGTTGTGTTTGGGAGGCTCTAACATGCTTGTTTTCTGGTGAAAATCGAGACGGGGAGACACCCGAAGCTACCACTCGTGGTGGCGAGGCAGCGGCGCAAAAACATTTTCGACAACTTCAACACATCAAGACATCATGATCATGAGCTTTGTTATATTTGATTAGCCTTAGGCCAAGGCACTAATTCTATGATAATATGTTATTTATGTAGATTTTCTGCCATGGAGACTTACTTCTTTTATTAGCTTGTGGCTAAGGCTTGAGTTTCTCTCTTATCATATAAAACAAAAAGTACTTGTAGTTGTATCTTCTTTTTTTGTAATGAAAGTTTCAATTCTTAGAAGTTTGTGAATTCTGATATATATTATTTTTTTAATAAAAATAAAATAAATAGATGAGTATTGTTTGTACAAGATGGAAAATGCTAGATAATACTCATAAATATATTGTTAATACAAAAGTGAGTACATGATGAAAAAGGATAGTTTCTCCCATCTTGAAAGACAAAATTTAAGCATGAAGTTCTACAAAATTTACCATTAATTACATAAACACCATAATACCAGAGAAACAATCTGCATTTTTAGCTCAAAAACCTTACTATATATCAATGCAAAGAGAGCCTTCATTTATCCTATCTCCCACCATACCTTTCCTGAGATAATAATTGATGCATATAGTCATACACACACGTCAAGTGAAATAAAATACGAGATTGAAATACGAACCGAATGTGTTTATATCCGAAATTAACCTTGATGTAGAAGATGTGGCCTAATTCCTCAACATCATTGCTTCTAGTTTGATGGCTAGATCAGTGGAAGAGCAAGAGCTTTCATTTTCTTGCGTAATAATCATCCCCCTACACCAATTATTATACACTTACTTCATTTGAACTCTTTAACAAATATATAAAAACCAAACATATATAGAAGGATATGTATTTGTTCAAATCCTCATGCGCATTGTAGTAGCAGCCTCGGTTTTTCGCGTCCATCACTAGATTTTTCCAAACACAACCGCTTTTCGACAGAGTTGCACCATTGCCTAGTATCATCAAACAATACCTACCACAAAAGTTTTGATTATAAACATGTTTATGAGTACTATAGATAGATATTGTATTTGTATATGTTTGTAAAGGTACCTAGCTCGAGTCAAAGCAACGTTAGCCCTTTGTCGATTTTCAAGAAAGCCAACGGAGCCTTTGGCATTGCTTCGAACGCGGAGCCTTTTGCATTGCTTCTAACTGTGGAGATTATGATGGCATCTTCTTCTCCACCTTGAAAGCCATCAACAGACCTTACATTTACCGAAAATTCATCATTGGCGTCGCAGCTATAAGACTTCCCTATTGCTTCCTCGATGGCGGCTACTTGAGCTTTGTAGGGAGAAATGCAGCCAATCCTTACCTTTTGCTTCTTCTTCACACACACTATCAAAGAAACTACAGCAAGAAATAGCTCAAAACTCACTCATTTTAAAAGTTTGTTAACTAGTTATGATATTGATACCTTTATGGAGTTTGGAAACTATTTGGGAGAGGATGGAGACTCTGCATTGTTCATAAGGCTGCGCCTCTTGTCGAACTCCTCTTTCTCGTTTGCTACGTTGATGAAAGAATACGAGTCAAAGATTTTTTCTTCAAGGAAGTGTTTCTCATGAGCTTTTTCAGTGACATTAGAGCCATTCTTGATCCTGTTTCCATAGAATTCCTTATTTGGAAACAAACTTATGTTAGGATGCATTCTGTACTGGATATTGAGCAGATGCTTGTTGTGTCCTAGCATCACTAGCCTCTCGAATAAGCTTCTTCCAAACCCCGCCTTTTTGTATTTCTGCAAACAACAAACAAGCCCACCTCTCAATATAACATATGTGACATAATCTTGAAAAAAAAAAATTACAAGTGGATTGATCTGTAACCTTGCTCATAACCATTGCAGGCAGCTGTTTCTCGTCTCAATATAGAAGATTCACATTCTTTAACTTGTGCAGCTTCATCAATGATCACCATCTCAAATGGTGTCATCTCTTTCATTAGCCTCAGTTTAGCAGAGCTTGAGACAGCGCAAAAGACTAAGTAAGCATTTTTTAAACAAAACTCCTCGATCAAATCATGCTCAGAGAATTTTGAGAGTGAGATATTTTCACTGAGAAACTTCATTACTTCCAAAACTTGCAATTTATACTTGTTGAAACCATATGCCTCACTTGTTGATCTTTCTTCTTCGTCTCGAACAAATGCTTGCTTGCAATGGAGAAATGTTTCTAGTGTTGATAACATATTAGAAACTCTTGATAGTTTCTCTTTTACCATTGAACGAAGAAAAGAAGTAGGCATATGTGTGCATAATCCCTTTATGCAGAGGACTAATCTTGCTTTGATAGCAACAAATTTATTCTCAAAGAATTCCTCAAATGTCCACACATTTTCTTGATTCTTGGATTCACTTCTTTCATTCTCTCTGCCTTTAACTTCTTCAACTTGTTCTAAGTAACGTAGATAAGCAGCTCGAGGGACCTCAAGAATGGAGATCATCTCATTAGCTATGTATCTCCATCCAGACAACGGGGAGAAGAGGCGTGCCAGCTCAGCAACCCGATGATCAAGAAACACATCATGAAGATCTTGATTCTCATATTCAATCTTCATTCTCACTTCATTTCCAAACAAAACGAGATCTCCCAATCCAAACACCTCGTGCTCTCAACTCCCACTAAGGCAACTCATCAGTTTCTTGGTCACGCCTAAGATGGCTACATTTGTAGGAGCACAAGTCATAGTCCTGCACTTCAACCTTAAAAGTGTGAATACTAATGAAGATATCGTCTTCATTTTCCCGGTTCCCGGTGGACCCCATACGAGCTTCACACCACTTTGATGCTCACATTCTGTTAGGGCTACACAGCTTGAAACTGCAGCCTTCTGTGAATCATCAAGCCCAAAAGAGGCAATAACTTCTCTACACTTAAGCATGTTACCTTTCTTGAATAAGCAAACACCACAATTCTCTTCTATCTACATAATGTAAACACATATTGATTAAAATACTAAATTCAAAATAATATATCTAAACATATTTGATTAAAATACTTACAAAGGGACCAACTCTGAGCACAGAAGTGAAGATGCTCGAATTCCCTCCTTCGCACGGATTCAACGCGTCCCAAATCCGAATGTTCGTGTTCAAGTTCGTTAGGCACACGACGAAAAGCCTATCTCCGATTAGGGTTGGTTCACTCTCAGAAGAAATCGGCTTCGAAGATACGACTCGTATCTTCAAAGACGAATCACCCGAAGAGTGCTTGACTAAGGCAAGATTGAAAGGCGATCTAGGCCTATCCAAATCACTAATGCACTTAGGTCTAACATCGGTTAATGCAATCAAATCCCCAAACTGAGGCTCGTATCTTGATTTATTATTCTCCTCTTTTTTAGTTACTTTTAAATGTAAAGTGTATAGCAAGATTCCACCAGAGGTAGATGCTTTGTTTTTTTTCTTTACGCTTGAGATCTCACGAAATGGTGAAGAGTGCAATGCAGTGATGTTGGAGAGTAAATCGGCATGAGTTTCTTCGATAAGTGGAACCCTAAATGAGTGCAGGTACTGACCTACTGATGAAAATGTGTGTGGGATTTCATCAACCTGCAGCCATGAAAGATCATGCATGGATTAGAATGTGAGTTTGGAAAGTTCAAGGATGCAAGAAAGTGAGTGATCATACCTTATCTTTGTAGAGATCTTTGTTCATTATGTCGGCTACGGACCAACGAAATATGAAATCTATCAACTCTGGAGTTCCATCTTGTTTCTTCTTCACTGTGGAGCTCATCATCCCTCTCTCTCTCTCTCTCTCTGCCTCTGCAATTTATATATGAGGAGGTTTGGAAGCTCAAAGGAAAAGGGTTTCTTTCTTGGATAGTGAAGAATCATTTATATAGAGTTAGGTTGGGACTTTTGATTTCCTCTAATCATTTCTCTGTGCAAGCGGAGGGAATCTGTAGAGTCTCTACTCTTACAATATACTTATTTTGAATAAATAAAAGAAAAGCTAAATGAGTAAGCTATTTGTGAGGCTATGGTTATGGGATCCTCTATTGCCAAAGTATGTTGCCTTACTAGATTAATGACACGTGACAAATTTTAGGGGTTTAGAAATTTTAAATATTAGGATATATATTTTCCTTATATAAATCTTAAATCCTAAATCATTAATTTTGCCACGTGTCGTTAATCTATTAAAACAATAGAAGATGTCACATGTTTTGACAATAGACAATCCGAACGGGAGGCAATGAAGTTCGAATTCCTTTGAATATAGTTTATTAATAGAAGCTCGCTGATAAAGTTTATATAGCTTGTTAAGTAACTCAAGTATTAAAATATTAATTAGCCTCAACTTATATTTAGTCGTAATTCGTTTAATATATTAACTAGTTTGTTACTAGAAAATAGTGAATTTACTATATATAACACATGTAAAAAAATATTATTAGTAGAAAAAAGATAATTTAGACTCACTAAACATAGGTAGCTAAAAAACTCCTTTCTGGAGGAGCAAAAAAAAAAAAAAAAAAAAAAAAAAAAAAATTGAAAATATTCATTAACCTTATTATGTAATTACAACCACTGAATTACAAAGCTAGTGGCCCAAAGTAATTTTAGAAACATAAAATTATTATCATTATCTCAACAATTACAACCAAAATCAAAGCATTAATTTGTATTTTACTAGGATCTTGTGTATAGAAAATCTCTAATGACACAAAACAACAAGAAACAAGTCAAAAGAATTCCATTTTTTTTTCTTCTTAAAGGAAAGGTCCTCTTTGGAGGCTCACTCACATCACTAGTAGTCACAATACTTGCTATTAAAGTATATACATTTCAATTTTCATCTCTCCAAAACTTAGCGCCCAAGAATATTAGACAATTTCACCACCTATAAAATTTGAGTCTCTTTTTATGACCCCATGCTATCACAAACTAAAGATATATACCTCCATATTTCAACCACCAAAAATATGGAAGCCATGGACCGAAATCGCTCTGCAAATTGTGTTTCTTCCATTCCCTTGTTGGGGTGCGTTTGGGAGGCTCTAATATGCATGTTTTCTCGTACAAATCGATACGAGGAGGAACCCGAAGACGCTACTCGTGCTGACGTGGTGGCGGCGGAGAAGCATTTTCGACAAATCCAACATATCAAGACAGCATGATCATTGATTTTGAGCTCTTTGATTAGCCTCTAGGACGATGCATTAATACTAATATATGTTATTAATGCATTTTTTTCGGTTATGTTTGTTTACATTTAGTTTTTTTTTTTTTTTTTGCTAGCTTTGTGTTGAGTTCAAGTGAAGTTTGAGTTTCATCTTTAGATATCATAAAATTGGTGTTTCTAAGAGCATTCGCAGCAGAGCCCTCCGATTTGGAGGGCTCTGCATATTATATTAATATATATATATTATATTTTAATCAATGCAGGAGGGCTCTGTAAATAGCCGCAGTGGAGCCCTCCGAAATATGGAGGGCTCTGGAATATTTTATTATTATTATTATTATTATTTTTAAATATTTGTTGATTTAAATTAAAATACGAGATATTTTTAAAATTCTATTGTATTGCACATTTGGAAAATTACAATACAATGAAATGAAGTGGGAAAAAAATACTAGGGAAAAAAACTAGTAATGACCGAAATATGCCCAAATTTCCTCGATCATATCCGCTTCGAGGTTTTCATGAGCGGTTGCATCGCGGAGGGAGGCATTCCTTTGCATATAATGCACAAAAGAGACATCAACACCTGGACGCACTTGCAACGGATTAGTTGAAGAGCTCGATGCCTCGTCGTCCTCCCAATTTTCGGCAGCTTCTCTTTCATCTTCAATTATCATGTTGTGCATGATAACACATGCATACATGATTTTTGTTAAATTTTCGATATAATGCTGGTAGGCCGGGCCTCGTATGATCTCCCATTGTGCTTGGAGAATGCTGAATGCTCTCTTGATGTCCTTCCTCGCAGTTTCTTGTTTCATGGCGAACAAGATTCTCTGTGGATTGGTCGGACATGGCACCGTCTTCACAAAAGTTGGCCATTTCGGATAAATGCCGTCGGCAAGATAATAGTCCATGTTGTACTGCTTGTTATTGACAGTGAAATTTACGGCTGGCGCAACACCCTTCAGATAATCGCTGAATACGTCAGATTGGTTCAGCACGTTGATGTCGTTGTTCGATCTGGCGACACCGTAAAATACATGCCAAATCCACAAGTCAGTTGAGGCCACGGCTTCAAAAATTACCATTGGAGCTCCCTTCTTGAAATTGGCATATGCAACTTTCCACGCCGTTGAATAATTTTTCCACGCCCAATGCATGCAGTCGATACTCCCGAGCATTCTAAGAAAACCGTGCTTCTCTTCGTGCATTTGGACGAGGCATTAGACGTCACGGGAATGGGGTCTCCGTAGATACTCGTCCCCAAAAGCGGCAACGACGGCACGACAAAAATGCTTTAGGCATTCTCGCCCTGTTGAATCAGCGATGCACAAATACTTGTCGAATTGATTCGACGGACCGCCATATGCAAGTTGGCGCAATGCCATCGTGCATTTTTGAAGGGAATGAAGCCCATCTCGTCCGGTTGTATCTGGGCGCTGTTGGAAATATGGATCACGCGCCGTCAATGTCTCGATAATTCACAAGAAGACCGGTCGTCGCATGCGAAATTGGCTCCTGAACATGGTGTCTGTATAAGTCGGATTTTTGGCAAAGTAGTCATTGTAGAGTTGCTTGTACCCCACCTCACGATCACGCTCGACGTATTGCTTCTTTGCCTTCGACTTCAAGCGTTCTGCACGATGCCGTTTTTCAGCAGCTTCCTCCGCCTCTGCTTGGAAATACAACTCGATGCCTTTTCGTACTATCTTCTCTCGTTCCTCATGATTCATTTTTTCGAAATATTGAATGTAGAATTTTGAGAAAATGAAGTGGAAATTGATGAAAGAAGAGAGAATTTGAAGACGAAAGTGGTGTGAAAATATGAGAAATGGAGGGGGTATTTATAGGAAAAAATAAGGAAAAAAAAATTAAAAAAAATTAATTTCCCGGTCAACGGTCAAACGACCATTGACCAATGGGACAGAGCCACGTGGCGGGCGCTGAAGAGGGGGAGGCGGGCGAGTTTCCGCCCAGGCCGTCGAGTCCGCCGAGGGCGGCAGTGGGAGGGGTGTTGTGGCTGAGGTGGCGGCGGGCTGGCAGGCGCGGCCCTCCCCGCTGCGAATGCTCTAATTAATTCATCATGTGCCTTTCTCTCTTTACAGCTTTAATAGGGTTATTAGTCAAGAAAAAAAGGGAACATAATTAAAAAAGATTAAAAAAACAAAAAAAAACAAGTTTGTCCTATCTTGTCATTTGAATTTCTTGCTTCTTCCATTACTTCTTCAATTTCTTCTATTCTTTTTCAATTCTACAATTTCGATTCTACTATATCTTGTATTCATTCAATTTCTACATTGCATTATACACATTATTACAAAATTATCAAATAACAAAATTTGAGAAACACGAAGCTAGTTTGATTGTGATATACTATAACAAGAAAATATAGAATTAGGGCAGTTGGTAATTTGCACCTTAAAATTACACTTGGTTCGCGCCTTAATTAAAGTTGCACACTTGCACTTGATTTGCTCCTAATTTCATTCCAAAATATACCTTGTAATTGTAATCAGTCACCATCATAAACGTCACTAACTTTAGTGAGAAATAAACACTAATTCTATGCATGATTTCGGCAATTAATATAATATTGCGCTCGACTTTTTACCATCTTTCATCCTTTATTAAACCAAGACTCCTAGAGAATCTTACTCCAATCATATGAATTGCCAATCTATTACGTTGCATGCAAATCGAATCTAATTAACGTGCAACTATATTCTATTGTATTTTTTCTAGAAAGTGAGAGACGAAGACTTGGAGAAAGATGACCGTGAACATACTTACTTAATGTGCCCACGGATGATGTGACATTGCTATAAATAATATATATATATATCCTAAAAACAAAATCTTACAAAAAGAAATACTACTAATAAAAACTCAACCTTAAATGGAAAAAATTACTGATGTGACACTGACACTGCGGTGGACGCGGTAAGTATGTCCACAGTAGATGAGTGTTTCTGCTTGAAGAGATGAAGTAAACCAAAATTCATACTGTGTACACAAGTGACGTGAAAATATATACTTATTTATATAAAATTATTATAAATATATTATTCAAAAAATCATACTAAAAATAGCTTAAATTCTACTAAAAAATAGCACTACCACATGAGTTGTGTTACCGTGTGTCCACCTATGAGAAGGAGAGCATTTCTGCCCATTAACATAGTTTAATTTACAGTATTACTATTATGTATTTTTTTTATAAAAAAGTGTTTGTACGATAAATGGTTTGTAACGTAGCCTGTATTCGGGTTGGTACGCCCCTTGTACCATTATTTTATAAAAATATTTTCCTTTTTTCAAATAAAAAAAAACAAAAAAAAAAAAACTATTATGTACTTTTTTAATTTCAGTTTAATAAAAAAATATTTTAATAGGTGTATTTTTTTAATTTATTTATTAAATTACAGTAAAAAAATAAAAATAAATAAAATTAATATATTTGTTTTTGGAAAGACCCTATTGAAAACCCAATCTAATAGTATCTCTCTCTACCAGAGTACCAGTAGCCATGGAAGGCGATCGTCCCTCCAAAAGCCGTCAACGTCAAGCGTCGTGAACGGAATCCCCCTATCGTCCCGCCAAACAATCGGAGGCACGCACCATGGACGGCTTCAACGTCGTCACTGATCACGGCGATCGCGTCGACGTCGTCGCCGTGGGGAAGCTATTTGACCTTGGAAGATATGCTTGGATGGCTGGCCATGGTAATTCATTCATCCAATCCAAACCCTACCTTTCATATATTTTCATCCCTTAATTATTGATTAATTATTTTGTTTAATTGTTTAGATTTCAAATCTGAGGTGAAAATAGAAAATGGCAAGTATATGTGGTATCACTGGTATGGATGAATTGCTTTTCAATCAACTCAGCCTCAGGGTATACTAATTCACAAAATTAATAACAAAATTTTTATTTATTTGATTGTGGCATATAATAGATGGTATTTCACACAGTACAAACAAACTCCTTAGATAATAGATATAACACAGTACTTGCACATTCCCAATACATTCATACATATATGATTCAAACCCAAAGAAAAAGAAAAGAAACTAATAAAACCTTTGAATCCAAAGATGGAAGTACACATAAAGCCTATCCCACATCTTCTCTACAAATCCAAAATAAGCATCTCTCCATGACATTTTCATTACCAACACAGTACATACTCCTGAAAATCCCACTGCATATCCCAAACTCAACAACACATATATCCACTCCACCTCTCCTTTCTTCTTGCCTTCCTCCGTTTCTTCCCCGTTATGCCCATGCGCCTCCTCTCCCTCGTCACCGCTGCAATTCCTTGCTAATGGAGGCCCACAGAGGTCGTTTCCCATATACCTCGAAGCATCCATAGTCTGCAGTTGAGTACTCTGCGGTATTCTTCCACTCAAGTTATTGAAAGACAAGTCAAGAAAGCTCAAAGAGAAAAGACGAGTGAAGCCATTTTGGATTTCCCCCGACAAAGAATTTCTTGAAAAATCGACAGATTCCAATTGCTTCATTTCTCCGATGCTCTCAGGGATTGAGCCACTCAACTGATTTCTTGACAAGTTTAGTGATCCCAACATCGCTAACCTTGTTAACTCCTTTGGGATTTCACCACTCAAATTGTTGCTTGAAAGATCGATATTGGTAACCAATGAGAGGATTGTGGTGTACTCTAATTCAAGACCTTTTGTTGCTAACGTTGCCCTCTCCGAAAAAGATGGCTGTGGTGCAGGAGACAGAGATTCCTGATCCTCCACATGCAACAGTACTCTCTTTGTAGCCATTGCAGTAAGATTATGCAGACACTTAGGTATTACCCCTGAAATTTCATTGCTAGAAAGATCCAAGATTTTAAGAGACTGTAAAAGGCATAACTCCCATGGAATCTCACCAATAAACTTGTTTGAGGGCATAATGAGAATCTTCAACATCTCTAGGCTTGTACCTATCCATGTTGGTACGTTTCCATCAAGATTATTATAACCCAAATCCATCTTCAACAAGCTTGTGCAGTTACGCATTGAAAAGGGTATTTGGCCTGTGAATTTGTTACCGTATAGATTCAAAGACTCGAGGGACCCAAGAGACCCGAAGAAATTCTGTTAGCGCCCGGACATTGTGTTATTGCCTACATTCAGATACACTAGGCCTGGCCATTTCTCCCAGCAATCGGGTAATTCTCCACTCAATAAATTTCCCTCCAAATCAAGCCTATTCAATGAGTATCTTGGATACGTGGGGTCACACAGAAGGTTAGATAAACCCTCATAAAATGTGTTGTGGGACAGATCCAAGTTCCTCACCTGATCTCCAATTCGAGGCAACGAACCACTGAAGTTGTTGCGGCTCATGTATGTATCCCACGAAATTATATATGGAATCTTACCATGGAAATTGTTGCTAGAAACATTCAGAAATTGAATATCGGAAAACCAGCTCGGGATAGTACCTGAAATTCCAGCATCAGATATATCAAGAAAAAATATATTCCTCTTCGGGTGAAGAAGCCATGAGAGAGTGAGAGGTCCTGCACCCAAGCTCCAAGACCCCAGTCCAAGTTTGCTAATATTTTTGGGTGGAATCCAATTTGGACCTACACTCAAAGTCAAGTGATTTCCAGAAGCATAAAATGTTTTCAAGTTTGAGAGATTGGCGAAGTGGGCTTCGTTCACAGTTCCTTTCAACTGGTTATTATTGACGTAAAAGTCAATCATCTTAGAGAGTTGCCCCAAACTCACCGGAAGATTTCCAGTAAGTTTGTTATCGCTAAGCCATAAATATTCCAAAGATGGTAAGTTTCCTAGATTGATTGGAAGTGTGCCTGACAATGAGTTGTCTTGAAAAGATAGGCTCTCAAGAACCTTAAATTCTCCGAACTGCTCTGTGAGATGACCATTGAGTCGATTAATGCTCAAATCAAGGAATTTCAAAGATCCCAAGAAGCAATCTGACATAGCTCCGAATGAATCTTCCACCTGTCCTTCCAACTCATTATTATATAAGTATAGTTCTTGTAATCTGCACGAGCTAGTGATCTCTCTTGGTAATTTTCCAGACAGCTTATTCGAACTCAAATCAAGGTTCTGAAGAGAGGTTAGATTCCCTATGGCCTCAGAAATTTGACCCTGAATAGAATTAAAACTCAAACCAAGAAACCTCAAGTCCTTACAAGAGTAAACCCAATCAGGAATAGTCGAATTTAAATGATTCCAAGACAAATCAAGAAACTGGAGTTTAGTGGCATTGCTAACGGCTGGAATTTGTCCAGAGAAGGAGTTGACGCTAAGATCAAGAGAAACAAGACTCTTGAGTTGAAAGAACCATTGTGGGATGGGGAAGGACTTATCACTATCATGATAAGAGAAACTGATGAGTGTAAGAGAAGTACTAAGATTATTGACATGATGGTGAAAGTGATTAATTTGGCAAGAAAACAAGTGCAATTCAAGCAAACAGGGGAGGGTGTTGATCGCCTCAGCCCAGTTATTTGCTCTGCTCAAGTTGGCACCTCCCATATCCAAATACTCCAATTTAGAAAGCCCACCCAACCATTCTAGGTTCTCCGATTCGAGGGAATTTCGTGACAAATTTAGAGTGTGTAGATTTGAGAGATTCCCAATGTGTGGGGGAATCTTGCCCACAAATCCTGTATCAGTTAAATCCAAGTACTCGAGGTATGAAAATGAGCCAATGAAAGAAGGGATGGTTTCGCCGTAGAAGTTATTACGGCTGAGATCGAGATATGTGAGGTGTTTGAGATTCGACAAAGATTCATTTAATTTCCCCCCTGAATCATAATACAAATCACCGCAATACAAATCATGGTTATCGTGAAGATGGAGCTGACTTACATGGCCAGTAGAGTTGTCGCAGACTACGCCTTCCCATTTGCAGCAATTCACTTCGCCATTATTCCATGAAGCGATAGACTTTTGTGGACAAAACAAAGATTGCTTGAAGGTGAGGAGCGAATGCTTTTCGATTTCTGGGCAGAAATTAATGGTGTTGCTTTTCATACAGTAGCTTAATTTGGTGAAGAAAATGAAAGAGGAGATGGAATGGACTCGTCATTTAATTTGCAAAGTCTAGCTAGCTTGGAATATAATTATGAAAAAGAATGATTTGCTCTACATATAATATATAGATGCAAACACAGAGGTAGTGGCACAATTTCTCTCTTTCATTTCGTTTTCCTATTTACAAGATCATTACAAAAGCACTTTAAAATACACAAAAATAAAAATAAAAATAAAAATAAAAATAAAAATAAAAATAAAAATAAAAATAAAAATAAAAATAAAAATAAAACGAATTCTATTTCTAAATTCAAAAGAAAAACGAATTCTATTTATAAATTCAAAAAAAAAAAAATCGAATTCTATATCCCAAAAAGAAAATATTTGGGAAGCATGAAGTATAATTTACGGAGAAACAAATAGGTGAAAAAAGGAAAAAAATGAAGAGCATCAAATGCAAATTCCTAGAACCATCTAAATTTTATTAAATTCCTTTTTTTAATTTACTTTATTAATTAATGAATTCCTCTAATCATGCACTATTGATATATATTACATATGATTAATGTTCATAAGTTATAGAAAAGTGTTTGGCTTTATAAATTTTAAAAATAAGTTATAAGAATTTATAAGTTCCGTAAAGATAAACTCTCTCACTCCAACGTATTTTTATTTTATAAGCTCTTAATGTTTATAAGCTCTTTTAAATAATTTTATCCAAACACCCCTTTAATTAAATTCAGATGTGATATATATTAAAAGAGAGAAGTAGCATAATATTGAGTGTAACTAAATTATAATATAATTAAAGAAAGTTATGTGTGCGATGTACCTATCCACGTAATTAACAAAAAAATCCAAAATAAATATCTAAGAAAAATACAATCTAGTCCCATTTATCAAAAGAGACAAGTCAACTTTGACTTGAAAGAAGAAAACTTTAAAATTTGTGGGGTCGTGTCATCTTCTACCCCATATATGGGGCATTCACTTGAAATTTCTAGGAATTAATTTGTCTTTGTGTCATATTTTCTATCCCAGTATAGAGACATAGACTTTGACTTAAAAGTGCATAGCACTAATATATCTATCTATTAACTCATAATGTATTGGCTTCGAGATTTATGTCCTCATATTAAATAAATAAATAATATAATGATTCATCAAACTAAGAATAATTAAAAAAAAAACTTATTTGTTAAAGTGATAATGCATATCTATACCCATACCCACCAACTTAAAAAGTACAAATAATACCCAATAATATCAATTTTTTGCCTTTTCGAACCAAAATAACCCCTCCCACCTAAAATTTCAATTTTGAATTAATAGGCTACATTTTTTATTTTATACCATATTCATTTATGAAATTAGGGTTCATCCCAAAATTCTCTCATCCTACTCCAAATCCTCCCTCTCGATCTCTCCCCTCTCTCTCTGATCTCGTGACTCAACCTTCGGCCTTCGCACCTCCAGATCTTGTGTTGTCGACGATTCTGGTGGCGATGCCGTCGAAGGATAAGTAGTTGGCGATGGCTCCGGCGGATCTGTGCGCGGAGGATTTCGACGAGGCTCTTCCTCGATTTCGCGGCGCCGATGATGAAGATGGGGCAGATCGGAGTACTCAGCGGCGGCGACAGTCAGATCAGGAAGGTTTTCTCTAGATCGGAGTGCTCAACGGCGGCGGCGACGGTCAGAGTTGCTTCCTCCGGTGATTTCTATTTATCATCTCGTGCCAGATCTAGTACTGTTGCTCAAAGTTGGGCCTATTCGGACTATTTGGTGCTAATAGTCCTAATAGTCTCATTTCTGATTTAGGGTTTCTTCATCTTGTTTGTTATCATGTATTTTTTGGATTGAAATCATGATTTTATTCTGATTTTATTTACTGGATTGAAGGTTGCAGTTCTGATTTTATTCTGATTAATAGTCCCAGTTCTGATTTGGGCCCATTGGAACTATTTGGTGCTAATAGTCCCAATAGCCACATTTCTAATTTAGGATTTATTCATCTTGTTTGAGCGTATTGGGACTATTTGGTGCTAATTGTCCAAATAGTCAATTTCCGATTTGGGGGTTATTCATCTTGTTTGGGCCTATTGGGACTATTTGGTGCTAATAGTCCCGATAGTATCATTTCTGAATTTGGATTTTTTTCATTTTGTATGGGCATATTTGGACTATTTGGTGCTAATAGTCCCAATTGTCTCAGTGCAAAAAAACGTCAGAAATTAAATTAATTTTTTTAAAAAAAAACACGTAAATTTGACTATTGGGACTATTTGGTGCTAATAGCTCCAATAGTCCCAGTCCAAAAACCATCAGAAATTAAAAAAAAAACATAAAAAAAAGAAGAAAAAAACGTAAATTTTTTTTAAAAAAATAAAAAAAGACAAAAAAATCAATCAAAGTCAACTCATTAAGGGCATTTGGGTCCAAATGCTCAGTTGGTAAGACGTTTCCTCTCCAATGCAAGAGGTCGGAGGTTTGAGTCACCTCGATATCAAAAAAAAAAAATTGTAGTATTTTTTTATGTTGGTGGGTATAATTAATTTGACATTCCTTATGTTAGATAGGTATAAAAAAATGGTCTCTTTGTTAAATATGTCGAATCATTTACCCGACATAATTTTTTTTATCTATACACAAATATAATACAGTACGAACCTTCAGCAAGCGGTCATGTCCTGCTTGTTTACTGGCAAACACAGTTTTGCATCTATCTCCGATTGCAGGGTTTAGGTCTACTTCTTCTATATCTATAAGAAGGGGACCGCCTCGCTGATTTCATGCATTGTTGTAAAAGGCTATTGAGGCTCCCGCCTCACGGCCCGCCTCAAGGCGAGGCGGCCGGCGAGCGCCTCAAGGCTTACGCCCTAAACTCCGTAGTTGGAACCCACGTCTTTTCCAGTTGAGGCGTATGCCTCGCCTCAAAATGCCTCAAGGCCTTATGAGGCTTACGCCTCAAATTCTGGAATTATTGGGTTAAGTAGATAGAAATTATAGGCGATTTTGTTCAATTATGAACAAATTAAAGTAGTCCATCATAATTAAATAAAAGCCCAAGCCATAATAGCACCCAATACCTTTCAATTAACACTTAATAAAAAAATTAAAAGAAAATAAAGACAAAGGCGAGAGCAGCAAACAATTCAGCTGAGCAATCCTTCTATTATCCTCCTCTCACTCAAGCCGTCTCCACCGACCCGGCAATAGAGACCGCCGGGACTCTCCTCGTCACTGCCGTCCACTCCCCACCGCCGAAGAGTAGGATCTCGAGTGGGAGGATGGAGATGAGGAGGAAGATAATGATGATTTTGAGTTGGTTGACATTGTGGCTGATTAAAGACCATAATTTGTTGTTTGATTAACCTTTTAGTACTCTTATGTTTTTGAATTTATTTGATACTTTGAACTTTGAACTTCTAGACTCTTTTATTTGATGTTTGAACTTTAAAAAGACTTCTAGGCTATTATATTTGATGTTTTGTTAGTTATTTATTGTTTTATAAAAATTTTGATATTTTTTAACCATTTTTGTCCAACGTTTGAGGCTTACGTCTCAATACACCTTGAGGCTTACGCCTTGCCTCAATTAGGGAAAATGCCTCAAGTACGCCTAAAGTACTTTACAATATTGATTTCATGGCACGTCGGGGTCTTCAGAATGACACCATGATTTTTTTTAATGTTGCTAGCGTCCCTTGCTATTTCTTGGTGCTTGTTCAGATGGACCAGCTGGGTTATTTGAACTTCAGGTTCAGATTTAAGCCCAATTAGATTTTAGGCTTGGTTGGGCTGCCTAAAAATGACAAAAGGCCCACTGGGTTCGGGCCAGTCTGAACAATTTTACACTAAAAAGGCATTTTCGGGTCGGATTGGGCTTTGCATTTTTAGGCAAGATAGGTTTTTAGGTCGGGCAACCATCATTTAGCCAAAAGCCCGTCGTGCTCGGGCCGGGCTGGCATGACCTGACAATTTGACAGCTCTACTCAATTATTACCATAACAACGTCGTTTATAGTGGGAATACATGAGGTTATTCTTTCTTGTTTCTTTATTCCATAACAAAAACATGTTCTCAAGAGGCGTAAGAAATATTCACGATACTTAATCGAGAAGATTTAGGAACTGAATATGGTAAAGTTCTTTAACATGGTAAGGATCTAGGAACTAAATAAACTTTATCATATTTAGTTCCTAGATTGTCTAGATTAATTAAGTATAGTGAATATTTCTAACGATTTCGTGCTCACGGCAAAATTTTTGTTATTGAAAAAAAAGAATATTGATCATAAAATTATTAATTTTTGGGTTATTTCATTCTAAATATATTAATTTTCAACAAATTCCGATTGTTCCATGAGCCATCAAATTTGATCGTAAATACACGAATTGTCTCCGAAATTTCCCCCAAATTCGAATTCCGGAGAAATTAATACTGATGTGGCGCCGGAATTCTGTGACGAGGCTCTCTTGAAGATCGAATTGGTTCAAGCATTTCATCGAACACCATCTGCTCTTTAGCTCTCTTCTTCTCTTTCTCTCCATTTGCATCAAGTTAATACATTTCATCAATAAAGTAATTGCTCTATCGTGTTCCCAACCCAATCTAATCTCTCTCTCTCTCTCTCTCTCTCTCCCAGTAGCCATGGAAGGCGATCTTCCCCCAAAAGCCGTTAACGTCAAGCGCCAAACCGTCCGGCCAAACTTCGTAAAACGATAACAATTGACGGCGATCGTGTACCATTTGCTAACTCAATAAATATTACTCCCTCCGTCTCTTTCAAACTGAGTCACTTTTTTCACTAATAATTTCAAGCGTTTTCGAGCGTCTTGATGATGGGTTTTAAAATAACTTTTTAAAGATTTTTTATTTTTACGGAATACTATAACACTTCTAGTATCCCGTAAAAGAAAAATTTCATTAAAAAGTTACTTTAAAACTCATCATTAAGACGCTCGAAAATGCTTGAAATTATTGCTGAAAAAAGTGACTCAATTTAAAAGGGACAGAGGGAGTATTTTGCAGGAACAAGAGGAAGGAAAGTGACACCATTTCCTCATTTAGTTTTGTTGGATGCTTAATTATGCATAAAAACTGCTTTGATGTGTATCTATCGTGTAACTTGCTACATTAGTTGCTATTTTTTTTTAAACAATTTGACATGAAATTTAAAGGTCGTGCCACAGAGTATTCGAACCTAATTAATATCTCTGTGTTATATTATGTGTAAGTGCTAGCATTTCTTTCTTGTTTTGCTTGATCTAGCTCTCACTCACACACACACACACACACACTAAACGAGGAGTTCCCTGCATGGATTCAAGGCATCCCAAATCCAAATATACCCGTGTTCAAGTTCGCTAAGCAGAGACTAACTACGATTAGTGTTATACAAGAGTAAATCTTTTAGAACAGAAAGTTGACATGGACAGCCAGAATCGGAGTCAAATTTACGTAATAATATTCATTTACTGTATGTAATTACAATCACTGAATTACAAAGCTATAGTGGCCCAAGTAATATTAGAAGCATATATTTATTATCATCATCTCAATTTCAACCAAAATCAAAGAATTGATATTTATTTTATTATGATCTTGAGTGTGGAATATCTCTAATGACACAAAACAACAAGAAATAAGACAACAATTCTAATATATTCTTATTCTCAAAGAAAAAGGTCCTCTTTGGAGGCTCACGCACATCAATATATAGTACACAAGACTTATGAAAGTAGATACATTTCCATTTTCATCATTCATTTTCCTCCAAAACTTAACACCCAAGAAAATTTGAGAAATTCATCACCTAATGATTACATGCTATCATAAACTAATTAAGCTTTTCCCTATATACACATTTCAATCACAAAATTCTTGAAGCCATGAGCCAAAAACACTCTACAAATTGTGTTTCTTCCATTCCCTTGTTAGGTTGCGTTTGGGAGACTATAACATGCTTGTTTTCTGGTGAAAATCGAGACGAGGAGAAACCCGAAGCTGCTACTTGTGGTGGCGAGGCGGCGACACAGAAACATTTTCGACAACTTCAACACATTGTGATCTCGACGAGCTTTATTATCTTTGCCTTAGGCCGATGCACTAATACTATGATATGTTTTTTATGCAGATTTTCTGTGATGTTTGTTGCCATTAAGACACACTTTTTTGTTAGCTTTTTGTGCGAGTTCGATTACTTAAGTGTAGTGAAGTTTCTAAGAAATTCACGTGTTTTTTTTCTAAGAATTTTATGTTTTTTTTACCAAAAGTTTGTTTTTTTGTCTTCTCAAATTGGAAATTGAATGAGTGTTTTCATCATTTACCACTATATACTGTATATTATTCTAATTTTTGGCCTTTCAAATAAAATCTCCACTAATTTTCCCTCCATATAGGTGGGAAAATATTATCACTTTAAATGCGTGGGAAAATACTCCCTAAGGAAAAATTTCCCTCCCACCTAAAAAAAATTATCCATCATAGAGGAAAAGGAAAAAAAATTGTAAATTTTTTCTTTTCACTTATATTCCATCAAAGAGAATGCGCCCTAAAAGAAGGGAAAAAAAAATCATTATTTTTCAACGTATTCCTTTTCAATCTATATTTTCCATTTATTTAATTTCTACGTTATTTGCATTATACAACTTATTAAAAATTATCAAATAGCTAGTGGCATATAATAGAACAAGAAAATGTAGAGTGGCAATGTAGCAAAATAGAGCAATTGGTAATTTGCACCTTAAAATTACAATTGATTTGCTCCTAATTTCATACCTTGTAATCAGTCACCATCATAAATTGATACTTAATGAGAAATAAATACTAATCCTCTTTTTCTTTTTCACCGTTTCTCGATTCTATGCAATATTTCGGCAAGTAATATTGCGCTCAACTTTTTAGTTATACCAAGATTCCAAGATAATCTTACTCCAATCATATTAATTGCCAAACTATAACGTAGCAAATCGAATTTAATTCGAGCAAATATGTTTTATTGTATTTTTCTAAAATTATGTGCATGGACGAGACTCTGCAGCTTCCCTCCTTTGTAGAGAGAGAGAGAGTGAGAGAGAGGAGAAAGATGAAGAGATGGAGTAAACCAAATTAAAGTCCCTTAACACATACACACACACACACACACAGAGGAAGCTCAAGAACAAAAAGAGAAGATCATGGGCTCCACAATGAACAAGAAAGAAGACAAAACTCCACATTTGATTGATTTCATATTTTCTTGGTCTGTAGCTGACATTATCAACAAAGATCTTTACAAGGACAAGGTATGATGATCATCATATTCTTTCACTATTTCTTTTTTTTTTTTTTAGTTTGGAGCTTTCTTTGCATTCTTGAAATTCCCAACTTAGCCCTAATTTCAAATATTTCTTTAGGTTGATAAAATCCCAGAAACATTTTCATCAGTAGAGCATTACTTGAAGTCATTTATGATCCCACTTGTTGAAGAAACTCATGCTGATCTTGTTTCAAACATTACTTCACTCCATTCTTCACCATCTAGAGAGATCTCCAATGTCAAGCAAAAGAAAAAGAATAAATCTACTGATCAGTGCTTGATATACACCTTAAATCTATATGCAGAAGGAGAGAATAATACATTGAAATACGAACCTCAATTTAGGGATTTAATTGCAGTAGCAAGTGTGAAACCTAAGCGTATAAGTGATTTGAGTAGCCCTAAAACACCATTCACTCTTGCCTTAGTTACCCGAGCTTTTGAGTATCCTTCTGTGAAGATGGAAATCATATCTTCAAAGCCAATCTCGTTCGAGAAGAGATCGTCGAAGGGAGATAAACTCTTTGTCGTGTGCCTAACTAATTTGAACACGAATATTCGGATTTGGGATGCATTGAATCCAAGCAAAGGAGGGAACATGAGCATCTTCACTTCTGTTCTTGGTGTTAGTCCTTCTGTAAGTTATGCTCAGAATTCTTTTTTTATTTTTTATGTGACATCAAATTTGATAGTTTATGGTTGATATGTGTATTAATGTATTGTGTAGATAGAAGAGAATTGTGGTGTTTGCTCATCCAAGGAAGGTGAGAGTAGTAATATGTCCAAGTCTAGAAAAGTTATCAACTCTTTTGGGCTTGATGACTCTCAGAAGGCTGCAGTTTGGAGCTGCGTAGCCCAAACAGAATGTCGCCATCGGAGTAGTGTGAAGCTCATATGGGGTCCATCGGGAACCGGAAAAACGAAGACAATATCTTCATTAGTATTCACACTCTTGAGGTTGAAGTGCAGGACTGTGACTTGTGCTCCTACAAATGTTGCTATTTTAGGAGTGGCCAAGAAATTGATAAGTTGTCTGAATGGGACACTAGGCCACGAGGGATTCGGATTGGGAGACGTAGTTTTGTTTGGAAATGGAGAGAGAATGAAGATTGATGAGCATCAAGATCTCCATGATGTGTTTCTTGATCATCGGATTGCTGAGCTGGCACGCCTCTTTGCCCGGTCCTCTGGATGGAAGTTCGTCGTAAATGAGATGATTTCTCTTCTTCAATCTCCTAAGGTTATGTATCTGAGTTACTTGATGCAAATTAAAGCGAAAGACGACGAAAGAAGTGAATCCGAGAAGCAAGAAAATGAGAGCATTGTGTGGACATTTGAGGAATTCTTTGAGAACAAATTTGTTGCTATCAAAGCAAGATTAGTCCTCTGCATAAAGGGCTTGTGCACTCATTTGCCTTTTTCTTGTCTTCGTTCCAACATAGTCGAGAAAATGGTGAAGGTCTCTAGTATTCTGTGAAAACTAGAAACATGTCTCAATCATAAGGAGGCATTCATCCCAAATGAAGAAACTAGGACAATTCTTGAGAAAGATGGCTTCTGTAGTTTGAAACTGAGGTTCTTCAAATTAATGAATTTTCTCAGTAGAACTCTCTCACTTCCAGAATTCACCGATCATTCTTCGATCAAGGAGTTTTGTCTGAGTAATGCTTGCTTAATCTTCTGCACTGTTTCTAGCTCTGCAAAACTGCACCTAATGAAGAAAATGACACCATTCGAGTTAGTGATCATCGATGAAGCTGCACAAGTGAAAGAATGTGAGTCTTCGATCCCTCTGCAGATTCCGGGCGTTCGCCATGCCATACTCGTGGGAGATGAGAAACAGCTACCTGCAATGGTTATGAGCAAGGTTGAAGATCATGATCACTTATAAATTCATTTTCAAGAATATGTCACATACATTATATTGAGAGGTGGGCTTGTTTGTTGTTTGCAGAAATGCGAAAAGGCGGGGTTCGGAAGAAGCTTATTCGAGAGGCTAGTGATGTTAGGACACAGCAAGCATCTTCTCAATATTCAGTACAGAATGCATCCTAACATAAGTTTGTTTCCAAATAAGGAATTCTATGAGAATAGAATCAAGAATGGCTCTAATGTCACTAAAAAGGCTCATGGGAAAGAGGAGTTTGACAAGAGGCGAAGCCGGGTAAACAATGCAGAGGTCTCCATGGTTTCTCAACTGGTGTCCAAACTCCATAAAGGTATCAATATCATTACTCATGAATAAAATTTTAAAATGACTTGAGTTTTGAGCTATTTCTTGCTGTATTTTCTCTTGATAGAATGTTTGAAGAAGAAGCAAAAGGTTCGGATCGGCTGCATTTCTCCCTACAAAGCTCAAGTAGCCGCCATTGAAAAAGCAATAGGGAAGTCTTATAGCTGCGATGCGAATGATGAATTTTCCGTGAATGTAAAGTCTGTTGATGGCTTTCAAGGTGGAGAAGAAGATGTCATCATAATCTCCACAGTTCGAAGCAATGGCAAAGGCTCCGTTGGCTTCCTCGACAATCGACAGAGGGCTAACGTGGCCTTGACTCGAGCTAGGTATAGTACTTCCCTTTACCCATCGATCAGCCAAACTTATCAAGTCTTTCGAGCTATGGACATCATTTTGGAGCTAGGTCAAATGAGGAATTCGGGCCAGGCCTGCCTGAAATATATGTCCCGGCCCAGCCCAATTCAGGTTGGCCCGGCCCGGCCCAAATTGGACTGGGCGTGATCTGACACCTTTGCTAATATATAAGCATATTTGTGACTTGTCTCATATTAATATGTTTGTACTAGGTACTGTTTGCTGATAATAGGCGACGGGTCAACTCTTACGAAGAGTGGTTGCGTTTGGCAAAAACTAGTGACGGACGCGAAGAATCGAGGGTGTTATTACAACGGGTACGAAGATGAGGATTCAAACAAGTGTTATCGGGGTTCGATCGATGTAGGTGATGTGTGTGAGGAGCTAGCCATGAAACTTGCAGCCATGATGTTAAGGAATGAGGCTACGTCCTCCACAAAGAGGAGCTTATTTGAAATTTAAATTTTTGCTACTCTTATATATATAAAGAATTTGGGAAGAATTGTTACCCTTATTTTACATCCCATTTTGAGGCTAGTGTCGGTGTTTATGTATTAACTTGAACGATGCGATCTATAATTCTACATTTCTACATGCACCCTTTTTTGTGAAACTTATTTTTTGGTAAAATAAAATAAAATCCGATTGAAATGATTCTTCTACCCTAAGAAAAGGAAAAGAAAAGTTTGAATTCTTATTGGTAACACGTGTCACTATTCATCTGTACCATGATTCTAGTCCGAGAATATTTTTTGGGCGATACTTTTCTGGTTTCTTTTGCATTAATTATTTTATATTTATGGGTATTTCTCTTTTACGTAAGTTGCATACTAGCTTGCACCACTAGCCTAGCTAATTTATTCTATATTCCGCGAAGTTAAAAATTGAAAGGGTTATTTGCATGTAAATACGTTAATTCGAACTTTAAATTTAGGTTGTATATATATGAATTAACAATCAGTTTTATTTTTAACATGAATTAAAAAAAAAAAATGTGAAAGTTGAAAAGATGATGAGTTTCTTTTGTTCATATTATGTAATATCCCACCAATATTTAAGTTATGTGATTATTTATCTTAAATATTTATTTAGTATCACTAATTAAATATTAGCACTTGGGACGAGCCCGTTGTGAATTAGAATTGGACCAAGATCACCTAGTATCAAATTAGACGAGTATTAAGCCATTAAGAGTTAATTAAGTTTCGACCCATTAAATTATCAAAATCAGTCATTAAGATTTTATTTGAGCTGAGCCTAACAAGGATCAAGCGGGCGAGCCCGATTAAACATTTATTTGGTTTTCTGGGTCAAGCCCACTTGTTCAAAGAAATAAAAGGAAAAGGAATTGGGCAGAGCCCATATATTCATTTCCTTATTAAAGCCCAATGGCCCAAAACAAGTCTGCGATACTACTCCTTGTATACTAGCCGAAAATCAAAGAAAAACAGCTATTAATTAAATAAATACAAACAGAAATTATGGAACTAATTAAGTAAAATAAAAATACACTATCCACAAACTAGCTGCAATAATCACAATTACATGAGAAATGAAAAAGAACAGACTGCCTGCACAGCCGCCTATCTCCCCAATCCCCATTTTGCCTTCTCCATTACACCATCTCTGCAGGCTGCAACCCTCTCTAATGAGAGAAACACCACCAATCCAGCCCCTTCCTTTCCCCTCCAAGTAATGATGAAGCTCAATCTCATCATCTCTTAACCACAAAAATACTTCATTCTTGCACAAACACAACACATTTCAATACACAAACTCAGAGCATATAGAGAGTAAAGAAAGAGAGTAAGGAAGAAGGAGAGAAGAGAGGAAGAGGAGGACTACCTGCAGCAACCATTTCCAGTCTTCATTGCAGCCCTCTTCAGCACCAACACTAACTTTTCTTCCAAAGATTTGGAGCAGCAGCTGTTCCAGAACGTTGCAGCCCCTCAACCATCTCAAGAACCTCAGTTTCTTTCAAAGGTAACCACTCCCAAAACAGCCCTTTTGAACTAAAGAATATCCTCCCTTCTTTTCACCCAAGAGTTGATGAGAGTTAATCTCAAAACCGTCATTTTCTTTCAAGGAGAGAAGAGTTAGAAAAGGAGAGAGGAAAACCAAAGGAGACAGCAAAAGAAGGGGAAAAGAGGAACAAGGAGCAGCCATTTTCAGCCCCACACCTACCCTACCACCTCTACTCTTTCAGTTTAGCATTAAGTAAGTTTTACCATTCTCCCTCTCGGTTGAAACTGGAATTAGAAGCATGTTAGGTTACAAACCTTAAAAACAAAGCATGCTCTTTATTCTGCCAAAAATCACATGAATGCAAGCTTTTGCCTAAACTCAAGCATGAGATTGGAACTAAAACATAAGAACAAGAAAGTTAAATATGTCTTTGACTCTCCAAAAACTTGAATAAATCGCAGCATGCTTATTTCTTTTAAAATATAGCACGTTCCCTGTCACAACCCACAATAGACAGCCATGAATTTAGAACAACAATCAGCATGCTCATAAATCAAATCTTACTTGTTCAAAAGCTCACAACCAAGAACTGAAAACACAACTCTGAAACTTCAGAAACTTAAGGCATTATATACTCCTTTAGACTAATGATTCGAAGCATAGCAAGGCTATACATTCTGAAAATCATAGTTTAAGACAACAACAATACATGCTCACCACCTTCGAATCTTTCTTGAACTCAGATTACTCAAAAACTGAAGATAGACATTATCCCTTCACTACACTCGTGCAGCCAAAAACTAGTATACAAGCATATTCGAACCCTCAAAACAACCATTCTTGTTATATCAAACGTATAAAATTCTAAAGAACTGTAACTAACAGAAATTCCTAAACGCTAAACCTGAGCATAATCAAACAACCTTAAGGTCCTTAACTTCGAACAAAAATAATAATAATAATAAAATAATAATATAAATCAAAGGAAGTAGCAATCGACAGCAACGCCGACGACGGCAAGGGGCGAATGTCCCCTAACTCTTTGAGTTAGGGTTTTTAGTGTTCGAGCGACTGCTCGTCGGTCGCAGGAGTTGCGCCACCACCGCAGCGCGTTGAACGGAGGAACAACGAAGAAGAAGAGCTGCCCGGAAGAAGCTGAGATCACCGGACGACGCAGCGGCGGCGCCATCTCGACCGCAGACGACTGAGAAGCGCGATCGGAACTGGAGCAGCGGCGGAGCACATAAATCGAAGGAGCTCGCTGAAGAATTAAATAAGATTCGAAGTCAGCCCTAATTTTCGAAATCTGGGCTTGATTTTAGGGAAGAATCGCGCAGACATAGAGAGAGAGAGGAAGAGCGCCGGCCGCCGGTGAATCGGAAGCGAGCTACGGCGGGGGAGGACTATCGGCGAAGAAGATACAGAGAGGAGAGGAGAAGAGAAGAAGAAATCGCGATTCAGAAAGAGGGAGGGTCGAGCGTGAGAATGAGAGAGAAGGGGGTGGGTTTAATTTTGTGAGTTCGGGCCGGGCTGAATACTGGGCTGAAAGTCGGGCTGGAGAAAGAGCTGGACTGAGAAAGAAATTGGGCCGTAGATTAATTCAACTGGGCCTAAATAATTGACGAAATTGGGCTCTTTAATTATTATTTTTTCTTTGGGCCAAGATTAGCTTAATTAATCTTCTAATTTAACACTTAATTTAAGAGAACCACTTACCAATGATTAGAAGCATTATATTGAAATTACTCACCTGAGTAACTTAATTAAATTATAATTTAACCAAGAGTTAAATTATATTTCTAGAAAATTGACTAAGATAATCAATTTCATAATTGAGAACCTCTCAATTAAATAAGAAGAACCTCAACAACAATTATTAAGAAAAACCTTAATAATAATTATTAAGAAAATTCTTAATAATTTGAGTAGAAATAGCAACCCCTCACTTAAGTCGATTTATCGATCGAATTAAGAATCTCATTCCGATTCTTTGAATAAAGGTCAAGCGAAGGGAGAACGAGGAAGCATCGCAGCTTAGCACACTACAAGAAAACTGGGTATTTGCGACACATATTTTGTGTTGTAATGGTCTGTTTTAGCGTCGCAAAAGTCAATTTGCGTCACTTTGTGCGTCATGACAAATTATGTCGCAAAAGGTGATATAGTATTTTTGAGACATTTTTTTTGAATTGTGTCGCAATAAAAATAACACTTTTTGCTTCACTTGATCATTTGTCGCATATAATTCTCGACATTTAAAACACGTCATTTGCTGTAGTGTCGCATAGTTATTAGCGACACAAAATGTGACATTATTAAAAATGACACATATAATTTGCAACACTAACTTGTGACATTTCGAATAAAGTGATGTAGTTTTCGCAACATATGTGACATCATAATTAAAATGTCTCTTTATACTACAACATATATCTTTTGTCCCAAACAATATTTTTATGATGCAAAATATACAACATATTTTGCATCATTTTGTTGTTGTGTCATAAACCTTGCTTCACTCATGCGACATAATTTTTCGTGACACGCTCGATATCACACATGTAGTGTCATATATCATCCTGACATAATTCGATATTAAGTTGCAACATATACAAATGAAGAAAACTAACGATCAATCGACATACGAATCATAAAATAAATATTTATTCAAATTAAATTGATGATATGTTGTTTAAAGTCATATAACTGCCGAATTATTCATAAAGCAAACTAGAGAAATCAATATCTAAATATCCAACTGAAAACTTGCAAATCTTTGTTTTCCTTTCTTCGTCTTTCTTACATTTTTCCCTTGCCCTGCACATTTAAAAAAAAATATATATATTTTTTGTGCATGTTCAAATATCTAAAAGATTTAGTGAAAATAAACAAATTAGTTTATCATATATTCTAATATAAAAGCTTGCACTGTATATTGAATCTGAAATTATCTAGTTACATAATTCTAAATTCTATAAATTTGATTCAATTTACTAACTTGCTACTTATTAGTCCTGCTACAGCCACAACAACATAATTTTAAATTAAAATTCAAAGCTTGCACCATCGTTACCTCGATTTTGTAGTATCTTGAACAATAGTCCCATCCATTGATCCAATCTAACATCACGCTTTCTTTAATACAAGTGTCATGTGTAGATGTAGAATAACAAAAAAAACCTATTAATTTAAATAAAATTATAGTTTCTCCAACAATCAAAATCAAGCATTCCAACAACTCAAATTACATGAAATGGCTTACGAGAACTCAAATTTTGACCATACGAAGAGAAGATACTATCCATATAACAAGTACAATTCAAGGAAACGTGGATATAAGGAAGACACCGAATAGCTTCAACCTCAACAACTGCTACCATTCCAGCACATCACATAAATAAATATAGAAGAACAAACTAATTACTCGGAAGAATAAACACACAAAGACAACAAGCTTAATCAATCATTTTGTTTTACAACAAAAATACTACCTCCTTCCCACTTATTTAGACCTTATTTCCTCTTTTGTCTATCCCAAAATTTAGACCACTTTCTTCTTTAGGAAATAATTAACATCACTTCAAGCCCATCCCATCTCCCTTTATTAGCCCAAATCGGCCCCTAATTTAATCTGGCCCAAATTAACTAAAACAAAAAAGGAAGGGGATGAAACCCTAATTCATTCGCCCCCCCCCTCTATCTCTGCAGCTCTCTCTCTCTCTACACAGTTGAGCCCTCTCTCAGATTCACCCTTTCCGTCGACTCTCACCATCGATTCTCTCTTTCAAACATGAAAATCAAGAACCCTATCTATCAAGGGCGGATGGGGGCCAAGCTGGAGGAGGAGGAGGAGGACCTCAGTGGAGAAAACCCAAGGGTTTCCACGCTGCCGCCTCCTCCCAGCCAAGTGGGTAGAATTCGCCGGAAAATGGGTAGATCTGTCCTTCTCCAGCGTAGATCTATCCCTATCCGCCGTACCCGTCTACATCGTCGCCCGATGGGGGCGAAGCTGGAGGAGGCAGAAGATTTGAGCCCACCGAGGCGTGAATCTGCCTCTCCGCCGTCTTCCCCCACCTCGAAAGCCCTACCTCTGGCAGAAGCTGTCTCCCCGCCGGCGTTGCCCGTCCCTGCAGGTGACGCTCCAGACAAATCTGACCCGAAGATGTTCCGCCGCCTCCCGCGTTACTTCTTCCGCTACAGAACTCTCCCAAAGTGGATGATGGACGGAGATGTTGCCGCAGGGAAGTCAGAGGCGGCGCCGTCGGAGGACAAACCTGAGAGGCTTTGAAGCCTTTTATCCGGTTACTTCTACTACAACTTATACATTTTAATTTTAATTTTTGGGGATTATGTTGACTGGTTGGATGAATGAATCCTGAATTTGTCTTTTGTTGTGTTTGTTGCTCTGACTAATGTGGGAAAGTGGCTGGAATTTTCTGCGATGATGACTAATTGATGGAATACAAGCTGATGCCTCTTTTGAATTGGTCTGAATTTACTTTCTTGTGTTATTTGTTGTCTGTGCCTTCAAGTGAATGAATCTGTAACTATGCTCTGATTACTGTGGGAAATAGGGTTAAATTATCTGCGATGATGACAGTGTTTATGGATTAGAAGCTGATGCCTCTTCTGAAATGGTTTCAATATGCTTTCTTGTGTTAGTTCTTGTCTGTGCCTACAATTGAATTAATATGTGCTCTGCACTGATTCTAGAGGGTAAAACTACATTGCATATATAGCTGAATTACAATAGAAACTAATAAAACTACTAGTCTAAAATTCATTTAACCAAATAAAACTGTTGAACATACCCTGTTAGCTTCAAAAAACTGCTTTGCATGGCATCTGCACAAAAAATTGATTCTGTTCTTCACTTTCTTCACTTAAACTGCACAAAAAATTGATTATGTTCTTCACAGTCTTCACTAACACTGCACAAAAAACTGCAACAAAAACTGCACAAAAAACTTGTTCTCAATGTCCCTAGAAATTCAAATCTGGGAACCCTCCTCCAACCTGTGGCAAACTTATTCCCATAGCTTCCATCAGATCTTCAATACCTACTGTACTTTCTTCACCAATTAAGTAGTCTATGCTCTCTCTAACCAAGTATTCAGGCACTTCCAAATCAGTTGGTAGTATACCCTGCCTGATTAAAGCATTCTTGTTCATATGAGGTTGCTTGAAATTGTTGTGTCCCTTGGCTTTCATGATTTCAATCATGACACATTGCAGTGATAAGAATACTTTATTGAGAGTCATAGGGTCCAGCAGGTTGAAACTGTTCTTCACTGCATCTATAAGTTCAGCTGCAGTCTTGCATTTCTGCCTCTGTTGTAGGGCTTGAATTGCACAGAAAAATCCTAGGTCATTCACATTGCATTAAGGTGAGTTAGCTGGTTGTCTAGCCAGCTTGATGTGAAACCCATCAGCATTTCCTACTTCTTCAAACTCTGCATCTGTGTTCATGATATGAGGCCTGGCATTATCTTGCTGAATGGTAATATTTTTGCTTAAAAATGCTGGCCACTTTTGCTTAATTGCTGGAACAATCTGAAAGCATATAAACAACAAAGTGCTTGCATTAATTGAATCTTTGAATCTGAAAAACTGAATGCATTAATTGAAACATTTTACCTCATTGATTAGGCAATCTTTAATGACCTTCCTTGTGATTGACTGAATGGGTTTAATCTCTTTAGTGCCTTTAGGTCTTCTTATGCTATTCCTTTTAGCTTCAACCTCTTCAACAAATGGCCAAATGCCTATCTTTCCATCAAACAAAATACTCCCATCTTCATCAAACACAGGTCTAGAGACTGCACACATAAACATAACCTTAGGGATAAACTTCTTTGACTGACATACTCTCAGTGGATCTGCTTCCGCTGGGGTCAAGTAATAACTGCAATTCTTCCTTGTTAAATAAAACCATTTTTCATCTATGTGAATGGTGTTCTCCATAGGCTTGAACTTCACAGTATTTAGGGCAGCATCATATTGTAAGGCTTGTAGACAGAATTGTAACCTGGAAAGCATATTAGGAGCCTTCAAAAGAGGTTTGATGGCATTTGAATGATGTCTGAGCAGCTCCTTAGCCCATCTTCCCACAGTGCTCTTGGATATTCCAAGAGCATCAGACATAGATTCAATTGTACCTCGTTTTTCCACTTCTATTTCTTCTATTTTTGCAAAATCTATCTCATGTTTTACCTTTCTGATTCTGCTTCTGCTTTTGAATACATTAACAACATTGCCTTCTGCTCTTTGATCTTTGGCTGTTTTCCAGATTCTTCGCACAGATTGGATGCCAACATTGAATCTTGCAGCAGCTTCCATTTGCTTACCATGTTGCAGCTTCCCTTTTTTGAAGTTGTTGAGAAGAAATTGCACAATCAAATTTCTGTCTTGGTCTGAAAGCCATGGTTTCTTTCCCATTATAGCTGAAGACTGAGGCGTTTTTTAGAATAGATGAAGTTGTGAATGATGTAAATGAGTGTTTGTTTTCCTTCTTAGAGTAGATTTAGTACATTTGGGGGGAAATACTAGTATTTGAATTTTAGGGGCATTTCTTTGAAAATTTGGCTCCAGATTTGTACTTTGAAATTTTTTAGAATTTTTTTAATTGCTACAGTTTAATGAGTGAACAGTGCATTCCGCTACAGTGCTCCAATGTACAGTAAATTGAAACAGTAATTTCCGTGTTTACTTTTTGCTAATCCATCCCTTATCCAATTTCCTTGGTTTTTGTTCCATTTCCAAAGTGGTCTAAATAAGTGGGAAGGAGGTAGTATCAACTATTACCTTCAAACTCATCCTTCATCAATGCTCAAACACTAGAAGAAAAATCCAGCTACACAAGAGCTCACAAAGGAAATTGATAAGGACATAGAGATTAACAAAGTCTTTTCATTCAGCACAATCTAAGAAGCAAAATTCAAAGTCATCTTCAATGAGGAAACACATAAAGCATAGTTTCAAATTGATGATTAATCTGCATTCAGTTTTCAAGAATCCCAAGTGGACAATAATCTGATCTAACCATAATTACAATATCATTGTCGATGAAATTTATAAACTTTCTCTTTCTACAAATAGAAGTCATATTGGCTAATCAACAAACTAACAAAACCAAGATTTGAGAATTCCATTAGCATATCAGTTTATCCTTTAGGCATGACGTTGAGCATTCATTACAGAAGGTAAACAACATCAGAAGCACAAGAAGCAACTAGATTTGAAAAAACATATTTTCTTTAATTGTGAAGTCATGATTAAGCATAATTTAGACTAATCTAGCCTAAGCAGCAATCCAACGAACATGTCATATGCAAGAAGAAAGATCTTCAAATTGATCCAAAAACATATTGCAGACTCATCTGTGTCAAGTACTATTATATAGAGGAGAGCAATTACCTGATCGGAAGGAGGACCAAATTATGTCTCGGAAATTTGGGGCAGCGTGAATTTGACAAGGTGACTGAGCCTTCAGTGAACAACGACAATGTAAATTAATTCATTAAAACTCGACAAGATTATAGTCTCATAAATCAAACAGTAAACAAGAAACACACGCATATATTTGCTAGAAATAGAGATTAGTTCTAGAGAAGGGAATCGATATCACCGCTTAACGTAGTAGCAGGCAAGCACATATCCAAATACCCCGTTGCCTCAAAAGCTGTTGATTGTACTGTCTAAGATTTCTGAGATTGATAAAAGAAGAACAGTAAATTGAAGGCGAAAAAAGAAGCAAATAAAACTAAATTGAATGAAGTAATAAGTTAATTGAAATTAGGAATCAAAAACCGCCGTCCATTCTGGAGGGATTATATTTCACCGAAGCGGCGTGTTTCAATTTTGGGTGAAATTTTTTTTGGCTGTATGGCGCCATAAGTAAATTTCTTTTTTTAATTTGTATATACTACTAATTTATTGGTATTAATTTTTATTAACACCATCAAATTTAAAATATTTTTTTTATTATGCTCATAATTTTAATTCATATATTTTATTAAAAATGTGGCTTGAATGATTAATTTTTATTTTTAAGTTTATATTCGAGCTGAAATCCTTTTTAGTCTTAATTAATAAATACTACTGTAAAAAATATTAAATAATTTTTTGATAGTATAATTTCACATAAGAAATAAGTTCATTTACAATTACTTAGTTATGTGAATTAAATATTTTTAATATAATAACGGCTAAGATATGAAATTGATTGATTAGTCATGTGACTTATAATGCACTTTTATATAAGACAACTCATATAAATTATCATTAGTCCAAGAAAATTTTCCATGCTAAAATTATTAAATGGCGATTTACTAACAATTTTATACTCTAATGTTAAATATTTAAAAAAATAAATTTATTATTTATTATCTATTATATATTATTAAGTACGTTATATTTTTTTTAATTTTTCACATACCGAAAATTATTTCTTAATAACATAAAATGATATAAAAAATTAATTATATTCTTTATACATGTTGAGGAGGTGCTTTTTATTTCTTCTTTTCTTTAAGTTGGAGAATAGAATACGTATTTTAGTTATATATATATATATAACTAAAATACAATTTAATTCAAATAACATATTCGTGCGATACATGTTTCCTCGTGAACTTATATAAAATGTTTAAAAAAATAATGTAGTTAAAATAAAATAAAAATAATTTTTATATTTAAGCGTGGCTAAACAGGCCAATCATAATGTCAATATACCGGTGATCATATTACTCATATAAGAGTATGCGTGGCTAATATTTTTTTTTATAAAAAACTCTGGATGACTAATGTAAAAAAATAAATAAAAATAATATAGAAAACTTTATATATGGCTAAAAGGTTTTAGTCATACATATTAATTAAATGTCACGATTAAAAAAAATGTCTAATAGATTTACCTATACATAATTAATTTTTTTTAATTATGTGTGGCTACACTAGCACGCCTAAACGGCCTAATCATGCAACAAATCAATGAATTTGTTTGCACAAAAAATAATTTCATAGTATTGGAAATATGATATCATATAACTAGAGTGATAGGGAAAAAATGTGGTTAATTTATAGTTTTATACTATTAATTTAATATTATAAGATAAATGTAGCACAATTTCATAGTATTACTGGAACTTGGACACATATGCAACATAAAATGCAGTATTATTTCAAATGTGAAGTATAATTATGACAATCAATTTATATGTTACAAATAAATTGTTGTAATTACAAGACACAAAACTAAATGACGCGTTACTGTCGTATTATAGCGAAATACTATTTTAATGACACATGTTGGATGTAAATATACAACACAAAATGTAACACTATTCCATATGTGAAGTATAATTATGACATTCAATTGATGTGTCGCAAATAAATTGTTGTAATTTCGAGACACAAAACTAAGTGACACATTATTGTCGCAAAATAGTAACACAATATTTTCATGATGCAAATATACGACACAAAATGCAACACTATTATAAATGTGATGTATAATTATGACATTCAATCGTTGTGCCGCAAATAAATTGTTGTAATTACGAGACATAAAACTAAGTGACGCAATACTGTCGCAAAATAGTAACACAATATTTTCATGACGCACAGTTGACACAAATATATGACACTAAGGGCATAAGTGTCACAATTTTATGACATTTATTGATAATGTCGCATACATATATGTCGCAAAAGCCCAGTTTTCTTATAGTGGCAACAAGAAAAAGGTAAACTATCGAGGTGGGCTTTATTAAAATAAAACAAGTTTTATTAGCTGATGTTAGCTCTTTTAAAGAATTGTCATGCCATAAAGTTTTTAAGTTTTGTATGATGCCTATATGTTAAATGGCTAAGGCCAAATTTATAAGAATCGAATTCGGGTCCTTGTAAGGCGGCGGTCTTACCTGGATTACGTGCACGCAGTGGCAGGGCACCCTTTTAGGGTGTGCCGGTCCGGCATCCGTGGAAGGTGTACAACTTCCCGGGTGCAATTAGCTCAGATATGGCTAAGTACTAAAGAACACAGACTGCAGTCGCTTTTAAGTATCAAGTGTTTTAAGTACACATAGGCCTTTTTTCACAAAAATCCTATGTGATACTCTTGCATGGCTGACAATTAAAGAAAATGTTTTGGCAACGTGTCCACTAGGTACCTAGAGTACTCAGCCCTGTACATATTTCTCATGTGCAGATTGAGCGAATTGGAGTGAAGTGGCCGGTGGAGCTTTTGTCGATGTTAAGTAGTCGAAGTCTCTTGGTGGTGCGTGTCTTCATACATGCATCCGTTTCCGCTGTGCTCACTCGAATGTTATTTTGATTTAATTCGATTTAGTTGTAATTTGATGACGTCATCATTGCACTTCGTACAATTTGTATGGTTACTGAACTTCTTTTGACATGATCGAGTCAAGTTATTAATTCTCCCTCGTCATTTATTTCTTGATCTTCGTATTATTTCCTTAAGTCACGAATTACCGAGCTAAGCTATTAATTAGCAAAGCACGGTCGTGACATATTATTTCCAATTTATGTCAACGAAGCTACGACGTTTTGTTGGCCGAACAATTTGTCTGAGTCTGTAACTCCGGCCTCCATGTTATACTAATTGAGATTTTTTTTTGAATTTGTGTCAAAAAAAAAAAAAAAAAAAAAACTCCTACCAAGTTCATGCTAAAAGACAAACTCCTACCAAAGTTCGTATATTTATGTAAAAAAAATCCAATATTAAAAAAACAGTTGCAAGGTTAGTAAATTATTTTATCAATATTTTCTACCCTACCGATAGACTTTTACTTGTAATTTTGACGACTCTGCATGGATCAGATTTTGAAATAATTTGAACTTTCCTAATTTTCTGGAAAACGAAGAGTCACGACGACAAGAAATTAAAGAATGTAGGCAAATCTCTTCATTTCTCGAGAATCACACATGATACTACGTATAGTATTCAACTTATTATCATTATATTAAAAAGCAAAAATAAAAAAGTGTAAACGAAGAGTCCCACTTTCGATTTTTCATCATCACTTTTCAATTATTAAATAAAACCTCTGCATATTTCTCTTTTGGAAAGAAAGGTATAGCCACGAAACTTCTCCTCTTCTTCTTTTTCTTCGTCTTCTTCACTTTCTTACTCTGTCTTTTAATCTCTTCCACCATTTTCTTGAAATGTTTCTTCCATATATAGATTGGTAGAGAAATATGGGTTTGCTCTCTTGGTTATCTTGGTTTCAGAGTGATCCTGATCCTGGCCCCACCACGCACCTACCACTCAGAATTGTAGGCGAAAGACACGAACTTTGTTTCAATCTCATCCTCCAAACTTATTCTTATAGACAATGCAGATTTCAAGAATTCTGGTGGAACTAAGCTTAGGTTGTTTGCAGTGTATCTTACTAACTTGACGACGAATCTTCGGATAGCTTTGCATTATGGGGAAGAAGGGAATGAGGGCATCCTCAACTCTGTTCTTCGTGTCGACCCAAATGTTATGCAGATGGAGGAGAAGTGTGCTCTTTTCTCAGACAGAGTCGAGAGCGGGGGCGGGGCAAAGATAATGGAGCTTATCGTGTCGTTGGGGCTTGATCATGCACAGAGGGAGGCTGTGATGCAATGAATTGCTTTAAGAGAATGCAAGCATCGGAATAGTGTCAAGCTGATCTGGGGTCCCCCGGGGACGGGGAAGACGAAGACGATTGCTTCGTTGCTTTACTCCTTGTTGAAGATGAAGTGCAGGACTCTGACTTGTGCTCCGACGAATGTGGCTGTTTTAGGAGTTGTGAAGCGGTTGATGAGTTGTCTGAAGGGATATTATTGATTTGGTGATGTTGTTTTGTTTGGAAATGGAAAGAGAATGAATATTATCGAGAACGAAGGGCTTCACGATGTGTTTCTTGATTATCGAGTTTCTGCACTTTAGTATTGCTTTATGCCAAGTACTGGGTGGAGAGGGAGTGTCGATGAGTTGGTTCGCTTGCTTCAAGACCCCGAAACTCAGTACGAACGATACTTGAAGAATCTTAAGGACAAAGATGATGATGAGGAGGAGGAGGAGGATCGTGTTGAGAATGGGAAGCTCGAAGAGAAGTTGAAGAAGGATTTCGTGAAGAAGTTAGTCAAGGATAATGCAAAGAAAAACAAGAAGAAGGTGGTGAATTCTCAAGAGAAAAGGAAATCCAAGTGTAATGGTGATGATGATGAAAAGTCTAGGAGAAAACACAAGGATGAAGAGAAGGTACCGATGACTTTTGAGGAATTTTTTACAAAGAACGTCCTTTGCATCGGAGAGCGAATCGTTCTGTGTACGAAGCTGTTGTACATTCATATGCCTACTTCATGTCTTCCATTGGAGGAGGCGAAGAACATGGTTAAAGGCTCTTATATGCTTCATAAACTGCAAAATTTCTTCCAAAACAAGAACTGGACAAAGAAAGATTTGATGGAAAAAGAATTTGATTTGTGTGTGATTAGGCTCAAGTTCTTGGAGTTTCTTGTTTCTCTCAAGGCAATCGAAATCCCTAAATTCATCGAGCGTTAAGAAGTCAAAAATTTCTGTTTGGGAAACTCATGCTTGATATTCTGCACTGTTTCGAGCTCTTCGAAGCTGCATGGGACGGCGCCATTTGATTTGGCTATAATCGACGAAGCTGCACAGGTTAAAGAATGTGAATCAACGATCCCTTTGCAGCTTCCGGGGCTTCGTCATGCTATACTAGTAGGCGATGAGAAGCAGCTCCCAGCAATGGTTCGAAGCGAGGTTTGAAAAACCTTGTTTAATTATGCCAAATGATTGATCAGAACCTAGTTTTTGTTCACTAACACTTTGTTTGGATTGACAGTTTTGAAAGAAGGCTGGATTCGGGAGGAAATTGTTCGAGAGGCCCGTATCGTTAGGCCACAGCAAACACTTGCTTAATGTCCAGTACCGGATGCATCCTTCTATAAGCTTATTTCCAAATAAGGAATTCTATGGCAATCAAATTATGAATGGTCGAAATGTGATGGAAAGTAGTCATGAGAAACGCTTTCTCAAGGCGAAAATCTTTGGTTCGTATTCTTTCATTAATGTAACGCATGGGAAAGAGGAGTTCGACAATAGGCATAGTACGAAAAATATGGTTGAGGTCTCTGTTGTTGCTGAGGTAGTGTCTAAACTATACAAAGGTAAGAGACTAATTCTTGAGGTGTAAAGGTTTATGATTTGAGCTCTTATTTGTTCACTTTATGTGGTAGAATCTATGAAATCTAAGGAGAAGGTTCGAGTTGGCTGCATTTCGCCTTACAAAGCTCAAGTTTTCGCGATTCAAGAATCATTCGGGAAGAGATACAGCTCAGATGCCAAAGATAAGTTCTCTGTGAATGTTCATTCTGTCGATGGCTTTCAAGGTGGCAAAGAAAACATTATAATAATCACTACGGTCCGTTGCAATGGGAATGGTTCCATTGGATTTCTCGACGATCTTAAGAGGACTAATGTAGCCTAACTCGAGCAAGGTATCCGTTTAGACACTTCTAGAGTCTTGCTTCGATTAAGTTTAGATGATATATTCTTCATTCTTGTTCAAACTGCTTTTTCTAGTTACTGTTTGTGGATATTAGGCAATGCTCCGACTTTACAAAACACTGGCTCGGTTTGGAGAAGGCTAGGGGCGGATGCTCAAAACCGAGGCTGTTTTTACAATGCTTACGAGGACGAAGACTTGGGCGGGGCTATACGAAACGCCTTGATCGAGCTAGGGCAGCGGAGATTCTTGGTTACATCCAACTCTATACTATTCAAAGCAGCTAAGTGGAAGGTATGGGATTAGGAAACCTAGCTCAAACTAACAATGCTGCTCCATATAGTGTAATTATATATATATGTTATCGACTTTCTATATAGGTTCGCTTCAGTGCTGGATTCTACGAGTCCTTAACAAGATATAAGGACCCGGAAATTCAAACGGCATCGGCTTCTCTACTGGAGAAGCTCTCGAATGGGTGGCGGCGTGGCGCCATCGCCACAAAGATGACGATGGCATCTGCATTGAAGGACAGGCACCTAATTAAGTTGTTGGAATGGGATGTGGTGAAAGCTAGTGACAGACGCGAAGAATCGAGGGTGTTATTACGACGGGAACGGGTATGAGGACGAGTCGAACAAGTGTTATCGGGGGTCGATCGATGGAGGTGATGTGTGAGAGGAGCTAGCCATGAAACTTGCAGCCATGATGTTGAGGAATAAATGAAACTAAGCTTATTTGAAATTTGAACTTTTTAAGTTTTACGTCTCGTGTAGTATATAAGTATTTGGAAGAATTGTATAAAATCCTTATTTGAAATTTCACGTCCATTTCGAGGCTAGTGTTTATGTACTAACTTGAACGGTGTGATCTATAATTCTATGTGCACCCTTTTTTATGAGACTTATTTTCTGTAAAAATAAAATAAAATTCGATTAAAATTTGAATTCTTCTACCCTAAAAAAAATAAAATTGAATTCTTATCGGTAACACGTGATTCTAGTCTGAGAATATTTTGCATATATTATTTTGTTTTTATGGGTACTTCTCTTACATAAATTGCACACTTGCACTCATAGCCCAGCTAATTCATTCTATATTCGGCGATGTTAAAAATTAAAAAAAATAAATAAAAATTATAAGGTTATAAATTATTTTATCAATATTTTCTACCCTACCGATAGACTTTTAGTAGTAATTTTTACGACTGCGTGGATCAGATCCTTTTCTGGAAAACGAAGAAAGAATGTAGGCAAATCTCTTCATTTTCACACACGATTCTATGTGAATAGTAGTGCAGCATATTGAAAAGGCCGACCCTTTTAGAGGTGTCTTTGTAGTGTTATGTTGAGTAAGTGCTTGTACTATATATTCGCTTGACCCACAGCCTTGCCGACGGTTCTTAATAATGGCTTTCTTCTTGATGAAGAAACCACGTTTAAAAAAAAAAAAAAAAAAAAAAAAAAGGCAAAAATTTGGGTGAGGCCGGCCACATAGTGTGACCGGATCAAAGTGTCAATCTTTATGCAAAAAAATGTTAATTTACGTGAATAAAAGCGTCAATCTTTAACATAATTATTTAACGAATAAAAGTGTCAATTTTTAAAAGTGTCAATCTCTATGCAGAAAAATACTAATCTATATAAATAAAAGTGTCAATCTTTTGAACGGCCACATAGTACACCCGGGCTCACCCAAATGTACCAAAAAAAAAGTACATTTAAAACATTTCGGTTCCCCCTTCAAGTGTAAATGAAGAGTCCCACTTTCGATTTTCCATCATCATCGACGTCATCATCATCACTTTTCATATTAAATACAACCTGAGTATAGGGAATAATAATATAAATGAATAGATTACACACCTCACTACAAGTTCGAGCTTTTAGTTGAGATGAAATTATATCATGGTATCAGAGCCTTTTAGATTCTACACCTCACTACACTGTGCATATTTCTCTTTTGGAGAGAAAGGTAGAGCCACGAAACTATGATTCTTACAGTGTCTTTTAATCTATTGCAAAATTTTCTTCAATCATATACGTCTATTTGAATTATTGGTAGAGCCACGAAACTACTACTCTTCTTCTTCTTCTTCATCACTTTCTTTCTTACAGTGTCTTTTAATCTATTCCAAAATTTTCTTCAATCATAAACATCTATTTGAAATATTTCAAGGGGAGGTCTATAAAAAAAGCATTCCGTTTTATTTTCATAATTAATAAATTTATATGATAAAAGATTATTTCTATAGGATTTTCGAAAATTCTCTTTTTCATTAGATAATAAATCTACTTCAGATTTTTTTTTAGCCAACTAATAAGTTATTGGGAGAACCCAAGTACTCTCTTTTGGATTCAGGAAACAACTCTCATAGATCTTTTTTCCTTTTGGAAGATACAGGAGCGAAACAATCAACCTATTGTATTTTCTTCCATAGACTTGTAGAGAATATGGGTTTGCTCTCTTGGTTGTCTTGGCTTCAGAGTGATCCTGGCTCCACCATGCACCTCCCACTGAGAACTGTAGGAGAAAGAAAAGAGTATGTACTTTTTTTTCATTTCTTTTTTCTTGAAAAGTTTGAATCAGCTAAATTATGGAGTTTACCTTGATCATTTCTTAGGGAAGAAGGTAAAGAGCAAAAGAGAGAGAAGATGGGATCTGTGGTGGAGAAAGAAAGAAATCCAGGATTGGTTGATGTTGTCTTTTCTTGCTCCATAGATGATATCAAGAACAATGATCATTGCAAAAATAAGGTTTGTGATTATATATACATGAATATTTTCTTCCATAGACTTGTAGAGAATATGGGTTAGCTCTCTTGGTTGTCTTGGTTTCAGAGTGATCCTGGCTCCACCATGCACCTCCCACTGAGAACTGTAGGAGAAAGTAAAGAGTATGTACTTTTTTTTCATTTCTTTTTTCTTGAAAAGTTTGAATCAGCTAAATATTGGAGTTTACTTTGATCATTTCTTAGGGAAGGAGGTAAAGAGCAAAAGAGAGAGAAGATGGGATCTGTGGTGGAGAAAGAAAGAAATCCAGGATTGGTTGATGTTGTCTTTTCTTGGTCCATAGATGATATCAAGAACAATGATCATTGCAAAAATAAGGTTTGTGATTATATATACATGAATATTTTCTTCCGTAGACTGGTAGAGAATATGGGTTAGCTCTCTTGGTTGTCTTGGTTTCAGAGTGATCCTAGCCCCACCATGCACCTACCACTGAGAATTGTAGGAGAAAGTAAAGGGTATGTACTTATTTTTTTTTAATTTCTTTTTTCTTGAAAAGTTTGAATCAACTTAATATTGTGTTAAACTACTTTGATTTCTTAGGGAAGATGGTAAAGAGCAAAAGAGAGAGAAGATGGGATCTATGGTGATGAAGAAAGAAAGAAATCCAACCTTGGTTGATGTTGTCTTGTCTTGGTCCATTCATGATATCATGAACAATGATCTTTACAAAAACAAGGTAAATTAATGATTACAGTATGATCATCATCATTTTCATTCTTGATATTTCCAACTTAGCCTTAATTTCAAATAATTTATAATTGTAGGTTGATAAAATCCCAGAAACATTTTCATCAGTAGAGCATTACTTGAAGTCATTCATGGTCCCACTTATTGAAGAAACTCATGCTGATCTTCTTTCAAACATTACTTCACTCCATTCTTCACCATCTAGAGAGATCTCCAATGTCAAGCAAAAGAAAAAGAATAAATCTACTGATCAGTGCTTGATATACACCTTAAATCTATATGCAGAAGGAGAGAATAATACATTGAAATACGAACCTCAATTTAGGGATTTAATTGCAGTAGCAAGTGTGAAACCTAAGCGTATAAGTGATTTGAGTAGCCCTAAAACACCATTCACTCTTGCCTTAGTTACCCGAGCTTTTGAGTATCCTTCTGTGAAGATGGAAATCATATCTTCAAAGCCAATCTCGTTCGAGAAAAGATCGTCGAAGGGAGATAAACTCTTTGTTGTGTGCCTAACTAATTTGAACACGAACATTCGGATTTGGGATGCATTGAATCCAGGAAAAGGAGGGAACATGAGTATCTTCACTTCTGTTCTTGGTGTTAGTCCTTCAGTAAGTTATACTCAGAGATCAAAATTGCTTCTTTTTCTTTCTTTTTTTTTTTTTATTTTTTTTATTTTTTTTATGTGACATCAAATTTGATTATTTATGATTTGAGTTTTGTATTAATATATTGTGCAGATAGAAGAGAATTGTGGTGTTTGCTCCTCCATCGAAGGTGAGAGACAGAGTAGTAGCATGTCCGAGTCTAGAAAAGTTATCAACTCTTTTGGGCTTGATGACTCTCAGAAGGCTGCAGTTTCGAGCTGCGTAGCCCTAACAGAATGTCGCCATCGGAGTAGTGTGAAGCTCATATGGGGTCCACCGGGAACCGGAAAAACGAAGACAATATCTTCATTAGTATTCACACTCTTGAGGTTGAAGTGCAGGACTGTGACTTGTGCTCCTACAAATGTTGCTATTTTAGGAGTGGCCAAGAAATTGATAAGTTGTCTGAATGGGACACTAGGCCACGAGGGATTCGGATTGGGAGACGTAGTTTTGTTTGGAAATGGAGAGAGAATGAAGATTGATGAGCATCAAGATCTCCATGATGTGTTTCTTGATCATCGGATTGCTGAGCTGGCACGCCTCTTTTCCCCGTTGTCTGGATGGAAATTCGCCGTGAATGAGATGATCTCCTTCCTTCGGAATCCTAAGGATAAGTATCTAAGTTACGTGACACAAATTAAACCGAAAGACGACAAAAGAAGTAAATCCAAGAAGCAAGAAAATGACAGCATTGTGTGGACATTTGAGGAATTCTTTGAGAATAAATTTGTTGCTATCAAAGCAAGATTAGTCCTTTGCATGAAGGGGTTGTGCACTCATTTGCCTTCTTCTTGTCTTCGTTCCGACATAGTTGAGAAAATGATTAAGATTTCTAGTATTCTCCAAAACTGGAAACATGTCTTAATCATAAGGAGGCATTCATCCCAAATGAAGAAGCTATGAGTATTCTTGAGAAAGATGGCTTCTGTAGTTTAAAACTGAGGTGCTTGAAACTATTGAGTTTCCTCAGTACAACTCTCTCACTCCCAGAATTAATTGCTCATCATTTGATCAAGGAGTTTTGTCTGAATAATGCTTGCTTAGTCTTCTGCACTGTTTCAAGCTCTGCAAAACTGCACCTAATGAAAAAAATGACACCATTCAAGTTAGTGATCATCGATGAAGCTGCACAAGTGAAAGAATGTGAATCTTCGATCCCTCTGCAGCTTCCGGGCGTTCGCCATGCCATACTCGTGGGAGACGAGAAACAGCTACCTGCAATGGTTATGAGCAAGGTTGAAATTTTATCACATTTCCATGTTTGGAGATGGCCTTGTTTCTGCCATTAAAGTGATTTATTTTTATTTTTTGTTGTTTTTTGAAGAAATGTGAAAAGGCGGGGTTCGGAAGAAGCTTATTCGAGAGGCTCGTGATGTTAGGACACAGCAAACATCTTCTCAATATTCAGTACAGAATGCATCCTTCCATAAGTTTGTTTCCAAATAAGGAATTCTATGGAAACAGGATCAAGAATGGCTCTAATGTCACTAAAAAGATTATGAGAAAAGGTTCTTCAAAGAAAAAATCTTTGGCTCATATTCTTTCATTAATGTAGTAAATGGGAAAGAGGAGTTCGACAAGAGGCGAAGCCGGATAAACAATGCAGAGGTCTCCATGGTCTCTCAACTAGTGTCCAAACTCCATAAAGGTATCATAACTTGTGAACATTTAAACTGAGTTTTGAACTATTTCTTACTGTATTTTCTTTGATAGAATGTTTGAAGAAGAAGCAAAAGGTTCGGATCGGCTGCATTTCTCCCTACAAAGCTCAAGTAACTGCGATCGAGAAAGCAATAGGGAAGTCTTATAGCTGCGATGCGAATGATGAATTTTCAGTGAATGTAAAGTCTGTTGATGGCTTTCAAGGTGGAGAAGAAGATGTCATCATAATCTCCACAGTTAGAAGCAATGGCAAAGGCTCTGTTGGCTTTCTCGACAATCGGCAGAGGGCTAATGTGGCCTTGACTCGAGCTAGGTACTTCCTTCACCGACTTCATATTTTTTGGGCCGGGCCTACCTGAAATATGTGGCACGACCCGGCCTGCCCCAAACTGAGTCAGACGTGTTTTGACACCTCTACTAATTTATAAGCACATTTGTCTCATAACAATATGTGTTTTGCCAGGTACTGTCTGATGGTATTAGGCGACGGTCGGACTCTATCGAAAAGTGGTTGCGTTTGGCAAAAACTAGTTACGGATGCAAAGAATCGAGGGTGCTATTATGATGGGTACGGTGATGATGATTCGAACAAGGGGTTGATCGGCGGAAGTGATGTATGTGAGGAGCTAGCTACGAAACTTGCAGCTATGATGTTGAGGAATTAGCTTATTTGAAAATTTTAACTTTGGCTAGTCTTATTATATATATGTACTCCCCCCGTATAAAAGTATTTGGAAGAATTGCAATCCTTATTTGGCGTTCCATTTTGAGGCTAGTGTTGGTGTCTATGTATTAACTTGAACGATGTGATCTATAATTCTATATGCTTCCTTTTTTGTGAAACTTATTTTTTGTAAAAATATAAATAAATAAAAATAAAAAATTGATTGAAATTTGAATTTTTATGTTAAAAAAAAAAATTGAATTCTTATTGGTAACATGTGTCACTACTCACTTGTCCCATGATTCTAGTCCGAGAATATTTTGCATTATTTTATTTTTATGGGTACTTCTCTTATATAAGTTGCACACTTGCACCACTAGCCCAGCTAATTCATTCTATATTCGGCGAAGTTAAAAATTAAAAAATGTAATTACAAGGTTATAAATTATTTTATCAATATTTTCTACCCTACCAATAGACTTTTACTAATTTTTACGACTGCATGGCTCATATTTGAAGTATTTCAACTTTCCTTTTTCTGAAAAACGAAGAGTCACGAGCACAAATAATAAAAAAAGAAAAAAAAAGAAAAGAAAGAATGTAGGCAAATCTCTTCATTTCTCGAGAACCACACACGATTCTATTGTGTGTGGTAGTGCAGCATATAGAAAGGGCCTACCCAAGGGCGGATCCAGGAACTGTTAATGGGGTGGGCTGAAGAGTAAAATTTTCGACGTAATAAATTTCAATATATATATCAAAATCAAATGTAACGATGTAATAAAATTTTCGACGTAATAAAATTTTCTACGTAATAAATTTCAATAAAATTGTGGTAGTAAGAGAGAGTGCCAATTGCCAAAGAAGAATTTTTGCTCCACCTTCACCAACAAGGAAAAGAAAATTTTAGTCTCACTAATAAAATTCACGCAGCGCAAAAGGGAGAACATGAGAAGGGTTTTTTTACGGTTCTGGAGAGGTGGAATTCACGCAGAGGGTTAAAAGAAGAAAGAGAAAGGTAAAGTTATGTATTATAAAAATAAAATTAGATAATATTTGGGCCTTTATCTTTTTTGGGCGGGGCTACTTATTATATTAATAATATACATAATATATATATCTAGGTGGTAATTTTGGGCCTGCAAGCCCAGTGCAGCCCATTGATAGATCCGCCCCTAGGCCTACCATTTTATCGGGGTGTCTTTGTAAACAGTGGCGACTCCAAGATTTATAATTTGGGGGTGCAAAAAAGAATTATATAACATTAATAATACAATCTTATAATAATGTCAACGAAAATAGTAAAAAATTATAAATATACCTAATTTAATTTTCGTCAATGCTTACATCGTCATCAGAAACTCGTAAGAAAACACATCCCCCCCAGTAAAATTGACCAAACAATCATTTAAAAATTGATTTTCCATGCTATTTCGTAACTTTTTTTAGACATAAGTCATTCCGAAAAATACTCTCTCGACACTTGCAGTAGCAACCGGAAAAATCAATACCAACTTGATGAATAAAAATACTAGAAGATAAATCGCATGTCTATTTGTTAACATTAATAATAGTTTTAAAACTTATTCTAATTATTTAAATAAATAAATATACACACATATATATATACACTATATAATACTAGTAAAAAAAATTAAATTTTGGGGTACAACTGTACCCCCAATGCACCATGCTGGAGTCGCCAGTGTTTGTAGGCCTCGTTCGGTAGCCAAGAAAAGCTGAGAAAATCCTAGAGATATAAAATTAGCTAGCCTTTTCTGTCTTTTTGGTATCCCAAATAAGTTATCTCGAGAACTCGTGAAATAAATCAGACTCGTGAAAAAATCATTATTTCTGTTTGATAAATTCTCCGGCCTTCTCTCTCGGATAAAATTATCTTGACTGAACAGTACCTTGTCAAGATAACTTTTCATGGTTTTTATCTTATCTAGCCTTTTCTTGAAAGCTACCAAAGTACTCCGTCCGTCTCTTTCTACTTGAACCATTTTATTATAATAATAGATTCAGAATAATAAAAGCGGGCTCAAGTAGAAGGGGACGGAGGGAGTACCAAAAACGGGCCCGTAGTGTTATGTTGAATGAGTGCTTGTCCTGTTCGCTTATACCCATGGTTCTTGATAATAGCTTTCTTCTTGATGACATCTCTTCTGGGCATCTGGTTCTGGTACCTTTCTCAATGGAGATACATTGTTAAAAATAAAAAAATTAAAAAAAAAGAAGTGCATTTAAAACATTTCAGTCCCCCTTCAAGTGTAAACGAAGAGTCCCACTTTTGATTTTCCATCATCATCACTTTTCAATATTAAATAAAACCTCTGCATATTTCTCTTTTGGAGAGGAAGCTAGAGCCACGAAACTACTATTCTTCTTCTTCTTCTTCTTCTTCTTTACAGTGTCTTTTAATCTCTTCCAAAATTTTCTTCAATCATATTCATCTATTTGAAATGTTTCTTCCATATATAGATTGGTAGAGAATATGGGTTTGCTCTCTTGGTTGTCTTGGTTTCAGAGTGATCCTGGCCCCACCACGCATCTACCACTGAGAACTGCAGGAGAAAGAAAAGAGTATGTACTTTTTCATTTCTTATTACTTGAAAAGTTTGAATCAGCTAAATATTGATTGGACTTTACTTTGATCATTTCTTAGGGAAGAAGGTAAAGAGCAAAAGAGAGAGAAGATGGAATCTGTGGTGAAGAAATAAATAAATCCAGGATTGGTTGATGTTGTCTTTTCTTGGTCCATAGATGATATCATGAACAATGATCATTGCAAAAATAAGGTTTGTGATTATGATTTATGATCTATATATATACATGTATATATCCAAATTAAGCATGATTATTAAATTTTACTTAGAAATATTATGCAGGTCAATTTATTCAAGAAACCTTCCCATCATTGAACTATTACCTCCATTCATTTATAAAGCCACTTATTGAAGAAACTCATGCTGATCTTCGCTCCAATATGACCTCTTTACCCTCAGCACCCATTGTAGAAATCTTCCAAATTCAAGAAGGTGACAAATTTAGGTCTCCAGATAATCTAGTGTATGAGTTGAAGTTGGAAGAAAATGAGAAGAATTCAGATGTTTATGAGCCTGAAATTGGTGATTTGATTGCATTAACACAAGTGAGGTGATTGCATTCACAAAATTTGTGGGGTCGCGTCATCTTCTACCCCAATATATGGAGCATTGACTTGAAATTTATAGGAATTAATTAGTCTTTGTGTCATATTTTCTATCCCAATATGGAGCGGCAAAGACTTTGACTTAAAAGTGGATAGCACTAATATATCTATCTATCTATCGAGAAATATTATACTACCTCCATCTCGTTATATTAGTCTCATTTTCCGTTTTGGTTTGTCCCATCATATTAGTCCCCTTTTTAAAAATAAAAGTATTTAACATCAAAATCAGGGCCCAATCATACTTAATTTACTTTAAGCCCAATTACTCTTAACATAAGCCCACTAATGCGCATTGGCTATTGTGCTTTATTCACTTTGCATTGGCTATTGTGCAAGTCAAAATGGGAACTAATGTAAGGGGAAGGAGGTAGTACTACATACCTTATGTGAGCACTATCTGTGAGCACCGTTCTTGTTTAGTCCATGTTAATATTAGTTTTTTCGTTTTATCCATTTAATTTGATTCTAATACCTTAAATATTATTATTCACATCATTAATTTTATAAATTACACGTATAAATTTAAAATTCGATTCATCAAACATTTTGCAGGAATGCAAAGATTGTATTTTCGACATTTTCAACAAATCAGGACAGCATGATCATTGATTTTGAGCTCTTTGATAGGCCTTTAGGATGATGCACTAATACTATTACATGTTATTTATGCATTTTTTTTCGTTATATGTTTTTTTGCCATTTAGATTTTTTGCTAGCTTTTAATTTTGTGCTGAGTTCAATTAGAGTGTAGTGAAGTTTGAGTTTCATGTTCAGATATCAAAAAATTTGTGTTTCTAAGCTAATTGAAACTAAAAATTCATGTTGCAGCTATTATTAGAGTCGAGAGAGAAAAAAAAAGAACATGAAAAAGAAGAAAAGAAAATAAGTTTGCCCTATACCTTGTATTTCAATTTTTAGTTTCTTCTATTACTTCTTCAATTTCTGCTATTCGTTTTCAATTTTTCAATTCTGCAACTTCCAATCTACTATACCTTGTATTTATTCAATTTCTACATTATTTGTACTATACACATTATTATCAAAATTAATAACAAAATTTGAGAAACATGAAGTTTATTTATTTAATTGTCGGAGGAGCTCTTCCGAGCTTTCCTCAGGAAAGTTAATGAAGAAGAACGTTGCTATCTCCGTTTTCCGAGTGTCTCCCGTCCTGCCCCTCCGTCGCTGCACAACCGTCCACCCTTGTTCCTCCATAATAGTAAAATTAAATACGAGCAGTGACGAGTACAATCTAGCTTATTAGTGAATCCAATTCCTGTTCAGAGAAGAAAAAACGAAAATGAAATCCCCGACTCTGAATAGCACACCCTCGAGCAGCATTAATAGTTTCTTCCTCGACGCAAATAGAGTCACCATCTAGTTGACGAAATTCTAAAAATGTAGATCAAAAAGATTGTGGTCACTATCACCAATATCCAACTACAGAAGTACTGTACCATATTATTATTATTGTTGTTGTTGTTGTTCTAATTTGCATGTTTGTTTCAGGAGATGCAACACAAGTGGGATGCACAGAGAGGGAGAGGGAAGCTCTTCGGAGCTTCAAGAATGGCCTGGCCTCATCGATGAGTATGGCATTCTCTCATCGTGGCGAAGTGATGATTGCTGGAAATGGTACGGTGTTGAGTGCCAAAATATAAAGAAAGTCGAGTGGTGCAGTTGGTGCAAGAAGAGATGAAGAAGGGATGAAGTTTGAAGATGCAGCATTAGTTGAATAAAATCGTTTCTTTATAAACGTTTTATTCTTTATTTTTCAGTTGTTAGTTGGCCAGTTTCTTAGCTGACGTGGCACGCATTTTGTAGCTTTGTAAGCAACTCTCTTAGCTCATTTCAGTCAATGAGAAAATCAGAAAATGTTTCCCACTTTGCAAGTTTCCTGACATCCCTAGCACAAGATATTTTTTAAATGGAAATTCTCTTCTTATAACCACAACTTTTCCTATTTGTCCCGTGTTTGCTTAAAAACTTATCCAGTAATGTACACCAGGTGTTTGACGAAATGCTACAACGAACAGCAGCTAATTTGCTCTTACTTTTTAATGACCGCAAGTTGTTCGACGAAAATCCCAGCTCAATTAATACATTTTTTCTCCACATAAGAAGACATGACAACCAATTTAAATTTCAAAAAACTTGGAAGGCGTTTTCCTAATTATTCACAGCATCATTAACATAGTAGTATTACTTTATTTACAGGCCTAAACAGGTGAAAATAAAAAGGACAGCATTAGAACTGAGCAAGGAAATGCAGAAGCAATTTCAATCTACTAATACTTTTTCAAGAACGACTATGACACCTTATAAAGTTCATTACACTTGAGCAAAGAAAAGTATAACTTTGCTCTGTTCATAGAAGAAACAATATAACTATCATTTAATACAAGATAATAAGTATTTAGGAATTCTTTTAATTTCACTATGCATTACCATCAAAGAGTTTACTTACCCTAAAGAATGTATCTCCGGATTCGGTTACTCTAGCACCATAACCTTGCGTGTCTACAATATATAAATATATGGTTAATAGTAACATATAAATAACATTAAGAACATAAAGAGTTATGCTCATTACCAGTCTTCTTTCTTTTTCAAGTGCTCTTGATTCCTTAGCTGGAGTTTTTCTCCTCTTCGATTGCACCCTCATTGTAGAGGTGTCAGTAATCGATATCTGTTGTGTGCAAGTTCTCTTGTTGTGACCAACATTGCCACACTTTCCACAAGCCATTTTACTACCAACTTTTGCCAATTTAAGATTGTTCGTCTTCTTGAACTCACTTGCATCCCTTTTCCTATTTAAGAAGCCTTTTCGTCATGCTGAAAATTCAATATAGATTCTCTCAAAGACAGGTTTCTCTTCTGCATTTAGGGATGTTTGCAACTCAAATCTTCCCTCTCTATTTTTGAGAAACATGAAGTTTATATATTTGAATTTGGCAAACTATAACAGTGCAAACAAACTCGTTTTTGGAGATTACACATAACTTAACACACTACTTGCATATTCCAATACATTCATACACGATTCAAACCCAAAGAAAAAGAAAAAGAAACTAAAACCTTTGAATCCAAACATGGAAGTACACATAAAGCTTATCCACATCTTTTCTGCCAATCCACAATTCCTTGCTAATGGAGGCCCGCAGAGGTCATTTCCCATATACCTCGAAGCATCCATAGTTTGCAGCTGAGTACTTTGTGGTATTCTTCCACTCATTCCACTCAAGTTATTGAAAGACAGGTTGAGAAAGCTCAGAGAGAAAAGACGAGTAAAGCCATTTGGAATTTGTCCCGACAAAGAATTTCTTGAAAAATCGACAGATTCCAATTGCTTCATTTCTCCAATGCTCTCAGGGATGGAAAGATCACTAACCTTGTTAACTCCCTTAGGATTTCACCACTCAAATTGTTGTTGGAAAGATCGATATTGGTAACCAATGGGAGGATTGTGGTGTACTCTAATTCAAGACCTTTTGTTGCTACTGTTGCCGTCTCCGTATACGACAACTGTTCCGAAGGACCACCGAAATCTTCTAATACATCCTCCATATGGAATAATACTCTCTTTGTAGTCATTGCAGTAAGATTATGCAGACACTTAGGTATAACTCCTGAAATTTCATTGATCGAAAGATCTAAGATTTGAAGAGACTGTAGATGGCATAACTCCCATGGAATCTCTCCAATAAACTTGTTTGAGGATAGAATGAGAATCTTCAACTTCTCTAGGCTTGTACCTATCCATGTTGGTACGTTCCCATCAAGATTATTATAGCCCAAATCCATCTTCAACAATCTTGTGCAGTTGCGCATTGAAAAGGGTATTTGGCCAATGAATTTGCTACCGTGTAGATTCAAAGACTCGAGGGACCGAAGAGACCCGAAGGAATCAAGTAAACGCCCGGACATTGTGTTATTGCCTACATTCAGATACCGTAGGTTTGGCCATTTCTCCCAGCAATCGGGTAATTCTCCACTCAATAAATTTCCCTCCAAAACAAGCTTACTCAATGAGTATCCTTCACATGTGGAGTCACACAGAAGGTTAGATAAACCCTCATAAAATGTATTACGGGATAGATCCAAGTTCCACACCTCTTCTCCTATTCGAGGCAACGAACCACTGAAGTTGTTATGGCTCATGTATGTTTCCCCCAAATTTATATATGGAATCTTACCATGGAAATTGTTGTTAGAAACATTCAAAGAATAAAGATCGAAAAACCAGCTCGGTATAAAACTTGAAATTCCAGCATCAGAAATATCAAGAATACCAATATTCCTCCTCGTATGAAGCCATGAGGGAATGTGAGGGCCTGCACCCAAGCTCCAAGACCCCAGTCCAAGCATGATAATTTTTTTTGGTGGAATCCATTTTGGGCCTACACTCAAAGTCCAGTGATTTCCAAAAGCATAAAAATTGACCAAGTTTGAGAGAGATTGGTGAAGTGGGCTTCATTCACAATTCCTTCCAACTTGTTATTTTCGATGTGAAAGTCAATCATCTTAGAGAGTTGCCCCAGACTCACCGGAAGATTTCCAATAAGTTTGTTATGGTTAAGCCGTAAACTTCCCAAAAATAGGAAGTTTTCCAGGTTGATTGGAAGTGTACTTGACAATGAGTTGTTTCGAAAAGATAGACTCTCAAGAACCTTAAATTCTCCGAACTGCTCTCTGAGATGACCAGAGAGTCGATTATTGCTCAAATCAAGGACTTTCAAAGATCCCAAGAAGCAATTTGACATAGCTCCGAACGAATCTTCCACTTGTCCTTGCAACTCATTATTAGATATGTGAAGATCTTGTAATCTGCACAAGTTAGTGATCTCTCTTGGTAATTTTCCAGACAACTTATTAGAACCCAAACGAAGGGTCTCAAGAGAGGTTAGATTCACCATGGCCTCAGAAATTTGACCATGGATAGAATTATAAGTTAAATCAAGAAACCTCAAGTCCTTACAAGAGTATACCCAATCGGGAATAGTTGAATTCAAATCATTCCGAGACAAATCAAGAAACTTGAGTTTAGTGGCATTCCTAACTGCTGAAATTTTTCCAGAGGAGGAGTTGTGACTAAGATGAAGAGAAACAAGACTCTTGAGTTGAAAGAACCATTGTGGGATGGGGAAGGACTTACTATCATCAAAACTAAAACCATTATAAGGGAAGCTGATGTGTGTAAGAGAAGTACTAAGATTATTCACGTGAAGCTGAAAGTGATCAATATAGCAATAACCCAAGCGCAATTCAAGCAAACAGGGGAGGGTGTTGATCGCCTCTGCCCAATTATTTGCCTGCTCAAGTCGGCACCTTCCCTTTCCAAATACTCCAATTTAGAAAGCCCAGCCAACCATTCTAGGTTCTTCGTTTCGAGGTGAGGCTCAAAATGGCTTGACAAATCTAGAGTGTGTAGATTTGAGAGATTCCCAATGTATGGGGAATCTTGCTCTCAAATTCAGTATGAGATAAATTCAAGTACTGGAGATCTGAAAATGAGCCAATGAAAGAAGGGATGGTTTTTCCGGAGAAGGAGAAGTAATTACGGCTGAGATCGAGATATGTGAGATGTTTGAGATTCGACAAAGATTCATTTAATTTAACCCCTACATCATTACCGCAATAGAAAAAAGGATCATCATTTTGAAGATGGAGCTGACTTACGTGGCCAGTTGAGTTGTTGCAGACTACGCCTTCCCATTTGCAGCAATTCACTTTGCCATCCCATGAAGAGATAGACTTTGGCGGACACTTACCCAAAGATTGTTTGAAGGTGAGGAGGGAATGCTTTTCAATTTGTGGGCAGAAATCAATGGTGTTGCTTTTTATACAGTAGCTTAATTTGGTCAAGAAAATGAAGAGGAAACAAAAAAGGAGATGGAATGCACTCGCCATTTGTAAAGTCTAGCTTGGATTATGATTATGAAAAGGAATGATTTGCTCTACATATAATAGTACTAGATACAAACACGGGGGTAATGGCACAATTTCTCTCTTTCATTTCGTTTTCCTATTTACAAGATCATTACAAAAACACTCTAAACTTCAAAATTAAAAAAAAAAAAAAAAAAAACGAATTCTATTTATATATTAAAACACTTATACGAATTCTAGTCCTCCATTTCCGTACTAGCTTTCATGGAATAATAATGAATGATAAATTTGTTGAAAAAAAAAAAAAAAAAGTGATGGATTCAGACTTGAGACGAAGACTCGTTTCGGCGGAAAGAGGATGCGGCACTTTCATCATGGGCGCTAATTAAGTGGAAGTTAGGCGCTGATGGATTATTACAAGCATGCTTCAACTTCTTTTTCTTTTCCTCTTTTTCTTTCTTTTCTTTTTCTTCTTTCTTTTAACTTTTCAATTCCTCAATGGGCCCGTTTCTCCGATTTTCTTTCGAATGGCATTTTTCTCCATGTTTCTTCCTACAAATTCAACAAAAACTCGATCTCAAATTTTCATTAAATATGAGACTTTTAAGCACACAAAACATATATTGAAAATCCATGTTTATCAATAAACTATAAAAACTTATAAGTTCCTTAAAGATAAACTCTCTCACTCCAACATATTTTTATTTTATAAGTTCTTAATGCTTATAAGTTCTTTCAAATAACTTATCCAAATGCCTCTTAATTATTGCTATGGTAGATCAAGATACAGATAAATCCAAATGTGATATATGTATTAAAAGAGAGAAATAGCAAAATATTGAGATTGTAGCATTAATATTATCATTTAAATTAATTAATAAAGCTATTGTAATCAACTTTTAATATAATTAAAGAAATGTATGTGTACGATGTACAATTTTCACGTAATTAATAAATTAAAATCCAAAATAAATTTTTAAGAAATATACAACCTAAGCGCACATTCATTTAAAGAGTCGGCTTAACTTGAAATAAGAAAACTTTAATTATCATAAAATTCGTGGGGTCTTTGTGTCCTCTTCTACCCCCATATATAGGGCATTGACTTGAAATTTCTAGGAATTAATTTGTGCGTATGTCATGTAGTATTTTCTATCCCAGTATAGGAGGCAAAGACTATGACTTAAAAGTGCATAGCACTATTATATCTATTTATGGAGAAATATTAGTACTAGTGTACTACATACCTTATCTGAGCACCATTCGCGAGCAACAATATTCTCGTTTAGTTCATGTTAATATTAGTATTTTTGTTTTATCCATTTAATTTGATTCTAATACCTTAAATATTATTATTCACGTCATTAATTTACAAATTATATAAAATTTAAAATTCGATTCATTAAATATTTGGCGTGAATGCAAAGATTGTATTCTAACATTGATCTGCCATTCAATCATACGAATCAATGTTTAATGTCAGAGTTTGGGCCACAAAGAAGTAAAGACACTCATTAGAAAAGAAATATCACTTGTAAAAATGTATTTAGAATAATCTTGAAGAATATCGATGAAATCACCGTGAAGATTTGGATTCAGAAAAGTGGAACAAATTCCATGAATAAAGCAGAAACCGTCAATACTCAGTACTACAAATCTACAATTACAAAAACTGAGTAATTTTCAACTACCCATTGTGGGCATGCTTAATGTGCTCACGGCTGAGGTAACAGTGTTATACTACCTCCATCCCACCTAATTGTCTCATTCACTTTTTGACATTTTCGGCACGCGTTTCCACCGAAACCTAGTACAAGTTTTAAAATATAATTTTTGAAGTATCATTTCTTTTACGGGATACTAATAAAGAACATTAATTAGTATACCTTATAAAAATAAATTTTACTAAAATAAACTAAACCCTACCAAAAACACACTAAACCCCATAGAGAAAATCAGTAACGTGGCACTGCCACATCAGCCGTGGGCACAATAAGTATCAGTGTTCTAAAAGTCGTTAAACGCTAGTAAGACGGTGGGGTGGGGATTAGCATCTAGGCGGATTTAAGCTATTATGCATATTTTTTAGGGTAAATAACTTATAGTACAAAGTATATAAACTTGTATTGTTCATAATTTAATTTTATAATTTATGATAAAAGGTTAAAAACATAAAATATGCTAATTAATAGTTAAAAAATCTAAAAATTTCGTAGTCTTCCACGTAAAGATTAAAGATCAAAGTCTAAGACAAATTTTCTTTTTTAACATTAATTAACAACCCGCACCCCGCCCCCCCACCCCCACCCCGCCAGGCCCGTGGATCACGCCCAGCCTGCTAATCCGGATTTGGCCGACTTGGACCGCCTAGGCCGTCCAGGAGGCCGCCTAGACCGTCTAGGCGGCCGACTTTTCAAAACTGCCTAGACCCTCCATCTTGCATAAAATCAAGGCGCCCAGTGGCCGTCTAGCGCTTAGGCGGCCGACTTGGCCAATTTTTAGAACACGGTAAGTATGTTCACGGTGGGTAGGGAAGTATTTCATGTTCACGGTGGGTAGGGAAGTATTTCTGTACAAAAACTAGTATAAATAAAAAAAGATATAAAAAATGTTTTGATATAAATATGTGAATCGTATTATTAATTGGTTAGCCCTACCCTAGTTGTCTCTCTCTCTCAGTTTTGTTGGATTTCTCTATCGTATTATTATTAATTAATCAGTTTTGTTTTGGGGGCAAGGCAAGATGGAGGAGAGCGGAAGATCATCGGTTGACGGCAGAAGTGTTCTTCTTTCAGAAAAGGTATGCTTTATTTGCCGTTACGCTTCTAAGGAGTTTGATGATTCGGGTTATCGCAAGCACGGCTACTATTTATACCTTGTCGACTTATCATCTAAATTAGGGGACAGCCATAGGGATGATGGATCATCATCATCATCATCATCTGTAATTGGGTTTGGGGATTTTTCGAAATTGAAACCTAATTTCAAGATTCAATTTGACCATGGCATGTCGGTTTGTGCTCTGGGTTCCACACTTTATTTTACTGATACGTTCTATACTATGGGATATGGCACTGGTGAAATTCCGCATCCCAAGGTCTACTCTCTTGATATCCGAACCCTAAATCAAAATCAGTTTGAGTTAGGTGCTGCTGATTTCTGCACCTTACCTTGTATGTGGGGCACCAAAAGCGCGCCTCGAATAACATCAGTTCCCGGCACTAAAAAGATTATAGTTTTTTCTTCTCGGTTCGATGTCCACGATTCCTTTCCTTCGTATACACATCACGATGACTTTGAGATGTACGATGTGGAAACCAATTCTTGGGAAAAACTACCTCAATTCCTTCTCCGGGATAACAAGAATAGACCTGGCTATTATTTCTTGCACCTGTCTCATGTGGACGACGAAAGAGAAAAAGGAATCAGTGTCCCACCTGGCCCTAGGTATTATTTGGATGGTCAATTTGTTCGATACAATATTTATCGTTACACTTTCATCAATGGCAATGGGGGTGCAGTGTTCCTAGTACAACTTAGTAGTTGTGATGTGAAGCTCACCCTTGATCTCAACTCTCCCTCTAAAGGCTGGCAACTTTACAATGAACACAAGAAGGTGCATACTAGCATTCCGTATACATATCCTTTTCGCATTAGTTACGTAGATGGAATATTCGACAACGTTTCGTTTCCACAATCATCGTTTGACAAAGATGATGATCCGGTGAAACATCAATCTTGGACGGCGACCGCTCTGGACGATGAGAATCATGTGTGCATTGTACAAGGAGCTGTCAGTCGAGGTTCGAAGCATGGTCGGGTGATCATGGATGTAGTGAGTCGGGTGGCCGAGAACCCCCCGCTTGCTTCGTGTAGATTTGTGGTAGAGGAAAAGTTGAAGCGTTTCGACCCTATCTACATGTTTGTTTACCCCAACCAACCAAAGGTAGTAATCATCAATTTTTATTTTAATTTATTTATACACATAAATAAATGTCTCTGTTTCACTCTAAGTTTAAGTTTATGTTGTTCATGTTTGCAGTGAGTGCCCTTGAGGAGATCTAGCTAGGTTGCTGCTACCCTACCCGCCTTCATGTCTTTTCTTTTACTTATTCCGTATTATCCATTCAAGAATACTTCTCTTGCTTTATTTCAAGTTTTCATGATTTAGACACCAATTTAAGTACTGGAGGTCTGAAAATGAGCCAATGAAAGAAGGGATGGTTTCGCCGAGGAAGCTATCACCGCTGAGATCGAGATATGTGAGATGTGAGGTGTTTGGGATTGTTTTTGATCTATCCATCTTAGCTGCAAGGTTGGAAAACTTTCTGCACTTTGTAGGTTTTTCTTTTCTGAAAGGGAGGGTCCTCAGAGCAGCAGCAAGTTTCGAAGGGATCTTCGAAGAGCATCTTCTGATATGAGTTGAAACGGTCACCTTTTCTTTCGGCCACGATGCAATTGTTCTCGAATACCTTGCAGATGGAGTGGTCGACTTTATAGTGAACATTTTTCTGAGCAAGTCTCTAACTGTGGCTAAGTTCAAGCCACTGACAGCTCTGTAGTACTCGATCATCTCCCTGACATCGAACCATTCTTTCACGAGGCTGAAATCTTGAATCACTCGATCGAGCTCCAAGGAGCTGAGAAGATCTATTGCTGTCTCATAGTTATGCTCCTTCACTCCGAAACTCCCATGGCAGAACTTGTATCCCCACTTGCCACAGCCAAACCACGACTGACCATAGGCGACTCCATGAAGCAACCTCAGCTCCATCTTCCGTTTCTTCGACAAATCTTCTACTGTGATTTATTTGCCTACGAAACGAGCAACTTGTCATCTTCTGATTTTCTCAAATCATAAATCATCTCAAGTCATTCACATAAATCATCATCTCAAATCATTCAGCTAATAGGCCGTCAACCAACACGATAATGCGAAATTTCAAGAAAATCGGAAGCTATACAATCAAATGCCAAATATATTTCAAGTCCAACAATGATAATTCACCTAAATCATCTAACTTAACATGAAAACACAACACAAATCATTCAGCTAAAAGGGCATCAATCAACACCATAATGTGATCCCAAAGGTCCATGATCTCTCTGCCGCAAATGAAATTGGACCCCCCTTCAACTGCATCGATGCACACCAAATGGCCAAACCCATTGCAGGGGATCAAGCCGTGAAGAAGGTGAGTCTGAAGGTCGAAGACGCCCTTGTCGCTCGTTGGAATGATCAAGTGGTACTTCCTCTTCGATACAAAATGGTGGCTCCACCTGGCCTTCAATCAAGAAATCCCCAATTTCTTAGAAAAAAACCTCAAAACCCTAATCAGAATTCAAGAAATCGAAGAAGACGAAAAGCCCAGAATTCGAACTCACCAACGCAGCGGCAGTAATCGCAGAACGGTCGATCGGAGAGCTCCACGTTCTCCTCTATGGTGTAAAGAGGAACAACCGTCCCTTTACTCTCGTACACCAGCAGAGTCCGCCAAATGGGCATTCCGGCGACGGAGTAACCCTCGATTCCGGCGCAGTCGTGGAGAATCCGGCGAATGTTGTCGCGAAAGCCGCCGGAGAGGGTGATGGGGTAACCGGGCTCGGCGAATGTGTGGAAGCCGTAGAATTTTGGAGGGGTTTTGGAGGGAATAGACATTTTGATTCTCTGAATTCAGGAATTCGTAGCTGGGGAGGATTAGAGAAACCGAAGGAGGAGAAGAAGAGAGGATTTATCATCGGAGGTGGGGTTTCACTGTTCTTGAGCTGCAGTTTTCAAATTTCCGTTCGTTATTAACTGCCGCGCGCTTCAATCAGTAGATCTAAGACCTTGTTTATCGGCGACACGGCTGTGGGCTCCACAGCCCAAATGTAAAAAAAAAAAAGATAAAATGAAGATACAAATTGGTGGACGGTGTGTTTTAACCCGTCCACCCACCTCCACCTTCAACCTTTTTTCTTTTTTTTTTTAATTTTATCAATTCCACTTGGCACTAGCTTATTGGTGTATATATATTTTGTTATGATAGTATTATAAAATCAAATTATCTTTTGTATAATGTATTTTAAAAAATATATAAATTATACCAAAATTCATATTTTTTTTTCCTCTATAAATAGAGATCAATCTTGACATAATTATTCACAATTTAGAAACCACTTCTTATTCTCTTTTCCTTAATATCTATATCCATTTTTTGTGTTCATATTTTCAATGGATCCCAATAATCCTTACTCAAATTACCAAGATTTCCTCACCTCTCAAAGTTATTATCCTAATCTTGACAATATCCAAAACTCTGAAGAATTTCAAAATTTCGATGCTGGTTTGCATTCACAATTTTCACTAAATTCCACTCAATCTCCTATCTCCGAAGATCACCAACCCACTACAAATATCCCTCAAAATGTTCTTCAAAATTCTCAGCTTCCACAAACAAACACTTCAAACACTCCAAAAGCCTGGACAACTGAAGAAGACATTATGCTTATGTCTTCTTGGGTTATCATTAGTGAGAATCCAGCTATTGGAACCGATCAAAAGAGCCTCACGTTTTGGAATGGCATTTGGGAGCTGTACAAAAGATCCGGAAGAGAAAAACAGATACCGAAGTTCGACATAAGAACTGTGGAGTCGCTAAGAGCTCGTTATAAGCGTCTTAATCAAAATGTAACCAAGTGGATTGGATGCTACAAGGAAGCTTATCGCCAGCAAAAGAGCGGTTGGTCAAATGATGATATTGAAGATGCTGCACAAAAACTCTATGGGAGGTCTAAATTTTCGCACAAAGATGTTTTTCTACAAGTGATGCGTCGCCATCCCAATTGGGAGATGAATCTGAGCGAAGATCGCACACGGTCTCGTATGGAAGATGAAGATAGCGTTGAAGAAGATCGTGGCAGCTCAAAGAAATCAAGAACTGATGGAGATGATCCAACTGACTCCACTCCAGAAACTCCTCTCAGTGATGCAGCAACAATCCTTCGTCCACTTGGTAGAGATAAGGCTAAAGGTAAGGCAAAAAGAAAAGGGAAAGGTTCAACATCACAATCTTATGGTGTTTCTGATGAGTTCACTTCAGAACTACGAGCAATGAGGATCACACGTGAAAAAGAAGTTGATGCAATGACTAAATTGGCAAATTTGAGGATGAAATCAACTATGCTCAATACCTTGATAGGAAAGAGTAATTTATCTCCGGATGAAGAAGCCCTAAAACTTCGTCTAATGGCAGAATTGTTTCCTTAGGAAATTGTATGTTTATTTGCTAGTGCTTGTTTGTTTTTCTGATTTTAATTATTGTAATTTCAAGTTATGTAATATTCACTTTTCATGATTTTAATTAATGAAATTTTAGTTTCCATAATTTCACTAGCAAAATCGTAATGTTATATCTCTTGTTGCTTTCAATCTATGCTTGAAGAAAGAATCTTAATTATTGTTACTATAGGACAATGAACTTGACAACTCATGTATATGTATTGATGAGCTTTTTTAACATCTTCTATATGGCAATTCATGCGTGTGACAGCTCACAATTGATGAGCTTTGAACCAAACTTGACCATACCTATAGGACAATGAACTTGACAACACACATTTTGAAGACAACAACTAAGACCCACATGCACTTGACATTTCATTCAATTGATGTGTTTGCCACTAACATGCATATATCACATCACCTGTTTTACCACAACTTTACTCACATGCGTCTGACATTTGCAACTTGATAAACTTGACCATAGCTTTACTCAAGTGCATCCGACAACTTATGCAGAGTCACATGCATATGTTCCATCACTTTAAATTCAATTCATCTAGCATCACTTACGCAGAGTCACATACATTGCACTATATGTATTGATGAGCTTTCTAACATTGCAATTCATCTAACATTTCGTTCTTTTCTTTCACATCTTCAAACTCCTCAAAGGAAAAAATGTCATCAAACTCAAATTTTTATCATGCTTCAAGTTCCAATTTTGATTCCAGCTTCATTGAAGTTGATGAGTGGGAAGAACGTATTGTTGATCAAAATAAAAAGGTTGATCGCATCGTCGAAGATGTAATCTTTCATATTCCAACTCTATCCATTCAACCTACAGATCACACTTCTAGAGCAACTAGACGATATATTGAGCGTATACGTGAGAAGGGCCATGAGAGTGTGTTCGAGCAATACTTTGCAGCCAATCCAATCTACCCTCCAGAAATTTTTCGTAGAAGGTTTCGCATGCAAAAGCACTTGTTCGAGCGCATAATGAATAAGGTGGTTGCTTCAAATGAATTTTTCCAACAAAACCGTGATGCTACTGGACGTTTAGGTATGTCTTCGATTCAAAAATGTACTGCAGCTATAAGGGTGTTGGCCTATGGAACTGGAGCTGATCTGCATGATGAATACCTTCGGATGAGTGCAGCTACAATAAGGAAATCAGTTACCGAATTTGTTGAGGGTGTAATTTCCAACTTCGGTGATGAATACCTCAGAAAGCCAACTGAAGAAGACATGGCATATATATTGCACGTTGGTGAAGAGCGTGGTTTTCCAGGAATGCTCGGGAGTATCGACTGCATGCATTGGGAATGGAAAAATTGCCCTAAAGCATGGGCAGGGCAATATGGAGGAAGAAAGGGTAAGCCAACGATCATCTTGGAAGCAGTTGCTTCGCAGGACTTATGGATATGGCATGCGTTTTTTGGAACTCCAGGTTCGAGAAATGATATTAATGTACTTGATCACTCTCCTATTTTTAATGATGTCTTACAAGGCCGAGCTCCAAAGGTTAGTTATGTTGTAAATGGTCAGGAAAGGAATATGGGATACTATCTCACCGATGGTATATATCCTTCATGGGCAGCATTTGTCAAATCTATTATTGCTCCACAAATTCAGAAGCACCAATTATTTGCTCAACATCAAGAGGCTGCCCGAAAAGATGTTGAGCGAGCATTTGGCGTTCTACAAGCTCGGTTCTCTTTTATCAAACGTCCGTGCCTTCTTTGGGATCGTGATATGATGGCAAAAATAATGATTGCTTGCATTATCATGCACAATATGATAGTGGAGGATGAAAGAAACACTTACCTAAACTATCGTGATCCTACAGAATTTATGAAAGATCGACGAGCTACTCAAAATGCAGAACAAAGTGAAGAAGAAGAAGAAGAAGAAGAAGAGGATGATATTTTTGCATTTTCTACAGAGAGGATTGCAAGTCTGAAAAAATATATGACAAATAGGACACAACTCCGTGATAGAGAAGCTCACAACGCTCTTCAAAATGATTTAATCGAGCACATATGGCAAAAGTTTGGCGATGATAATTAAATGTGTAATTTTCGTATAATTATTCGGTGATAGGTTGTTTATTTTTATTTTCGTGTTTCACTTATTGTAATTTCTATGTTGATTTGAGAATTTTTAGTTTAATATTAGTTTGTACTTTTATCAAAATTTTAAATTTCTTATTTTAAATTTTTTTATTTCACATAATTAATTTATTATAAAAGGTTATTAAAATAATAATATTTAAATAAGTTATATAATAATATAAAGGTGGGAAGGTTGGGTTGAGAATGAGGTCACTGATAAACTCATAAAAATAGAGGTGGTTGGGGTGGGAGGAATAGTAAATTTATAGAAGAGAGAGAATAAATATAATAATATAAAGGTGGGAAGGTTGGGTTGGGGAAGTGGTGGTTGTTAAACTTAGTCTAAGGGGGAAATGAAACTCGTGAAAATACATGATTATTATTATTATTATTATTTTTTCTCTATTATCAATAAATACATGATTAAGTATATTTAGGTTGCGTTTACTTTTTCAATACGTATATTTAAAGGGATATAGCATGATAATATAATGTGATACTCAAATAAAATAAGTTTTATATCATACTCTCTCCATTTCACTGGGAATGACCTATTTGTTTTTGGAAGTTCTGACACGTTTTTTCACGCTTCAAAATGATGGCTTTAAAATGGATTTTTGAAGATTTCTTTCTTTTATGGATTTTTGAAGATTTTTTTCTTTTATGAGCTTTAGAATGGATTTCCCGTAAAAGAAAGAAATCTTCAAAAATTCATTTTAAAGCCCATCATTTTGAAGCGTGGAAAAACGTGCCAGAACTTCCAAAAACAAATAGGTCATTCCCGGTGAAATGGAGGAAGTATATACTTTGAATGATACTGATTATGGCTGAGCATAAGAAACCGAAAAACCGAACCGACCGACTATCCAGACCGAACCCGATCCGAAAATATGGGTAACCGAACCGTATAGTTCGGTTTTTATTTCTAATTTTTAAAACCCGACTCTAACGGTTCGGTTTCGGTTTCTATACCTAAAAACCGGCGGTTAACCGAACCGGTACCAATTAAATAAATATATGATTTTATATATATTATATTATATTATATTATATTATATATATATATATATATATATATATATATATATATATATATTACTAGATATTACTAATAAAGTTTGAGAGAAGATCACCCGATTCTGAGTATTGATGGAGCCAAAAGTTAATAAGCAATTGAAGGTAGCTCGATTGTTAGTTTAAGTTATTGCAAAGCTTATTCTATTAGGATTATGCAATTTAATTTTATTATTTTTTAATTTTTGTAAATTATTTATTTTGCATGTATATTCTAAGATATGAATTCTTTCGAATTTTCCTATTATCAACTATAGAAAATAGAACATTTCTTTTATTTATGGTTAACCGTTAGATAAACGGTTAACCGGTCCGATTTTTAGGTTAACCGTTTTTATGGTTTTTGGTCTTTATTCTTTAATTTATAACGGTTAACTGACCTGATAAAAACCCACATGGTCGGTTTTTTTAGGTGTAAAATGGTCGGTTAACCGACCCGTGCTCACCCCTAATACTGATAAATTTATATGTTGCTTATTTTGTAGGAAATAAATGAATAAAATATGAAATGTGTAAACTGTTCTTACTTTTATTTTTGTTTTTATTGGGAAATAATATACGTTGGTAGAGAAGTCTTTTTATAAATGCGATGCATATCACATCATTTTCTTAGATACTAATATCATACCATGGTAGTACAATTTAAGGAACTATCCGAATTTTTATACGGCATGACCGAGTTTTCTTATATTCCATTTATCAAAATAAACGAGGAATAAAATAATAAATAATCCCAGAGTTTAAGTTGATTTTCGGCCGAAAATATGAAATTATGTAGAAAAATACGTATATACGTTAGCCTGAACTTAGGGTTGTAAACGAACCGAATCGAATCGAATCGAATATTACACTATTTGAATCGAATTTGTTAAATTTTTTGCGAATTCGAATTCAAATTCGAATATTATGCGAATTTGAAATCCGATTTGTATTTGAATTTCTCGAATAATTTAACGAATCCGAATCGAATATCGAATCACTTAGATTTTGTATATTCGTTTAAAAAATGGCTCGTATTTGAAATTATTCGATTCGATAATAGCTTAAATTAATAGGTTGAGTTTGGAGCTATGGAGTATACAAGCATTTAAGAACTAAACTCCTAAATAGACTTATAGAAATTACCAATAAAAGTACTCCTTCCGTCTCACTTCGTTAGTTACATAGATCAAAATTAAGAAAATAAAAGATGCTAGAGTGATTCCCGGTTAATCTGTTAAGTTAATTGAATTTTCATGTATTGTCATTTTATTTTATTTCATTTCATTTTAATATGATTAATAAAAATATAAATGTCTAGACTTGAGCTATGTGCTTTTAAAATACTTAAGAAATCAGTTTTTAATTGGAGTTGATAAATTATCATATACTACTATAATATAATATATATATATATATATATATATATTTATTTATCTAAACGAATATTTACGAATATCGAATCGAATATCATAATTTGTTATTTGTATTTGATAAGTAATCGAATCATAAAAATTATTTGATTTCGAATTCGAATCGTAAAATATCGAATACGAATACGTCTAATCGAATACGAATCTCGAATCGAATCAAAATTATTTGATTTGTTTACAAGCCTAGCCTGAACTAAGCTTAACGCTAGTGGCCCAAAAAAATGTTAGGAACAACCAAAAATTAAAGCATTACTTATTTATTTTATTAGAATCTTAAAAATAGAACATATAATGACACAAAACAACAAGAAGTATGTCAAAATAGGTAAATATTTTTTTATTTTTTTTCCCTCTTTAAAGAGTCCTCTTTGGAGGCTGATTAGACGCTCAGCATCATCATGAGTAGGGATGACAATGGGTCGGGTACCCACCTATTTAGTTTTTTCCAACCTCAAACCCGTTAAAAATTTCGTACCCATATCCATCCCAAACCCATTTAAAAATTAATTTTGGTACTCGTACCCGCCCCAAACTTATCGGGTAATACCCACTAATTACCTGATAAAACCCGAACTCTACAACATTAATATAAATAGTTCTTTAAAATTTTATGTAACAAAAATTATAACTAAGTATATATACCAATTGAAAGTCAAAATTATTATTTAAACATGCAAATCTCATTATAAACTTGAACTAATAAAATTATAAAATAAATCTCAATATAAATACCAATAAGATACTAGTAATTTTGATAATAAAAAAAAACCTAGAATTACGAATAGTTATTAATATTTTAATTCACACACACATACATACTTATATATATATGGGTTTGGGTAGTAGGTACCCGTAACTATCTACCCATACCCAACTCAAACTCGTTGCGGGTATCAATTTTATTACCCAGACCTGTCCCAAATCCATTTAGTTTTACCCAAACCCGTCTTATTAGGATTTGGGTGGGGCGGGTACCCGCAAAAACCCGACCTATTGTCATCCCTGATTGCGAGACTTATTAAAGTAGATACATTTCCATTTTCATCATTCATTTTTCTCCAAAACTTGTCACCCAAGAAAATTAATTAGACAAAATGACAAATTCACCACCTATATAAATCAAGCCTCTTCTAATGATTCCATGCTATCATAAACTATAATTAAGCTTTGCCCTACATACACATTTCCATCACAAAATTCTTGAAGCCATGAGCCAAAAACACTCTACAAATTGTGTTTCTTCCATTCCCTTGTTAGGTTGTGTTTGGGAGGCTCTAACATGCTTGTTTTCTGGTGAAAATCGAAATGAGAAGACACCCGAAGCTGCCACTCGTGGTGGCGAGGCAGCGGCACAGAAACATTTTCGACAACTTCAACACATCAAGACATCATGATCATGAGCTTTGTTATCTTTGATTAGCCTTAGGCCAAGGCACTAATTCTATGATAATATGTTATTTATGTAGATTTTCTGCCATGGAGACTTACTTCTTTTATTAGCTTGTCCTAAGGCTTGAGTTTCTCTCTTATCATATAAAACAAAATTTTCTTGTAGTTGTAGCTTCTTTTTGTAATGAAAGTTTCAATTCTTAGAAGTTTGTGAATTCCGATATATTAGTATATTTTTTTTAAAATAAGATAAATAGATGAGTATTATTTGTACAAGATGGAAAATGCTAGATAATACTCATAAAAATATTGTTAATACAAAAGTGAATACATGGTGAAAAAGGATAATTTCTCCCATCTTGAAAGACAAAATTTAAGCATGAAGTTGTACATAATTTACCATTAATTACATAAACACCATAATACCAGCTCTAGCACCTCAAAATAATACAGAGAAACAATCTGCATTTTTAGCTCAAAAACCTTAATATATCAATGCAAAGAGAGCCCTCATTTATCCTATCTCCCACCATACCTTTCCTGCGATAATAATTGATGCATATAGTCATATACACACATGTCGCGTGAAATAAAATATGAGATTGAAATACGAACCGAATGTGTTTATATCCGAAATTAACCTTGATGTAGAAGATGTGGCCTAATTCCCCAACATCATTGCTTCTAGTTTGATGGCAAGATCAGTGGAAGAGCAAGAGCTTTCATTTTCTTGATTAATAATCATCCCCCTACATCAATTATTATACACTTACATCATTTGAACTCTTAACAAATAAATAAAAACCAAACATATATAGAAGGATATGTACTTGTTCAAATCCTCATGCGCATTGTAGTAGCAGCCTCGGTTTTTTGCGTCCATCACTAGATTTTTCCAAACACAACCGCTTTTCGACAGAGTTGCACCATTGCCTAGTATCATCAAACAATACCTACCACAAAAGTTTTGATTATAAACATGTTTATGAGTACTATATATAGATATGTATGTGTTTGTGAAGGTACCTAGCACGAGTCAAAGCAACGTTAGCCCTCTGTTGATTTTCAAGAAAGCCAACGGAGCCTTTGTCATTGCTTCGAACCGTAGAGATTATGATGACATCTTCTTCTCCACCTTGAAAGCCATCAACAGACCTTACATTTACCGAGAATTCATCATTGGCGTCGCAGCTATAAGACTTCCCTACTGCTTTTTCAATGGCGGCTACTTGAGCTTTGTAGGGAGAAATGCAGCCGATTCGAACCTTTTGCTTCTTCTTCAAACATTCTATCAAGAGAAAATACAACAAGAAAAGGTTCAAAACTCAGTCATTTTAAAATTTTATTCATTAGTAATGATATTTATACCTTTATGGAGTTTGGACACTATGTGAGAGAGGATGGAGACTTCTGCATTGTTCATAAGGCTGCGCCTCTTGTCGAACTCCTCTTTCCCGTTTGCTACGTTGATGAAAGAATACGAGCTGAAGATTTTTTCTTCAAGGAAGAAGTGTTTCTCATGAGCTTTTTCAGTGACATTAGAGCCATTCTTGATCCTGTTTCCATAGAATTCCTTATTTGGAAACAAACTTATGTTAGGATGCATTCTGTACTGAATATTGAGAAGATGTTTGTCGTGCCCTAACATCACTAGCCTCTCAAATAAGCTTCTTCCGAACCCCGCCTTTTCGCATTTCTGCAACCAACAAACAAGCCCACCTCTCAATATAACATAGGTGACATAATCTTGAAAAAAAATTACAAGTTGGTTGATCTTTAACCTGGCTCATAACCATTGCAGGTAGCTGTTTCTCGTCTCCAACGAGTATGGCATGGCGAACGCCCGGAATCTGCAGAGGAATCGAGGATTCACATTCTTTAACTTGTGCAGCTTCATCAATGATCACCATCTCAAATGGTGTCATCTCTTTCATTAGCCTCAGTTTAGCAGAGCTTGAGACGGTGCAGAAGACTAAGTAAGCATTTTTCAAACAAAACTCCTCGATCAAATCATGCTCGGAGAATTCTGGGAGTGAGATATTTTCACTGAGAAACTTCATTACTTCCAAAACTTGTAATTTATACTTGTTGAAACCATATGCCTCACTTGTTGATCTTTCTTCTACGTCTCGAACAAATGCTTGCTTGCAATGGAGAAATGTTTCTAGTGTTGATAGTTTCTCTTTTACCATTGAACGAAGAAAAGAACTAGGCAAATGTGTGCATAGTCCCTTTATGCAGAGGACTAATCTTTCCTTAATAGCAACAAATTTATTCTCAACGAATTCCTCAAATGTCCACACATTTTCTTGATTCTTGGATTCACTTCTTTCACTCTCTCTGCCTCTAACTTCTTTACCTTGTTCTAAGTAACGTAGATAAGCAGCTCGAGGGACCTCAAGAATGGAGATCATCTCATTAGCTATGTATCTCCATCCAGACAACGGGGAGAAGAGGCGTGCCAGCTCAGCAATCCGATGATCAAGAAACACATCATGAAGATCTTGATTCTCATATTCAATCTTCATCCTCACTTCATTTCCAAACAAGACGATGTCTCCCAATCCGAACACCTCGTGCTCTTGGCTCCCACTAAGGCAACTCATCAGTTTCTTGGTCACTCCTAAGATGGCTACATTTGTAGGAGCACAAGTCACAGTCCTACACTTCAACTTCAAGAGTGTGTATACTAATGATGATATCGTCTTCGTTTTCCCGGTTCCCGGTGGACCCCATATCAGCTTCACACCACTTTGATGCTCACATTCTGTTAGGGCTACACAGCTTGAAACTGCAGCCTTCTGTGAATCATCAAGCCCAAAAGAGGCAATAACTTCTCTACACTTAAGCATGTTACCTTCCTTGATTAAGCAAACACCACAATCCTCTTCTATCTACATAATGTAAAATATTAAATCATCAATTAAAATACTTAAAATCAAAATTCTTAATCAAAATACACATAATTAAAATACTCACAGAGGGGCTAACAACTCTGAGAACAGAAGTGAAGATGCTCGAGTTCCCTCCTTTGCACGGATTCAACGCGTCCCAAATCCGAATGTTCGTGTTCAAGTTCGCTAGGCACACAATGAAGAGCCTATCTCCAATTAGGGTTAGTTCACTCTTAGAGGAAATCGGCTTCGAAGATACGACTCGTATCTTCGAAGACGAATCACCCGAAGAGTGCTTGACTAACGCAAGATTGAATGCTGATCGAGGCCTACCTAAATCACTAACGCACTTAGGTCTACAATCGGTTAATGCAATCAAATCCCCAAACTGAGGCTCATATCTTGATTTATTATGCTCCCTTTTTCCATTTACTTTTAGATGTAAGGTGTAGAGCAAAGTTTCAGCAGAATAGATGCTTTCTTTTTTCTTCTTTACGCTTGAGATCTCACAAAATGGTGAAGAGTGCAATGCAGTGATGTTGGAGAGTAAATTGGCATGAGTTTCTTCGATAAGTGGAAGCCTAAATGAGTGCAGGTACTGATCTACTGATGAAAATGTGTGTGGGATTTCATCAACCTGCAGCCATGAAAGACCCTGCATGGATTAGAATGTGAGTTTGGAAAGTTTGAGGATGCAAGAAAGAGAGTGATCATACCTTATCTTTGTAAAGATCTTTGTTCAATATGTCGGCTACGGACCAACGAAATATGAAATCGATCAACTCTGGAGTTCCATCTTGTTTCTTCTTCACTATGGAGCTCATCATCTTTCCCTCTCTCTTTCCTCTCTCTCTCTCTCTCTCTCTCTCTCTAGCTGCCTCTGCAATGCATATATATATGATGAGGTTTGGAAGCTCAAAGGAAAAGGGTCTGGTTCCTGGATAGTGAAGAATCATTTATAGTTAGGTTGGGACTTCTGGTTTCCTCTAATCATTTCAAGTGCAAGGTGGGAATCTGTAGAGTCTCATAATATTTTGAATAAATAAAAGAAAAGGTGTCCATGAAGTTCGAATTCCTTTGAATATTGTTTATTAATAGTTTAAAAAATATAAAAATATTAATTCGTTGCAAATTATATTTAGTCGTAATTCTTTTACAATCTTAATTAGTTTAAATAGTGAATTTAGAATGTATACACGTAGAAAAAAAAAATATTAGTAGAAAAAAGATAATTTTAGAGTCACTAAATATATCTAAACTCATACAAATTAATATTATTATCGTTATTATTGATCAATGATTCAATATATAGTATATAAGGTTTAGTAAGGAGACAAATAGTAAAAGATAAATACTAGCTACAAATTTAAAGTTTAGTTTAATGGTCACATTATGGGACAAGAAATTTTAAATAATGGAAAGTTGAATTGACATCGACAGTCAAAGTCTGAGTTAGATATACGTAAAAAAATATTCATTTACCTTATGTAATTACAACCACTGAATTACAAAGCTAGTGGCCCAAAGTAATTTTAGAAACATACAATTATTATAATTATCTCAACAATTACAACCAAAATCAAAGCATTAATTTATGTACTATTTTAGTAGGATTAGTGTATAGAAAATCTCTAATGACACAAAACAACAAGAAATAAGTCAAAACAATTCCAATTGTTTTCTTCTTCTCAAAGGAAATGTCCTCTTTGGAGGCTCACTCAAAACAAGACTTGCTATTAAAGTAGATGCATTTCAATTGTCATCTCTCCAAAACTTAGGACCCAAGAAAATTAGACATATTCACCATAAAATTTGGAAATTCGATTATAAAAACTAATTAAGCTATAGATCCATATTTCAATCACCAAAATCTTGAACTTAAAAAAATCCAATAATCAACCATAAGACTGTTATGGAATGGAAACTAAATGTAGTCATAAAGTAAACTCTATATATCTATTTTGGTTATAAAATATAAGTTTGTAATTCTTAAATATAAAATATAAAATCAAAAATCAAAAATTAAAATTGTATTAGCTATAATACGATGTTTTGGTCGGCTCTGAACCTATATAACAAAAACCATGACCGGCCAAATTAAATTTTAGTTTCGTACTCACCAACCAAAACCGGCCTTTCCTATCTTTTGGCCGACCAAAATCGTCCGAAACCACCTGGTTCGGTTCGGTTGTTTGGCTCCCGTTCGGTTATGCTCAGTCCTATACACAAGTGACGTGAAAATGATATATTTACATATTTTTTTATTTATACATAAAATCTATATCTATATATAATAGTAGCTACTGAAGCCTATATATAGAAAGTCCAGTTCATTAAATTCATGCATTTATATACATTTATGTCAATTACTAATTATATAAATAATACTCCTATATAATATTAGTCTGCATAATCTTTCAGTTCATTAATTACGTCCGATTATATAAATTTATGTCAATAAAAATATGATAAATAATATATAATAATAGTGTACATATAGTTGTATATACATATATATACTATAATTTATTGTTTGATACTCGCAGTTTCATAGGCGTATTTTCTATATTATTTATTTTGATTTGGATTATACGTTAATTATTTTCACTCTTTCTTTTTAATATAAATAATAAATTATAGTACTTAGGTTATACACAATTAATTAATTAAATATAAATCTTCCTTTTTAATATATACAGATTCTATTTATAGAATCTTCCATTTCATTAATGACATGCATATTTTCATATATTAATATTTATGTCAACAAACTTTATTATATATTTTTTAAATACATTATTATGTAGTATATCATAATTATATATTAATAATTCTTAATCCACCAATTAATGAAAACGTTACAAAAGCAATTATCATAGAAAAATTCAGTTATTTCCTAATTTTATTAGTAAGTTCTACTCCAAAAATATTTATCTCGAAAAGGATTAAGAAAAAAAGTTCTCCCGAAGTACTAAAAACGTATCCAAAGTCCCCAAACTTAGCCAACAAGAAATAAATAAAGTACTAAAATGTAAAAACGCCTTTTGCAAAGTAAACACGACAGCAACATTTCTTCCTTTAATCTCAACCTCCGATTCTCGACACGTGGATGGCTGAGATTTATCCAGCTTTATTGTCACCTAGCCCAGCAGAAACCCCTTTCTTCTTCCCACAATCTGAATCGAACCCTTCTTCCCTCCACCTTTCTTCGACATCACCTCCAAATCATCCTTGGCATGAGTAACTCAAGTGGAGTATGCATGTATCGATGCTTTTATTTGCTTTTATAAGCTGCTTTCCTAAAATTAGTTTTGTGAGAAATAAAGGTGCCAATTTTGGTGTCTTTTCAGTACCCCAAATCTTAATTTTTGGAGTATTAATTATATGTATTTTTTTTAACAAATTGAATTCATCCATTCAATTGAGATTATAACTATTTTTTAGTATTTAATTTAATTTTTATTAATTATATTAAAGTCCGGGAACTACAAATTTTCGCCACAACAAGGATTTCAGGCGACATACTCACCAATGCCGTTGTTTCCGAATTTGTCCTCGCCAACGGGTCCTCCACAAATGCCGTCGGGACGAGCGTTTCACCGCTTGTCTCCTTTCCAAGGCGATGATCAAGGCAAGGGTCGACTATATAAGGTGGCTTCGTGCAAAGATCGGCATACCTCCGCCACCAGAAGTTTAAATTTATTGTTTCCTATGTATTTTTTTATTTATTATTTTGTTGAATTTTATTGTATTGTAATTTTTCAAACGTGTAATACAATCAATTTTTTTAAAAAATCTCTTATTAATTTAAAGCATCTAAAAAATTAATTCAAAATAAAAAATAAATTAAACAATAAAATACTAGTTGAGACCACCATGTTTTGGAGGTCTCCAGTGCAACAAAACGTGGAGACCTCCAAAAACCAATACTCCCTCCGTCCTCTATTTAGTAAACCAAAATTCTAGGCACAAGTTTTTTAGCATTTTGATGATATAGTAATAAATTAATGTGTTAAAGTATTAAAGTGAAATAATTGTGGGTCCGTCTAATTTTTTTAATAGTATTAAATTGTTAAAAAAATAGAGTGATAAAGTATTAAAGTGTTAAAGTGATTGTGAGGTCTATGACCCAAAATGGAAATGTTCAGTAAATGGAGGACGTCCCAATATAGTAAGAGTGTCAGTAAATGGAGGACAGATGAAGTATAATAATACTTCATCCGTCCCCCAATAACTGTCCCAAACCACCAACTCACACGAACCAAGAAATTGGTGAAAATTACATTATTTACCCATAATCATTTCATAGAAAGTTGAAAAAAGTAAAAAAATTGTAATGATAGCAAGGGCATTTTTGGTACTTTATACTAATTTTTACATTGATAAATGTGATGAGACACTTATTAGGGGATAACAAAATTAGAAAGTAATGACACTTATTAGAGGATGGAGGGAGTAATATTTTCAAGTGGAGACCTTTATTTTGGAGGTTTCCAACATTACAACATATATTTAAATATTTATATTTACGTACTCCCTCCGTCCTCCATTTACTGACTTTGTTGACTTTTTAGATAATTTTGAAGTTTTGTGATGATGGATTTAAAATTGAATTTTTGGAGTTTAGTTTTTTTTACAAGGTACTACGAGTGTTGTAGTATCGTGTAAAAACAACTAATATCAAAAAATTCAATTTAAAATTCATCATCACGAAGCTTCAAAACCATCTAAAGAGTCAACATGGTCAGTAAATAGAGGACATAGATAATATATATATATATATATATATATATATATATATAGTCATTAAAGAGATATTTTTTGTATAAAATATTTATAAATTATTCTCCGCCAATGCGTGAGTACCCCCGTGATGTTTTATCAATTTATGTTGTCAAGTAAGTTTCATACAAACATGAGATGACACCCGGTTGATCAAACTCATGATTTTTTTTTTAACTTTCCGTAGCAACGACCCAAACAATAATTCATTTAACATTTAAAATGATTATACACTTATTTTTGGATTTACCAACTTTAATATAATTAATAAAAATAAAATTAAATGCTAAAAAATAGTTATAAATCTCAATTGAACTGATGAATTCAATTTGTTAAAGAAAAATGCATATAATTAATACTCCAAAAATTAAGATTTGGGGTACTGAAAAGACACCAAAATTGGCACCTTTATTTCTCACAAAACTAATTTTAGGAAAGCAGCTTATAAAAGCAAATAAAAGCATCGATACATGCATACTCCACTTGAGTTACTCATGGCCAAGGATGATTAGGAGGTGATGTCGAAGAAAGGTGGAGGGAAGAAATTAGGGATCGATTCAGATTGTGGGAAGAAGAAAGGGGTTTCTGCTGGGCTAGGCAGCAATAAAGCTAGATGAATCTCAGCCATCCACGTGTCGAGAATCGGAGGTTGAGATTAAAGGAAGAAATGTTGCTGTCGTGTTTACTTTGCAAAAGGCGTTATTTTACTTTTTAGTACTTTATTTATTTCTTGTTGGCCAAGTTCGTGGACTTTGGGATACCGTTTGTTGTCTACGTTTGTGGAGTAATAATTAACTAAAAACAATTACCAACAAAATACATGAATAAGGTTTTGCTTATGCTACCTTCGCCGGATAGGAAGAACTCACCTCCACTAATAAGCTTTGAGAGGGGAAGAAAGAAAGGTAGGACTATAAATATCTGAGACATATAGAAGTTATGCGGCAATGTAATCGACGCAGCTGTGTTCCGGCAATGGCACTGTGATCGTCGGCGATGGCGTGGTGGTCGTCGGCGGCAGCATGGTGATTGTGGTGTGATGGTCGAGGGCCTCGAGGCTGGTTGGCCGTGATAAGAATGCCGCTATTTTTTTTTTGTTTCCCTTTAAGTTTTTTCTTTTTTACTCATTAAATTTTCAACAAATAAGCAAGAGGGGTAATTTAGTAAGAGTGACCAATTTTTAAGTTTTTTATTTAAGTGGCTAGTTTTTTAGTTTACAATAGCAAAATGGCTATTTTAAGGGTTTCCTCTAAACAATATATGTTGGTGATATAAATATATCACTACTACCAAGTCACGCTCCATTTCATAATAAACACTTCGGACAACTATCAAGAGAATATGAAGAGGCAAATAATGAAGAACATTCTTCTAGGGCATAGATATAAATTACTTCCTCCATCCCCCAATATTACCAATAAGTGTCTCAACCCACCAAAGTAATAAAACTAAGAAAATAATCGATTTTTCAATTTTGTCCTTAAAACCTTAGCTTTTAATATATATTAATTCATTCTCTCTCTTTTACTTTTTATCTCTCATCTTCAATGATTGAAAAAAGGTATATATGGTAATTTAAAGGAATTTTTGCATAGAAATTTGTTGTAGGACACTTATTAGGGGACAACAAAATTAGAAGGTGATGGCACTTTTCGGGGGACGAGGGAGTATAATAGATTTGCTACATTTGTCATTTATCTGCTGGATATATATATATATATATATATATATATATAGAGTTTGGTTCATATAGATTTAAATCCTAGTGTGAGAAGTGCGAATTATGCTTAAAACTATACAAAATCATGCTTACAGCTATACATAATCATGCTTATGGTGCATGTTGTGCTTATAAGCATAAATTTGCATGTGAACCTTTCCCTATATATATATATATATATATATAAATGATATGCTATACTCTCAATGGTGGGTACCAACTTTATCGTTTCTTCGATTTGACATTATTTTATTCAGTTTTTTTTTTTTATTGTTTTATATTCCTTCGGTATTTATAGAGCTGCTACCCTACATAGATTGTAATCGCCGCGCAGATTCGAAATAATAGAAAATTCCCCAATTTGCTTAGCTTAGAATACTATCTTTCAAATGGCGATTCAACTAATTTTTCAATATAGCCATTGTTTAATTATTTAATATTTTTTTAAAAAAATAAAAAGAAACCGAATTACACGTAAGACAGTACCATAGATGAAGAAGCCGGAATCGGAAATGCACTTTTCCCTCGTGTACGGAAAGAGTGCCCGGAATCTATCACAATGCAAGGTGGTTGCCAAACCACCCGCCGATCCGCCCGCCGACATAGCCTGTAGAATCACAATTGTACTGTTAAATTTTATTTTAAATGAAAACAAATAATTATATAAAGTCATATACTATATGTTTAAATTTTTTGAGCTATATATACATTCTGAGCATTCCTCATTCCCTTGGAGAGTAATTCCTGCATCATGACTTTAAAAATTCTAGCTCCTCGAAATGCGAGGTCGCTCACTTGAAAATTCAAATAATTTTTTTTAAAAAGGTAATTAGAGAATTATTTCACATTTAATTATAATTGAATTAAATATTGATTGAAAGCATACTGAATGCTCAATATCCGCCATGAATGATCCTCCATCACAATAGTATATATATACTTTGTGCCAATTGTAGAAATCTAAAAAACCAAGTAAGAAATTGTGTTTATTATTATTATTATTATAGTGATAAGAAATGAAGCAATACCTGGATTAAAGGAGGGGTCTAAATCAAGTATCCCAGTGAGGCAGTGAAATTGGTTTGGTTAGGAAATAGGCGACTACTTCCATGACGGTCAATTAATGATCCATTTAAACAATTCTCAATTGTATGACACCATGAGTACACTTTATGTGTTCAGCAATGCCACGTTGTTAACTTTTTCAATTCAAATTTAATTTTTTTAAGTAGGATTTATATCAACATATTTATTTATATCATTGTCATGTCATTAGAAAATATATTAAGCGTGTGCAAGTGTTATGGCCCACGTTGAGGTGAATCGCGGTGGAGTTTGATTTGGGGATGAAGATGCCGAATCTGATTTGGGAAAATGAGTGGAAATGGATTTGGGCTACAGGAGTAATTGTTTTTGGGCTGGAGAAGTAATTGGGTCTTCTGAATTATGGTTTGGTCTGATGGGAGTGTATTTAATTAGGGTAATTATATCCACAACCCCCATTTTACTCCCCACAGCCCCCACTTTTAAAAATAAATTAAAAATAATATTAAAGTTACTAATTTGGCCTTTAACCTTTAAATTAAGTTAATTAATAGTAACAATGACATAACCACCAATAGTCGGTTTCTACAGCCCCCAACTAATCATCTTTCACAGGGGAAAAAAAAAAAACACAAAAAACAAAACTAATCATCTTTCACAGCCCCCACTTTGTAATTATGTTCTTGAACATGGAAGAAGAAGACCATCATGAAGAACAAAATCTAATAACCTCACGCTCCATAGATGCAATAGAGTATGTTCAAGATTTTTGTTGTTCCATAAATTTTACGAAAGTAATTTTGCATAAAAAAATAGAAACGAGGGATCCCCAAAACGAGGTACACATCGGACTCCGGTGACACGGAGGAAGGTTGCCTTCTTCGAGTGAAACCGAGGGGAGTAACAGGGTACAAAAAGGAACCGCCAAAACAGGCCTAAACAGGTGGCCAAACAAAGAGAGAAACCACACAACCCAGTTCAATCCAAACAAAGTGCAGCTACAACAAAGAGGCAAAACATAAGTAGAAAAAGACTGAAGGAATCAGCCAGCAAACAGCACGTGGGCAGGGCGTTGGGTAGCGTGGCACCAACTAAAAACAAGAGGGCGAGACAGCGAGCAGTTGTACCAAAGAGAAGGCGAATAGGCATCCAACGGTGGATCGACAGCAGCAAATGTGGATCAGCAACGCAGCAGTAGCACCAATCACTGTATACCACACGCGCAGCAACAAGACAGCAGCACCCCATCAGCAGCAAACCAAAGAAGTAATAGCGGAGTAACAACAAGAGAACGGACGAGGAAGCATCGAGCGGAGATCAGGACAGCCCCAACCAAAACCGTGGAGTATTCTCATCGCAGAAGGAGTATCACAGCAGTAGCACGGCAAGGAAGTAGTCCAATAGCAGCAGCAAAAGGTTGAGGACTTCAGCCATAATAGCCTTACAGATTCAAATCAACCATCCCGGCAGCCATGAGCACTTTCAAACAGGTAAAAAGGATGCCTCCAGCAATAATGAAACAACTCTCCCTAGCAAAAGGAGGACCAAAATAATGAGCCCGGTGTCCATGGATAATCCCAAAGGGGGTCGAGAGGTTGTCTGCGGCAAAGGGGTGTAAACACCAGCCGCAGTAGCCTAGAAGCCCCTCACAAGGACCTGCACAAGAAGCCAAAACGCAGCAGCGAAATAAACAAACAAGAGGGACGCGACCACAAAGATGAAAACATAGGGACAATAGAGAACCTGTCGAAATCAGGGTTGAGAATCTCAAATACTCATTGTATTAGTTACGTTGGAGGCAATTTAATTGATTGATGATGCCATGAAATCTCTCTCTCTCTCATTTCGGCTGCAAGCAAATCTCTCTGTGTCGTTATCTTTTTCACCGGTTGCACCATCTACGGCAATGACAGTAATTTTCATCGTCATTTTCCCCAGATTCCAAGTTTGGGCAATTTGGGGGATAAACAGCCTTGCAATATCGCCTCTCTTGGTGTTGTGGGGCTGTACGAGTTTTGAGTTTTTTTTTGGAGGCTGTGGGGGTAAGTTAGGAAAATCACTATTATTTATTTTATTTTTTAAAAGCGGGGGTTGTGGGGAGTAAAATGAGGGTTGTGGATAGAATTACCCATTTAATTATCTTGCAAACTGTTTGTAGGAGTTGTGCTTCTCTTTGTTTATTTCTTAGCAATTTTAAGTTTCTTTCTCCTCAAGTCAATGTAATAGCTATAAGAGACGGTGAGACTTGTTTACAGAATTAACCAAGTAATGAAATATCAATTATCTCTATCTCTTTCGGTTCTCTCTTTACTCTCTCCCTAATCTCCTTCTATCTTCTCTCTATGTCTTCTTTAATCTTCACCAAATCCCTTGGGTCCACTACAACAAGGTGGACATTAGAACATTCCTCTAATAATTAATACCCTTTTATATTTGGAATTAGGCACACTACACGATCTGCGAATTTTCTAATTTGGGATAATTCAAATTAATATCCGGCTAAACATAGACAAAGAGATTCGACGATTACTGTGAGGACTTCAGTCTACGCTCTTCCCCACGCATGTCCGTATATGGGGACCATGAGTAAAAATGGAGGAAAATTATGGAAATTTTTTCCTTTTTGAATCATATATCCATTTTTTTTCCTTGATTTACTCATAAGCTCATTTTTACTATGCTTTATGAATTGCTTTAATTTCAATAATATAATGAAATCATATTATATCTCTTGGCTTTATCAAATCACTGCAAAATCGTTTCGAGTACGGTAAATATTATAGTGTTTGTGAATCAAAATGTATTTATATATACTTATTTGGTTACACTAATTTATGGTCAAGAAATATTACACACAAAGATATATCATTAGAAATTTAGTATGTAGTTTCATATTTGTGATTATAAAATACCAATATATAATATTATTCAATTTCATTATAAACCACTCCCCTTGTCCCACTTATATCGAGATAACTTTTTGGTCGGTGGCACGGGAATTATCCGGCTCCTCCGTATTGGCAAGTATCCCAAATTCTTAGCGATAACCCCTCACCGACATTCCGATCCCCGTGACAATACTGGACGGATTTATCGACCATAACAAATAAGAAGCAACTCCAATTGATCTTATCCAAAAGGTTTTCACAACAGTCATAGGTCATGACCCCAGGGTTACCACGCTAGGCCTTTAAAGCAAGCTCCCGACATTTAGGTAGCAGATTCTTGTCGCAATTTCGTGGTGGATGAATCAATGCATTATCAATACCTTCTACTTTTGTCACTATGGATTCGTTCACTATTACTAATAATAATGCTCCTCCACCGATTATAAGGAAAGTTGTGATGTTTATTTTCATCATGATGCATGTTATTTTAAGATTATTCCATAACTTCAACTTTTTATTTACGACATATGTTCTGAGTCACTGTTACAACTTAACTCATTTTAATGACGAGTCGAAACCATACAATTAATGTGCATGCATACTTAATGATAGTATTTACTTGTGAAAAAAAAAAAAACGTTAGGATTTTGAACTATTAATTAATTTGTAATCCTAATAGAGCAAAAGTGAAATTAGAACTTGCATCATAATGCAAAGTACATGTACATTATGGTTGGAAGCAATGGACTTCAAGCTAAGAGTTGCTAGGCATTTTTGGTCCACCATATACGAATCATTGGCAGGAGCATACCGAGGGATGCCGTTTTCAGCATCGACCATCTCAAACGAACTCCGATCTAAATACCAATAGCTCGCAGCTTCTCCGATTGTCTACGGGTTACGTATGCCATAAAATATCCAAGAGAATATAAATTGATCATTATAGATAAATCCCAAAAAAAGAAGTTAATTAATTCAAAAAATATTAATGATCTTACTTTATTTGCGAGGATGTTATTTCCGTAAATAGAGGAGCAAGGCCCAAAAGTCTTCTAAACCTAATTAAAAATTTGGGGTGTTACAAGTTAAACTGTAAATTAAATAAAATTTGTTGAATTCATAAATTGCAATATTATTAGTAACATTAATAATATATTTCTAATTAAAATATTTAAAAAAAATACTTCACTTTTTGTTCATTGGTGATCGAAATATGAAATATTATGCTCACTTTCACCCGTCATATAATATGATTACAACAATAAGAAATGATGTATTTTTTTGTGTAACATTGACTGACCAGATTTTAGTTTTAATTGCATGTTTTCCAATTTTTTTCTTGTTAAGAAATGTATAATGTTATTTTAATTTTAACAATTATTAGGTATAGTTATTAAACAAATGAAGATTTGTGATTTTTTAGTATTAAATTTAAATCTTATTTGGTAAAATAACTATAATAATAATAATTAAATTAAATATAGAGTTATAATTTTTTAAAATTTCAACATCATCAATTACTTATTTATTTATAATTGACCAACGCGATCACGCCTATGCAGAATGATTTTCATAAGTACATGCTCCATGCTCCAGACAATGACCATAATGTGATGTATTGTGATAATATATAGTGTATCCTTGTTGATAATATATTATATACTTTGAAATTAGATTAATTATTTGCTAATTATTATGGAAAGATATATTGTGGTTTGCGCTAATTTTGGGTGGGGGATTTATTTTCACTAACTTTTTAATAGTAAATAAATAAATGATCATAAAATAAATATTTTTGGCTATAAAATTCATCTAACCCTAAACGCAGAGAAAAAATTAGAGGCAAAGGAAAAAAAACAACCAAAAATTTTAGAGGCAAACGAAAAAATCAAAACTTACCGCCTTACTTTTCCTATGAATAAAACCTAGCAGTCTTTTTAGAATTGCAAAACCTAGAAGTTTTTTTTTTTCATTCTTCTCAACTTATTCACCATATCATGCCAATCCTTTATTCTTACTCTTCTTCTCCAGGTTTAACAACTGAAGGATCTATTGATTGATGAAGACGTGATTATGGAAGAAATCGAAATGCCGCTCGATAGTTTACAGAGTAATTTCTGATCTCCAAAATAATATTATCACGTTTTTTATCTTGTCATCTAAATCTATATCTATAAAAGACTCTGGCCGATATCAGAGTATCTCCAAAAAAAAAATCATATTGTTTGTTGTAGGTCCTTCCAAACACAATGTGTTATTGATAGATGAAATTTAATAGATGAATAAGAATGATTCTTGAATTATGTTCTTGTTTGTTGATTTAAAAATTTACATGATTATGCTGTGATCAAATTTACCATTGTGTCCGTCGATGAAACTAATTGACATATATTATCTTCTGCGATTTACGTGATAATGTTTTTTCATATACTATCTTCTGTAATGACGTGGCTTGCTGATTCAAAAATTTACATGATCAAATTTATCCATGACAATGTTGGTTGTTGAAGCTATTTGATGAATAAATGTGATCAAATTTTTTTACTTTATACGTTTTGTTTTTGTCAGTAGATGCATATTATTAAAAGTTAATTCAAAAATAAGTATGATCATATTTATACTTAATTTGTGTATGGTTTGTCATGTGTTATTTTTTGTTTAGAAATCGATCATTGGAATTGAGAACACATAGATAATCTAAAAATGAGTCATTCATGTGGAATAAAGTCCATTACTCCAATTTGCTACGATGAGGTACATGTATCATTCTATATACTTTTTTAGTTATAATATAGTGAAAAATTTTGTCGCGGCTCCCTTGTAACGTAGGTGATGGAGTGGATTATGTATAATTACAAAAAAAAGGAAAGTATACGTCTGCACTTATATACTACTTCCTCTGGCTCAAGATTGTTGACCCACTAGTATCCCGTAAAAATAAAAATACCTCAAAAATTCATTTTAAAACCCATCACGGAGAAGCGTGGAAATGCGTGCCGAAAATGCCAAAAAGAAATGGGTCAACAATCTTGAGCCAGATGAAGTAATATATATATATATATATATATATATAATGTATAACACATATATACATTATATTATTTAAATATTTTATATAATTATTTAATATATCTACTCGATATATTGAAAATTTAAAGAAACAGTGAAGCTCCCCTAATTTTTTTTTCCTGGTCCGCCCTTAGTGCTACCATCTAAACGTGGCCATTAAAAGAGCTAATGAGCTATTATGAACGAGACACACTAGCTCCTATTTCATTGGAAAATCTAAAATATGATTTTGTTAGTGTAGTTTACTAAAACGAGCTAGTTTATCTAAGGCGTATTCTCAAACTGTTTAGGAAGTAAATTTTTCTCAATATTCAAGAACAAAATTTTTATTTAGTTAGAATAATATGAAATGCTTTTAATCTTTTTAATTCTATATGTTCTTAGCGCGATCCTAAAACTGAAGAGGAGCCTACTCGTACAAACGCCTGAGATCAAAACAAGCTTATGTAAGTGCACATGTTACTCCTTGAAATTTTAAAATATAAACACTTATACAAATTGTATTTTTCAGGATGAACTTCTTAAGCTTCAAAGTCAACCAGTTGAGGATAGTCTAGATCCTATGTCTAAAGATGATGCCTTTGTAAAAAAAAATTAGGGAATAAAAATCTAATCGATTACGAGGATGTGGAGAAGGACTCAAGCTGCCTGCTAAAAGAGGAGAAATGATAAATCTTGATCTCCAAAAAGACAACTTAGAATTGAAGAAACAAAATGAAGAGTTGACATCTCTCTTTGAGTCCTTACAAGCTCAACTCAATAGCCACGAAGTGAATCTAGAAGGTCGAGTGGAAGCTCTCTAATGAGAGTTCAACTCCAAATATCATTCAAAGCATCAATCAAAGTAGTGAGACTCCAAATTGAGGTGATAAAATTGTTGTTCGAGAGTAGATTTCAATAGTAAAACTAGTTTAAAATTGAGTTATTATTGTATCGTTTATTTTGTTACTTATTTATTTTAATTTATAAATGACATTTTTCCTTTCGACTCTTAATATTATATGTATCAAATTTAGATTATTTTGTAGAAATTTCATTTATTGAATGAATTGTGTTAAATATTTAATTTAGTATTATTTGTATTATTATTATTATTTTTTCGTAAGCTGGACGAATAATGAAATATCAATTTAATATGTATAATATTTAATATTTAAAAAAAAAATATTATAATATTAGTGACAAATCAATCATCATTATTGCATTATAACTGTGACGACTTTTAAATAATATTTTGTTGCTAAATAATCAACTAATTGTGATAAATTTATAGTGACAATATTCATGTCACTACAATATAATATTTTAGTGGCAGGTTAGTTAGCTTTACCGATAACATACATTTGTCACTAAAATTCATTCTTTTGTGACGCTTGATTTACGTGACTATGAACATGCAGTGATAAAAATCTGTCACGACCGCACTTTGCTAATCGATAGCTCAGTTGGGTGTAAATCGTGACTATGGTTAATATGAAGTAAATTCGGGAATAAAGATGGGTTAACAACGAATCGACTCAGTAACTTGGGACTTAGATTTCATATAATCGAGATGGCATGATCGATGGTTTTTCCCATAAAAATAGATGTCATGATTCAGACTTAGTACAACCAAATCGAAAAGAAATTTAAGAGTGTACACAACGGAAAGGTGTTCAAACATATGTATGGAGACATATGCTACCAAGAGTTATTACTTCTAATTTATTCTTGACAAAATCTTCGCTGGTCACTTCGCTTCGATAACAACTCAACCTGCACATCGGAAATACTGTACAGCGCGTGAGTACGAAGTACTCAGTAGACACATGCCCAAAATCATTTATTTATTGTCAAGCCATCATTCAGTGAATCATATAGGTTTTTTTAAAAGGTCTATGTTCACAAAAACATTTGTATTCTTGAAAGCGACTGCGCAGTCTCTGTTCTTTAGTAATCTACCATATCTGGATACATAAGTACCGAGAAGGTGACCACCTTCCACGGCACCTGACTAGCCAACTGCTGTTGAGCGTAGTCACATAGTGTACACTAGTCCAAGTATGATTTCTGATCATACAGAGGTCCGAATTTGATTCATAACTTTGGCCCTGGCCATTTAACAGATAGGTATCATATAAAAACTAAAAACATTAATGGCATGACAATTATAAAAGAGCTAACATCTAATAAAACATGTTTTTTGTTTTATAAAAATCGAGATAAGGTTCGTATTCTAACAAATAAAATCTTATTTAAGATTCTAGCCTTATATCCTTGTCGGAGGTTATTCTTATTTAGTAGAGTAGTTGCCACCATCGAATTATAAATTCCGTTATACGAACGGTTTATAAGGAATGTTTCTAAATAAATCAATAATTAATTTATTATTATCTTAGAATTAATTAATTGAGAAGCTTCTCAATAATTATTTCTATTTACGTAATTAATTAGCTTAATTAATTAATCAAAGGGCTAAAACATCTCTTAATTTACTTAACTTATTACTATAAGTTAATTAAGAAAATAATTCACTAAAGAACTATAATTATACAAACTTAGCTGTGGGTGTGATATAATTAAATTAGTGGTTCGTTAAACCGCATAATTAATTACGGTTAATTTGGGATTCAATAAGAATCAGTAATTAGAAAATATAATTCTGGCCCATTACAATTAAATTGAGTGGGTCCGAGTGAGTACTAATCTCGGCCCAGCTGAAGAATCAGCCCAGCCCGTCTCAGCCCAAAGCTCTCGGCCCAGACCCGAATCCACGAGCCCGACCCGACTCGGCCCGCTGACAAACAAAACTCTAGTCCCCCACTTCATTTCTCATTCTGCCCGATCTGAACTTGAACTCTCTTCTCTCTCTCTGTGATTTTCGCTGTCTCTCGGCCCTTCTTTCTCGATTCTCCGGCCGACGGCCGGCGATCGACGCCGTTCAATTGGTCCCGCATCTGCTTCTCGTTCCCTTCTGAAGTTTTCCCTCAATTCGAATATTGAAGGAGAACCCCAATTTCCGAAAATCTAAGGCACAGGCTCCGCCTGCTTCCACGGTCGATTCTCGACGAGACCCGTCGTGCGCGGTATCTGGTTTGAGCTCTGTCGCTGCAGTGAGATGGCACCGGCCGCCGGGACATCGTGTGGTCTCGAACGGTTCCGGCGAGTTCGCCTCTGGTCCTGTGGCTCCCTTTAGCCGGCTGCAACTCCTCGGAATCGACTCTCGCTCTCTCTCTCTTTAGGATTAAAATCCAAAATTAAAAACCCTAATTCTAAGAATTAGGGGACATTCGTCTCTCTTCGATCGAGATCTCTCCCTCCTTCTTTCTCTATTTTCATGTGATTGCTTAACCACTAGTTTTATTATTAACCGGTTCGAGTTTACCGACTCTCGTTCTCTATTTTTGCAGAATCCGGTGGCACATCGACAAAGGGAGACGTCGCTGCTGCTGCTGGGACGACGAGGGGGTTACTGCCTCGCCGATGTTCGTTGCTGCTCGCTGCTGTGGCTCTGGTGCAGGCCCGTTGCCGTCGAGGCGAGCCTCGACGAAGGTTTGAGTTTATTGCTCCCTTTCCTCTATCCTTTTCTTTGCTTGCTTAGCTTATAGGACAGTATACTTATGTTTAATGCTTCAGATTTTTGTGTTTCAGTTTTGGTAAAGAGTTGTGCTCTTCGTATTGTGACACCTTCTGAAATGCTACGTGCTTAAGTTAGTTCTTCTATTATTAAAATACGTGCTGTTGTTCTTCTAAGAGCATTGTTGTGTTTATGGTTGATTAGTACCTTAGGCCTGGAGTGCTATAGGTTCAGTTTTGATCATAAACTTGGTGGTAGCTTCAGTTTTGATCATAAACTTGGTGGTAGCTTCAGTTTCTCGCTTTAAACATGGAATCGTGCTAGTGTTTGTTCATGTGTTGGTGATTATCTAATCATACTTGATGTTCTAGACTAATAGAAGCTGTAGCATGCTTATTAAGAGGGTTGAGGGCTGTTTGTGTTACCTTGGGAGGAATGGTTTAGGTGGCTGCAAATTGAGGAGAATGGAAATGGAGTTCTGCTCTTCCTTCCCTTTCTGAGTGCTGCAGCCTATCCTCACTTCCTTTCTCCCTTGGTTTCTCTTCTTCACCTCTCTAGTTCTTTGAAAATTGATTAAGCGTTGGGTGCTGAAATGGCTGCAGAGGAAGGGTGTATATATATATGGAAGGGGGCAGCTTTGTAACTAGGTATTAACTCAAACTATGGTTTATATTTTGGGTAATAGCCTTCCATAATCTCATGGCTGATCATCCTCTTATTTTGCAGGTTTAGGGGGCTCAAGAATGGCTGCACATCAGCTGATTTGCTGGATGACTTGCTGGGAAGGAAAAGGTTGATTGACATGTGAAAGGGGCGTGTAACCCTCATTTGTATCTTTTACCCCTTTTATTTCATGGTTATTAACTGGGTTAGCTTCCTAAGGTTGGAGTTGATATAAAGTAATTATTTAATTATGTATCTTAGCATCTGATTGTGTGCTGTACTATTAGCTAAAGTTGATTTGGAAAGGACTTGTATGAAGCTGGGATTTTCAACTCTCCTTATTATTCATAGGTTGTTGTTGTCAGAGTAATTTTTTTTATTCCAATCGAATCTGATTTACAGATTGTGTGCTTACTGTATTTTATTTAATTATTTACCTTATTAGGTTAGTGGAGCTTATATGTATATGTATATAAACATAACAATTATTTGCCTCCTTATGTTAGTAAAAGTATTTTGCCTTTATCAGTATACTCTTCTATCTATTGGGCTCGGCCCATTAATTATCTTGCTAATGGCGGCCCAACAAGAATTTGGGCTTGGTTCGTTCCTTAAAACGACTAGTGGCTCGGCTCAATAGTGAATCAATTAATAAGCTTGTGACTAAATATCGAGGTACTTGAGTCGACTTATCTTAAAGGGAATAAAATAAACAAGTGCTAATCAACTACTTATCAATACTTTAATTAAACGCTTAATTGTTTATTCTTCGATTACCAATAGCATTTTGTAATCAAATTGCTATTTGATTCTAACTCAAGAACTTCCCTCTCGGAAATAAATATAACGATTAGAAATTGAATTTGATTTACTAAAAGTTAGTAATTTCCTTTTTGCAATCGTAATTAAGCTTCTAATGGTAGTTAGGAAAATACGAGACGTTACAAAATCCCATGTGGCTAAAAATATTGGTTTCAGTGACATTAATCATGCGTCACAATAAATAACAAAATACAGTGACAACACAATTATGTCACAATATTAATGATTGTAGTGACAAGAACGCGTGTCCCTATAATCCGGTGTGTTGTGACGATATTTACTTGTCGTCACTATAACTTATAGTGTCGGCATATATAGCTGCAACTCGATGACAACCACAAAAATTGTCACGAGTACTTTTAATAACGATTTTGGCACTTATAGTGATGAAAACCATCGCCACTAAAAACATAATTTTTTGTAGTGGGAAAAGGGTTTGGTTCCTGGATAGTGAAGAATCATTTATACAGAGTTAGGTGGGGACTTTTGGTTTCCTCTAAATCATTTCTCTGTGCAAGAAGGGAATCTGTAGAGTCTCTACCCTTACAATATATTTTGAATAAATAAAAGAAAAGGCCAGTAAATGAGTCAGCTGTTTGTGGGGCAACAAAGTTCGAATTCCTTAATATGACTATAGTTTATTAATAGGAGCTCATAATATTCGTTGTTGATAAAGTAACTCAACTTTAATAAATAAATAAATAAATAATAATATAATTTTAATTTGTTGCAACTTATGTATAGTCGTAATTCTTTTACTATCTTAACTATAGTCTGTTACTAGAAAATAGTGAATTAGTATATAGTATAACCCATGCAAAAAATATTATCAGTAGAAAAAAAATAATTTAGACTCACTAAACATAGCTAAACACAAATTATTATTATTATTATTATTATTATTATTATTATTGATCACATAACAATTTTTAAGAACGGAAAGGTGACATGGACAGTCAGAGTATGAGTCATATATACGTGAAAAATATTCATTTACCTTATGTAATTCTAACCACTGAATTACAATTTACAAAGCTAGTGGCCCAAAATAAATTTAGAAACATGCAATTACCATCATTATCTCAGCAATTACAACCAAAATCAAAGCATTATTTTGTATTTTGCTAGGATCTTGTGTATATAAAATCTCTAATTACACAACAACAACAAGAAATAAGTCAATACAATACCAATTTTTTTTTTTTTCTTGTCAAAGGAAAGGGGTCCTCTTTGGAGGCTCACTCACATCACTAGTAGTCACAATACTTTCTATTAAAGCATATACATTTCAATTTTCATCTCTCCAAAACTTAGCGCCCAAGAATCAGACAAATTCACCACCTATAAAATTAGAGCCCCTTTTGGTGATTCCACGCTATCACAAACTAAGCTATAGATCCATATTTCAATCGCCAAAAATCTTGAAGCCATGGACCAAAATCACTATGAAAATTGCATTTCTTCCATTCCCTTGTTGGGGTGCGTTTGGGAGGCTCTAATATGCATATTTTCTCGTGCAAATAGAGACGAGGAGGAACCCGAAGACGCTACTCGTGCTGATGTGGCGGCAGTGCAGAAACATTTTCGACAAATTCAACACATCAAGATAGCATGATCGTTGATTTTGAACTCTTTGATTAGCCTTTAGGACGATGCATTAATACTGATATATGGTATTTATGCATTTTTTTTCGGTTATGTTTGTTGCCATTTAGATTTTTTTTGCTAGCTTTGTGCTTAGTTTAAGTGAAGTTTGAGTTTGATCTTTAGATATCATAAATTTTGTGTTTCTAAATAATTCATGTGCGTTTCTCTCTTTACAGCTTTTAATAGGGTTATTATTAGTCCAGAAAAAAGGAACACAATTAAAAAGAGATTTTTTTTTAAAAAAAGTTTGTCCTATCTTGTCATTTGATTTTTTTGCTTCTTCCATTACTTCTTCAATTTCTTCTATTTTTTTTTTTTTTTTTTTTTCCGATTCTGCAACTTCGATTCTACTATATCTTGTATTTATTCAATTTCTACATTATTTGCATTGTACACATTACTACAAAATTATCAAATAACAAAATTTGAGAAACATGAAGCCATAGAAGGCGATCGTCCCAAAAGCCGTCAACGTCAAGCGCCGGGAACGAATCCCCCGATCGTCCCGCCAAACTTCCTAAAACTATCACACAAAATGGTAAGTATGTCCTCCCTATTCTACCACGCTTTACCCAAAGGAACTTGATGAAGAATTCTTATTAATTCTCAATTATTGAATTATCTCACCTCCATATATACATATAAATTTAGTGTTTTGAAGCAGATTTGGGGTAAATATTTATAATTATTACTACAAAATTATCAAAATTAATAACAAAATTAGAGATTTATGGAAGTTTATTTATTTCACACGGTACAAACAAAACCTTTGTGGAGATTAGACATAACACACTAGGTACTCATTTGGTTCAAATTGGGTAGCGGAAAAAATGAATGAAATCAAGTTAAAGTAAAGAAATCGTAATAATAATGATTACTTTTATTGAGTGTTTGGTTCAATAGTAGAAATGAAGTCACCTGTAAGAGGATTCTCTTTCTCCTTGTTTCCTCTCCTTCTTGAGGGGTAACACTTTAATGAATTAAGTTACCCTCAAGTAAGGGAAATGGATAAGTTATTATTCAAATCAAAACAAAAACTAATGAAATTAATTAATTGTTTCTCTTTCTATACACAAAAAAAGTTTAAGTGTTTAACCAAACATGACCTAAATACTTGCACATTCCAATCATTCATACATGATTCAAACCCAAAGAAAAAGAAAAAGAAACTAAAATCTTTGAATCCAAAGATGGAAGTACACATAAAGCTTATCCCACATCTTCTCTAACAATCCAAAATAAGCATCTCTCCATGACTTTTTCAATACCAACACAGTACATACTCCTGAAAATCCCACTGCATATCCCAAACTCAACAACACATATATCCACTCCACCTCTCCTTTCTTCTTGCCTTCTTCCGTTTCTCCCCCGTTATGCCCATGCGCTTCCTCTCCCTCGTCACTACTGCAATTCCTTGCTAATGGAGGCCCACAGAGGTCATTTCCCATATACCTCGAAGCATCCATAGTCTGCAGCTGAGTACTCTGCGGTATTCTTCCACTCAAGTTATTGAAAGACAAGTCGAGATAGCTCAAAGAGAAAAGACGAGTGAAGCCATTCGGAATTTGACCCGACAAAGAATTGCTTGAAAAATCGACAGATTCCAATTGCTTCATTTCTCCAATGTTCTCAGGGATTGAACCACTCAACTGATTTCTCGACAAGTTTAGTGATCCCAACATCACTAACCTTGTTAACTCCTTTGGGATTTCACCACTCAAATTGTTGCTAGAAAGATCGATATTGGTAACCAATGGGAGGATGGTGGTGTACTCTAATTCAAGACCTTTTGTTGCTACTGTTGCCCTCTCTGTAAAAGACGGCCGTTTTGAAGGACCACTGTTACCCTTTTCCATATCCTCCACTAGCAACAGTACTCTCTTTGTAGCCATTGCAGTAAGATTATGCAGACACTTAGGTATTACCCCTGAAATTTCATTGCTAGAAAGATCCAAGATTTGAAGAGACTGTAGATGGCATAACTCCCATGGAATCTCACCAATAAACTTGTTTGCGGGCAGCATGAGAATCTTCAACTCCTCTAAGCTTGTACCTATCCATATTGGTATGTTTCCATCAAGAATATTATAACCCAAATCCATCTTCGTCAAGCTTGTGCAATTACGCATTGAAAAGGGTATTTGGCCTGTGAATTTGTTACCGTGTAGATTCAAAGACTTGAGGGACCGAAGTGACCCGAAGGAATTAGGTAAGCGCCCGGACATTGTGTTATTGCCTACATTCAGATACTCTAGGTCTGACCATTTCTCCCAGCAATCAGGTAATTCTCCACTCAATAAGTTTCCCTCCAAAACAAGCCTATTCAATGCATATCTTTGATACGTGGAGTCACACAGAAGATTAGATAAACCCTCATAAAATGTGTTATGGGACAGATCCAAGTTCCACACCCCTCCTCCTATTCGAGGCAACGAACCACTGAAGTTGTTGTAGCTCATATATGTTTCCCCCGAATTTATATATGGAATCATACCGTGGAAATTGTTATTAGAAACATTCAGAAATGACACATTGAAAAACCAGCTTGGTATAGTACCTGAAATTCCAGCATCAGATATATCAAGAAAATCGATATTACTCCTCTTGTGAAGCCATGAGGGAGTGTGAGAGCCTGCACCCAAGCTCCAAGATCGCAGTCCAAGGATGCTAATATTTTTGGGTGGAATCCAATTTGGACCTACACTCAAAGTCAAGTGATTTCCAGAAGCATAAAAAACAACCAAGTTTGAGAGATTGGCGAAGTGGGCTTCATTCACAGTTCCTTCCAACTGGTTGTTATGGACGTAAAATTCAATCATCTTAGAGAGTTTCCCCAAACTCACCGGAAGATTTCCAGTAAGTTTGTTATGGTTAAGCCGTAAATATTCCAAAGATGGTAAGTTTCCTAGGTTGACTGGAAGGGTACCTGACAATGAGTTGTTTCGAAAAAATAGAATCTCAAGAATCATAAATTGTCCGAACTGCTCCGTGAGATGACCAGTGAGACGATTATGGCTCAAATCAAGGACTTTCAAAGATCCCAAGAAGCAATTTGACATAGCACCGAATGAATCTTCCACTTGTCCTTGCAACTCATTATTATATAAGTGCAATTCTTGTAATCTGCACAAGCTAGTGATCTCTCTTGGTAATTTTCCAGACAGCTTATTCGAACTCAAATCAAGGTTCTGAAGAGAGGTTAGATTCCCTATGGCCTCAGAAATTTGGCCTTGGATAGAATTAAAACTCAAACCAACAAACTTCAAGTCCTTACACGAGTAAACCCAATCAGGAATAGTTGAATTTAAATCATTCCAAGACAAATCAAGAAACTGGAGTTCAGTGGCATTGCTAACGGCTGGAATTTGTCCAGAGAAGGAGTTGAAGCTAAGATCAAGAGAAACAAGACTCCTGAGTTGAAAGAACCATTGTGGGATGGGGAAGGAATCAATATAGAAAAAACCATTCCAAGTGAAGCTGATGTGTGTGAGAGAAGTACTAAGATTATTCACATGAAGCGGAAAGTAATCAATATAGCACTCACTCAAGTGCAATTCAAGCAAAGAGGGGAGGGAGTTGATCACCTCGGCCCAGTTATTAGCTCTGCTGAAGCTGGCACCTCCCATGTCCAAATACTCCAATTTAGAAAGCCCACCCAACCATTATAGGTTCTCCGTTTCTAGGGGTATTCCACGTTGCCGAAAATCTCTTGCCAAATCTAGAGTGTGTAGATTTGAGAGATTCCCAATGTGTGGGGGAATCTTTCCCTTAAATCCTGTAGCAGATAAATTCAAGTACTCGAGGTCTGAAAATGAGCCGATGAAAGAAGGGATGGTTTCGGCGACGAAGTAATTACCGCTGAGATCGAGATATGTGAGGTGTTTGAGATTCGACAAAGATTCGTTTAATTTCCCCCCTATATGATAATCACCGCAATACAAATCATGATTATCGTGAAGATGGAGCCCACTTACATGGCCAGTAGAGTTGTCGCAGACTACGCCTTCCCATTTGCAGCAATTCACTTCGCCATTATTCCATGAAGCGATAGACTTTTGTGGACAAAACAAAGATTGCTTGAAGGTGAGGAGCGAATGCTTTTCGATTTCTGGGCAGAAATTAATGGTGTTGCTTTTCATACAGTAGCTTAATTTGGTGAGGAAAATGAAGAGGAAACAAAAAAGGAGATGGAATGGACTCGTCATTCAATTTGCAAAGTCTAGCTTGGAATATAATTATGGAAAAGAATGGGTTGCTCCATACATATATAGATACAAACACGGCAGTGATAGGAAGGCACCGCAGTGCATTTAGTATTTTTGTATAAGCTAGTGTAGTGAAGTTTCTAAGTAATTCAAGTTCTTAAAACTTTTGTATTTTTATTATCGGGTTATTATTGGTCAAGGAAAATACACCACGTGAATATAATAACAATATCATTTCTTTTCATTTAGAAAAATATAAAGAAAGTCGAGTGGTGCCGTTGGTGCAAGAAGAGATGAAGGGATGAAGTTTGAAGATGCAGCATTAGTTGAATAAAATCGTTTCTTTATACACGTTTTATTCTTAGCTGACGTGGCACGCATCTTGTTGTAGCTTTCTAAGCAACTTTCTTAGCTCATTTCAGTCAATGAGAATCAGAAAATGTTTCCCACTTTGCAAGTTTTTCTAATTTTTTTTATTGAGTGTGAAAAAAAAATTTAGCTAATCTCATACAAATTATTATTATTACAATTATAATTATATAATTATTATTATTGATCACGTTATGGGACAAGAAATTTTTGAGAATGGAAATTAAAGTTGACATGGACAGTGTCAGATATATGTTATCTTATGTAATTACAACCACTAAATTACAGAGCTAGTGGCCCAAAGTAAATTTAAAAACATATAATTATTATCATATCTCAACAATTACAACCAAAATCAAAGCATTATTTTGTATTTTACTATGATCTTGTGTATAGAAAATCTCTAATGACATAAAACAACAAGAAATCAGTCAAAACAATTCCATTTTTTTTTCTTCTTCTCAAAGGAACGGTCCTCTTTGGAGGCTCACTCAAAACAAGACTTGCTCTTAAAGTAGATGCATTTCAAGGTGTGTGATCCTTGGGGTGTAAATTCCTATGTACTCAAATACTATAATAGTGGATTGAACTTTTGAGCGCCCCCCCTAAAAATAGGTGGGTGTGATTACCGAACTAGGTTATCAACTCTCGTGTGTTTTATTTGTTGGTACTGTTTTTCATACTTGTTTTACATTCTATTTTATGCTACAAGCATGCAAATATGGAATTTCAATTAATAGTAGTCAAAAACGTGCCGTAGCAATCTTTTGAATAATTTCATGTATTGAAATAATAAATAGTGGTAATAATTACAAAAAAAAAATGGGTACATTTCATAGTAACACTTAGGGGTGAGCAATTAGATGGTTCGGGTCAAAACCAATTCGAAACGACAAAACCGATTAAACTGAAATTTAAAAAAAAAACATAACCGATCCAAACTAAATTATTTTAAGAACCGATCCGAACTAAACCAAAAATTTCGATTTGGTTTAGTTCAGTTTCAGTTGGCGTGAACTTTTATTATTAGTAGCAATTTTTTGTAGCATACTTCAATAGAATTCGAGCATATAAATCAAAACAAGTCAAAACATCCAACAAATAATACTTCAACATAATTCAAATTGTTTAAATTATCCAACATCCAACAAGATAAAAAAATAGAGCTAATGCAAGTCTGCAAGAGGGAGAGAGGTAGGTTTTGAATTTTGAGAATATCAATTTTTTGCGTAAGTGAAATAGGAATATAAGGTTTTAAGGTTTGTATTTAAGATAATATATCATATATATATATATTAAATATTTTAAAAATTTTATATAAGTTCAGATGATTGGGTTGGAACCAAAAATTAAAGCTCCAAAACCGATCCAAACCAAAATAAATTCAGTTTTTGTTCAGAAGAATTGATCCAAACCAAAATGGAAAAAAAAAAAAAAAAGATCCAAACCAACCGATTGACAATAGTTCGGTTTAAATTTTGTATCAGTTCGGTTTTGCTCTCCCCTAGTAACATTCAAAACAATAGCAAGTGTAGTGTACAAGTACAAAGTTAATTAATCCAAAAATATTTATCTCGAAAGGATTAAGAAAAAAATTAAGTTCTAATAATTAACTAAAAACAACTACCAACAAAACTGCCATTAATTAGTACGTGTTCTAATATTTCGATTCACACCATTAAATGGAGTTGTAACAATCACAAATGAATTAATACAAAACCCGAGTTCAGAAAACATTTCACCGAATAAACTAAATTCCATGCAACAAGTTAGCCATCACAATCTTCCTAGTGATTAGCGGAACAATTTTCGAAGAATCTGCAGCGACGGAGAAAATTCCCCAATTTGCTTTCCTTAGAATACTATCTTTCAAATGGCGATTCAACTTATTTTTCAATATAGTCATTGTTTAATTATTTAATATTTTTTAAAAAAAATAAAAAGAAACCGAATTACACGTAAGACGTACCATAGATGAAGAAGCCGGAATCGGAAATGCACTTTACCCTCATGTACGGAAAGAGTGCACTTTTATTACCAGTGATGCAGTGTAATTGGTTTGGTTAGGAAATAGGCGACTACTTCCATGACGATCAATTAATGATCCATTTAAACAATTCTCAATTGTATGACACCATGAGTACACTTTATTTGTTCGTGTTCGGCAATGTCACGTCTTTAACTTTTTCAATTTAAATTTAATTTTTTAATTTTATATATCATTGTCATGTCAATTCAAAAACATTTTAAGCGTGTGCAATGTGGACATTAGAGCATTCCTCTAATAAGTAATACCCTTTATATTTGGAATTAGGATACTACACGATCTGCAAATTCTCTAATATGGGATAATTTAAATTAATATCCGGCTAAACATAGACAAAGAGATTCGACGATTATTGTGAGGGGGACACACTTTGGTCAGCCGGAGGCACCGTGCGGCCGGGCTAAAACAATGACACTTTTATTCATATAGATTGACATTTTTCTGTATAAAGATTGACACTTTTAAAAATTATAATTTTATTCGTAAAATAATTATGTTAAAAATTGGCACTTTTATTCATATAGATTGACACTTTTCTATATAAAGATTGATATTTTGGGCCCGGCCGCACGGTGCCTCCGGCTGACATAAGGTTTTATCATTGTGAGGACTTCAGTCTACGCTCTTCCCCACATATGTCCGTATATGGTTATGCATATGGGGACCGCCATGAGTTAAAATGGAGGAAATTTATGGAATTTTTTTCCTTTTCGAATCATATATCCATTTTTTCCCTTGATTTACTCATAAGCTCATTTTTACTATGCTTTATGTATTGCTTTATATCTCTTGGCTTTATCAAATCACTGCAAAATCGTTTCGAGTACGGTAAATATTATAAAGTTTTTATTTTTTATTATTTTTATTTTTTATTTTATTTTTATCGGATAAATGTTAGATGTTAGATTAATTGTTAGTACATCAAACTCCCAAGAAACTCCCAAAGGGAATCGAACTTTGGTTACTCATTAAAGAGAGCAGCTCAGTGGCCAGGTGCGCTAAGTCACCTGGTTAGTAAATATTATAGTGTTTGTGAATCAAAATGTATTTATATATATGCTTATTTCATTACACTAATTTATGGTCATAAATATTACACATAAAGATATATCATTAGAAATTTAGTATGTGATCGATCTTATTCTCGTAAGGTAATTAATGCACGTAGATAAGGAATTAATGAACACGAAAGCAAACGGAACACAAAGGGATTTACGTGGTTCGATCTATTGGAATAGATCTACGTCCACGGGCGGAAAGAGTATGGATCTTTATTGCTTGTATGAGTGGTGATTACAAGATTGTTCTTCCCCCCTCAATCTATTCTAAACTCCTATTTATAGGTAATTACATGGAGTTTGACTATAATACAAAGTCTTCTCTTATTTGGACTCTGGCTTGATCCTCTTATTAGGGATAGACACCGAGCTTATATATCTCTCTTGGAGCTTGAGTTGTAGTCGATGTAGGAGTCTTGATTGGCTTGGTGAAGAAGTTTCTCTTAGTCGGGCCGAGCTACGTAGGCCGAGCTTAACTGTCAGGGCCCAATTATATTGGGACCGATGCTTTGGGCCTAGGTGCGGGGCCATATCCTATCACATCCCCCCCTAAAAATATGTAGAAACGGGGGGTGTGAGTTAGGGGAAATAGTTGAGGTAGGAGTGGTGTAAATTGCGTTGCCCCGTCAAAAATAGAATTGACGAAGTCAATCACAGACCGCCTCATTAAGACGAGGTCAGATGAAGTCCGTTGCCCCGTCAAAAGTAGAATTGACGAAGTCAATTACATACCGCCTCATTAAGATAAGGTCAGATGAAGTGCGTTGCCCCGTCAAAAATAGAATTGACGAAGTCAATCGCGTATCGCCTCGTTAAGACGAGGTCGAAGAAAAGTACGTTGCCCCGTCAAAAAATAAATTCGACGAAGTTAATCGTGTATCGCCTCGTTAAGATGAGGTTGAATTAAAATTCACATTGCCCCTTCAGAAATTAAATTTCGACAAAGTCGGAATGCTTACCATAACGAGGTGGGTATAAAATTTGCATTGCCCCTTCAGAAATTAGATTTCGACGAAGTCAGAATGCATACCGCCTCGTTAGGACGAGGTCAAATTAAAATTCACATTGCCCCTTCGGAAGTTAGATTTCGACGAAGTTGAAATGCATGCTGCCTTGTTTAGACGAGGTCAGTCTCGAAATTAAGCGAAGCCAAAAATGGGGCGACGGTTGGAGTCCCGAGTTAGTGGGACACGTGTCACGCTGCGGTGGTGGGAGTTGAAAAGGGCGGAAGTTTTTGAATAAAACTTCCCCTGTACGCCATTCTCTGTCACTTTGCCCTAATTTCTGAAATTGAGTGTGATAGAAACTTGTTGCCGCTCTCCTGCATCATCGTCGTTCTGCCGCACGATTCGAACAGTTTTCAACCGGACTTTCTCCATTTGCTACCGTCATTCGCTATCGACAAGTAAGTTATTCGACCATGTCTGTGAATTCCTCTCCTAGTTCGAGTGAAGATAGGTCCTTAGGGTTTTCCGACTCGCCGCCGGCGACTTCCAGTCGGGGTGGGGAGGTGGATATAGATATTTTTTTTGTGAAGTCTCCTTGTCCGGTTAGGCGTAGGGTAGTTTTTCCACCGCCATTGAAGTCAAAGGATAGGGCTTTTGGATATCCGTCGGTCCTTAAGGGCCCAGAGATTCTTAGTTTAGCCCAAAACTATTTATTTCCTGATTATGTGGAATGGATGGTTCCTCGGGCTGAGGATAGGGCTTCAGAGCCCCCTCATGACTTTTTTACTGTTTATGAGGACTGTTTGCACCACGGTCTTCGTCTTCCTTTACCTTCTGTATTTGCCGGACTTCTAAGAAAGTTAGAGCTTCCGTTGGGTCAACTTTTTCTGAACTCTTTTTGTCAGTTGTGCGCTCTTGGTGTGATGGCGAAGCGACACAGGTACGATCTTAGTGTAGATATGATTCTTAGGTTCTTTCAGCTTAGGGCGTCTGGTGGTTGGTTTTATCTTTCTCCTCATCTCGGTTTCAAAGTTGAGACGAAGTCGAAGATTACGAACTGGCAGTCAAAATTTTTCTTCTGCCATTTCGGTGAAGTCCCTGAGTTTGTATGGAAGGTGGGGAAGTTAGGGAAACAAAAGACGAAGTTGTCTTTTAGTAAGCTGGAAGGGAAACTCCATGGCCACGTCGGGGAAGTATTTTTTGAGGCTGATCTGGCTCTTGCGGGGTTGAGCCCTTATGATCCCACTTCGATGGAAGAGCCGGTGAAGGGTGAGGCTGCACTTCTCTATTTATTGTGTACTTGTTACGAACATCATTTGACTAGCCTTATTTCTTTTGCAGTGAAGCTGGTAAAAGATAGGAAGAGGCCGAGGTCTGAGGATCTGGTAGTGCTGGAGAAGAGAGGTTCCGAGACATCCTCGGAGCGAACTGTGAGCGTACCGGGATCCTCTCCACTGAGGTCGCCCTCTCCCGAATCTTTAGTTCGTCGGGCGAAGGTGCCGAAGCCGAGCAAGAAAGCTGCAACAACTGGCGATAAGACTCTGACCGTAGGCCAGTCCTCAGTTAGTGCGCATTGCCCGGTGGTGGAGCTGGAAGAGCAGCGCCGGGTCTATCCTGAGGTAAGGAGTTCATCCCTTGACGTTTGGATTTATGTTATGCCGGTGCTGATCTTTAGAATTTGACAAGATGCCGATCTGGTGTCAGCCAGCTTCCAAAATTAGGTGGACGGGTTGGTGAAAAGTGCGTCCACCCTTACCAGCTTCTTAAACGATGGTGTCTCGAAGTTCAACGAGGCGAATCGAAGCCGTCATCAGTTGGAAAAAGAAAAGGCCAGCTTAACTGGCGAGCTAGCTGCTGTTACACTGGAGGCTCGGGAGGCCAAAAAGAAAGAGAGTGAAGCGATGGCCGCAGTTGAGGCGGCTCGGAGGGAGATAGCTTCGCTGAAGGCTATACTGAAAGGATCTTCCTATCCGAGTTCTTCTCGGGTTTGTGCGGCGACGTGGCAGAGTTGATGACAGCCCAAAGTGTCGTCGAGACCGTGGAGGCCGTCGCCGAGGGCATTCCAGACCTCGATAAGGCAAAGTACGGGCACAAAGAGGTGTCCGAGGAGGAACTGAATCGCGCCTTCACAGAAATCATCCTGAAGAATCTGAAGGCGGTGCCTCTCCTTAAGAGCCTAGCGGCCTCTACCGACCTGCTAACCGCCAAAATAATTCGGGATAGTTCGGTGGATCGCGATCCGGACATGGATGTGATCGTTGCCGTGCTAAATGCTGCCCCAAAAAGATCTGAGACTGAGGCCGGGGCTGATGGCGATACCGGGTTTGAGGCCGAAGTTCCAGAGAATGTACCTCAAAACGAGGAGGAGGTCAGTTGATCGCCTCCTCCTCTCTTGTTTTTTTTTTTTTTTTTTTGTAGCATGTACTTCGTCATCAGTAGGATGGCGCATTTTACTGAAGTAATGAAAACTTTATTTCTTATTAGAAATTCATTTCCATTTTGTAGTCTTCTCCCTCTTCAGAATTTTTCGATGCATCTCCGTATATAGCACAAATCAATAACTTGTTGCGAGCCTTGAAGCTAAGAATGTCGAAGTTCTTCATTGGAAAGAGCAAGTCGGCTATATTCAGAATGAGGCTGACGTGAAACTTAGAGCCGCTCAAATAAAAAATGACGAGCTTTGAGCTCGGCTCTTGGAGCTTGGAGATAAGTATGAGGCCGTGAAGGAAGAAGCCGATAAGATCGCCGAGGAGCATGCTGAGTACGAGGCCATTGTCCGCCGAAATGGCGGGAAGACCATTGTTGAAGTAGACGCAAAGGTGACAGAGGTCGCAGCCCGGTGCAAGGATTACCAAAAAAGATACGGGGCGGACTCCTGGCAGCTGCGAGATCAGATGGCCGAGCTGAAACGAATAGCTGGCATGTACGAAGTGATCTTAGCTCGGCGACCGAAGTTGGCTGCTCGGTTGGGAAAGGACACTTGTCCTTCAAGTTCGTCTACTACCACCGGTCCCTTGAGGTCGTCGACTCCCGCGGGTCAATCGGATATGAGATTCATGCGCCACTCTAAGGAGTTTTATAAATGAGAACGGCAATCGTTAGCTCAACGAGGATGAGGTCAGAGTCTTCAATCGGGTAGGGGTAGGAGTCGAGGATGAGGTGGTGGTGAACGAGGTCGAGGCAGCTTCAATATAGATGAAGTTTTAAATTTCAACTCTGACGATGATTTTCCTACAAGATGGCTTAGTTTTAGTAAACCCAAGCCTTCGAGTTCGTCTTAATCACCCTATATTGTACTTTTCCATTTTTGAAATAAAATGGAATATTTTTGTACTCATATTAGCCTTTTACCTTATTTTTAACATAAATATATTTCTTTGTTTTAAACAAAGGTAGGCTATAATGAGCATTACCTCGTCATAAGACGAGGTTTTGGGTTTGAATAGCACGACTTCGTCAAAGATGAGGTTTAGGCTTTAATTAGCACGACCTCGTCGTCCGACGAAGTTTAGACTTTGAATAGCACGACTTCGTCAAAGACGAAGTTTAGGCTTTAATTAGCACGACCTCATCGTCCGATGAAGTTTAGGCTTTAATTGGCTCACTTCATCGTCCGACGAAGTTTAGGCTTTGAATAGCACGACTTCATCAAAGACGAAGTTTAGGCTTTAATTGGCTCACTTCGTCATAAGACGAAGTTTGGCCATGTTGGCTCACTTCGTCATAAGACAAAGTTTGGCCTTTACAACCCATACTCGTCGAAAGGCGAGGTTAAGGTTTATAGTTCCTTATTTGTCGAATTTATCGATAGGGGTGGTCCCCTTATGTGCGTTTAAGTGTTACTCCATAGTTGGAGTTTATTTTTATCCTTAAAAGGATATTGAATTACCCTCGTCAGGGTTTTTAAGAATAAAGGAGCGAGATAATATGCATGAGTGGAAAGAAGATATGCAAGATGAAATATGCAAGACCAAAGTTAAGGAAAAAATAACTTTATTAAAAAAAATAAAGTTAAAAATAAAATAACAGGACGACCTGACCCATGACCTATATGAGCTAAACAATTCTAAACTCAATTCTTTCCACTTATGCGAAGTATCTCTTTAAATGGGTAATATGCCATGTTCGGGGTATTGACTCACCAGATAAATTGACGAGCTTGTATGATCATTTGCCGAGGACTTCTTCAACTCGGTAAGGTCCTTCCCATGTGGCTTCCAACTTGCCGAGCCTTTCTGCTTTACTGACCTCGTTGTTTCGAAGTACGAGGTCGCCTATTTGGAACTGCTGATACTTCACTCTTTGGTTATAATACCGAGCTACTTGATGCTTGTACTTAGCTTCTCTTATGTAGGCTAGCTCTCGCTTCTCTTCCAGTAGATCCAGATCGGTTCGAAGCTCTTCATCGTTGGCTTCGGCTGAGAAGTTAAGTGTGCGATGGCTCGGCAAGCCGATCTCTACCGGGATCACTGCCTCGGTTCCATATACCAAACTATAAGGTGTTTCTCCGTTCGAGGTCCTGGGAGTTGTTCGGTATGACCATAGAACTTGAGGTAAATTTGCTGCCCAATTTCCCTTGGCTTTGTCAAGGCGAGTTTTGAGTCCCTTGACGATTGTTCGGTTCGTAACTTCAGTCTGGCCATTCGCTTGGGGGTGAGCAACCGAAGTGAACTTTTGTTGAATATGAAGCCCTTCACACCATTCTCTGAATGCTCGGTCCATGAACTGTGTTCCGTTGTCTGAGATAAGGATGTGAGGTACGCCGAAGTGACAAACTACGTTCTTCCAGACGAAGTTTAGGGCGTTCTTGTTTGTGATTTTTGCCAAGAGTTCGGCCTCAACCCACTTAGTAAAGTAGTCGATGGCTACGATGAGGAACTGGAGCTATCCAGGAGCTTTGTCGAATGGCCCGACGATGTCTACTCCCCATTGCATAAACGGTCAGGGGCTTTGCATGCTTACGAGGTCTTTCTGAGGTAACCTCGGTATGGTCGAATGGATTTGGCACTTCGGGCATTTTCTGACAATGGCGATTGCATCTTGGAACATTGTAGGCCAGTAATATCCCCACCTCATAACCTTTTTTGCTAGTGCTCGAGCTCCGATATGACTTCCACATGCTCCTTCATGCATTTCTCTCAGTGCATAATTTGCTTCATTCGACCCAGTGCATCTTAAAAGGGGTTGGAGATATAACCTTCGATATAGCACTCCTTGGTCCAGGGTGTACTTCGGGACTTTACTTAGAAGTTTCCTAGCTTCGAGCTTGTCGTGGGGCAGTTCCCCCTTCTCTAAGTAAGCTCGGTAAGGAGTCGTCCAGATCGGTTCGTTCTCCTGTACGAGGTTTAGTTCGGCTTCTTCAATGCTTCGAAGCTTGACTTCTTCTACAGGTGAGTTTGTTGAGGACGAGGCCAGTTTGCTTAAGGCGTCAGCTCGGTTATTTTCCCTTCTAGGAATCTGCCGAAGCTCGAAGTATTCGAAGCCTTCTTGCGAACATTTTGCCTTTTGCAGATATTTCTTCATTCTTTCTCCCTTTGCCTCGTATCTGCCTAGCATGTGGCTCACTATGACTTGGGAGTCACTATGAATTTGAACGGCTCAGATATGCAAAGAATGAGCTAGGCGGAGTCTAGCAATTAATGCTTCGTACTCGACTTCATTATTCGTCATTGGGAAACTAAACCGAAGTGCATACGATGTCTCCATTCCATCCGGACTAAGTAGCATCACTCCTGCCCCACTGCCTGTGCGACCTGAAGCACCATCTACATAGACTTTCCAGCAGTCTTTTGGAGGTTCCTTTGGTTGTTCGGCTTCGGCTTTGTTTGGGGAGAGTTCGTCCTGTTTTCGTGCTTCGGAGAATTTAGCTTCTACTAGGAAATCTGCTAGGGCTTGTCCCTTTATAGCTTGCCGAGGACAAAAATTTATGTCATGCTCGCCAAGTTCGACCGCCCACTTAGCGATTCTGCCTGATGCTTCAGGTTTAGTCAGTACTTGACGAAGTGGGAGGTCGGTTAGAACTTGTATGGTGTGTGCATGGAAATACGGTTTCAACCTTCTAGCGGAATTCACTAATGTAAGGGCGACTTTTTCCAATGGCTGGTACCTCGTCTCCGGTCCTTTCAGAGCTCAACTAATGAAATAGACAGGAAGCTGCCGACGTCCTTCATCCCGAACTAGTACAACATTTATAGCTTCATCCGAGGCTGCGAGATATAGGGAGAGGACTTCTCCATCTTTCGGGACAGACAATGTCGAGAGCTTGGCTAGGTACTTCTTCAGCTCTTCGAACGCCGATTTATGCTCGTCCTTCCATTCGAAGTCAGGTGCCTTCTTGAGAATTTTGAAGAATGGGAGCTGGTTTTCGGCGGCTTTAGATAAGAAACGACTTAGTGCTGCCAAATAGCCCGTCAGTTGATGCACATCGTGAATGGTTTTCGGGACCTTCATTTCCTGGACAGCTCGGACTTTTGAGGGGTTGGCCTTCAAACTTTCTTGCGAAACCCAACACCCCAAGAATTTTCCTGATCGGACCATAAAGGTACATTTCTCGGGGTTGAGCTTCAAATTCACTTTCCGAAGTAGGGCGAAAACGATCTTGAGATCGTCAACACAGGTCGCTGGTTCTCTGCTTTTGATGACGATGTCATCGACGTAGACTTCAACAATCTTCCCAATGTGATGTTCGAATATCTTGTCAACCATCCTTTGATAGGTTGCTCCCGCGTTCTTAAGCCCAAATGGCATCTTCTTGTAGGCAAAGACGCCGAAGTCTGTGATGAAAGTTATCTTCGGCGCATCCTCATCACTCATTAGGACTTGATGATACCCTTTGTATAGATTTAAAAAGCTGAAAACCTTGTGACCAACCAGGGCTTCTACTTTCTTGTCGATGTTGGGCAAGGGGTAACAGTCTTTTGGGCAGTGTTTGTTGAGGTCGGTATAGTCAATGCACATAAGCCAACCTCCTTGTTATTTTTTGACCATGACCGGGTTAGCTATCCACGTCGGATATTTGACCTCAAATAGGGGTGAGTATTCGGTATTTTGGTTTGATTTTGATAAAAAATCAAACCGAACCGAATTAAGTAAAATTTTAAAATTACATCGGAACCAAACCAAATGTATTTTGGAAACCGAACAGAATAAACCAAATTAATCATTCAATTATTTTGGTTTATTCGGTTATCCAAAATTTCCCAGTTCGTTAAATCAAAAGTCGATATTATATGAAATCATAATCTTAAACTGTTAAACATATAACAATAGTAAAGTTATGAAATATATGTATGACAAATGAATCATTAAAAGAAATTCAAATAATATCCCATGAGAATCATAATGCCGATCACAATACAAGAGTCAGACAGGAAATAGAGGATGACGATTGACGATTAAAGCGTGTGTAGAGGTGAGAGAAAAGCGGGAAGTGCCATATGATGATATTATATAGGGTTCAGGTTAGCGTAGTTTAAAAAAACTATAATAAGTAAAATTATAAATAATTATATTCACAATACAAAAAATAATATACATATATGTATATATATACATATATTGGTTTTTGGTTTTGTTTGGTTTTTAAAAATTGAAACCGATCCAAACCAAAAAACCAAATAAAAAATTAATTTTGACCGAATTAACCAAATAAACTAAATTACCCGAACAAAATTAAATATTTTGGTTTGGTTCGGTTTGGTTTTTAGTTTTTGGATATATTTGCTCACCCCTAACCTCAAACAAAATGTCGGCTTTCCGAAGCTGCTGCACCTCGTCATAAATGACTTGACTTCGTTCTGCAGCGAAGACTCATTGTTTCTGCTTGACTGGCTTTACTCCGGGGTCGATATTTAGCCGATGAGTGATGATGCTAGGTGCTACTCCGGTCATATCGAGGGTGTCCAGGCAAAGACATCTCTGTAATCCCGAAGAAGTTGGACGATCTGTTTGTGGAGTTCGGCTCCTCCGGCGAAGCCTACTTTGACGACCTTGGATGGGTCATTTTCGTAGAGTACTATGTTTTTCGCCGGCTCATCTAATGCAGATTCTTGTTTCTGCTCCAACTCTTCGGGCAACTGTAATTGCTATGCTTGGGAGTGCTGAGGTGCCCCGGCACCTCGTAGTGCGATCTGCATGCATTCCTTTGCTCGTTTTTGGTCACCTCGAACTACAATCACCCCACTTTTTGACGGGATTTTGATAGTTAAGTGATATGGCGAACAGATCGCCTTAACCGCCACCAGCCAATCCCTTCTGAGTATAATATTGTATGGAGAATCCGCTTTAACGACGAAGAAGTTGATGACCTTAGTGGTTGATAACGGATAAATCCCCACTGTTACGGGCAGTTGTACAACCCCCTCCGTTTGCGTCTCCTGTTGAACGAAACTCTTTAACGGGACTGGTGCTGGTGCGAGCTGCGCCTTCTCCACTCCTAGCTGATCGAAGCAATTCTTGAAAAGGATACTAACTGAGGCTCCAGTATCAACGAAAACTCATCGTACGAGCTTATTAGCTACTCCTACTTCAATCAAAATTGCATCCTGGTGGGGCATGGTAGGTGGCACTGGGTCTTGGTCCGAGAAAGTAATTGTCTCGTCCCTTTTGAACCTTTTTTGAGAAGGATCTTCATGTTGCGGGCTTCGAGCTTTGGCCTTCAATGACGACTTTGTAGCTCCCTGTGGGAGCCCGCTAATAGCCTGTACGACTCTATCATACTGAGGCTGGTCCTCATCTTCGTCGTCTTCTCGCTTCGGCCTCTTGTCGGCCTGAGGGCCACACTTGTTCCCTCCTCTGTTCTGTTTTCTTTTTCTATTGCCCTGAGGTCGGGCTTCATTTTGGCTGCGACTTTGGTACCTTTTAAGCGTACCGTCGCGTACCAAAGTTTCAATATTTTCAGCTAAGTTCCAGCAATCTTTTGTATCATGGCCATAATCCTCATGGTATCGGCAATACTTATCCTTGGCTCGGCGTTTCGACCCTGACCTTGTCATTGGCTGAGGCTTCTCGAACACATTGGTATGGAGCTCGTAAATTTTCATCTTCGACTTTGTCAGTGGGGTAAACTGGCCCTTTTCTTGGTTCTGCCGAGGTCTAAGTCTAGATTCAATTGGGCCGCGCTGAAGCCTATCGAGGGCACTTCGCCGACCTTGACCTCGGTCATTGCGATATTCTTTCTTCCGATCTGACAGTTCGGCCCTATCAGTTTCGCGCTTGCGCCTGTCAGCTTCGTCAGCTTTAGCGAACTGATCAGCTATGCTCCATAGTTGCCTCACAGTGCGGGGCTCGTTTCTTATGAGCTCCCTAAATAGGGCGCCAGACTGGATAGCATTTTGGAAAGCTGAGATAAGGACCTCGTCCGTCAGACGATCGACCTTTAGACTTTATTCATTGAATCTGGTCATGAAGTCGCTAATAGACTCGCCTCGTCTTTATTTGATGGTGAGAAGATATGCCGTGGTAGTTTTTGCCTCGGCTTTCTGGAAAAACCTCCTTTCGAAAGCCTCCATCAGCTCGTCATAGGACCCGATACTACGAGATGGTAGGCTATCGAACCATATTCGCGCGTTGTCGACCAACAATTCTGGGAAGACTTTGCACATGTAAATATCATCGCCGAGTCTCTGGTTGACCATATTGGACTTGAATTGAAACAAGAAATTCCTTAGGTCACATGACCCATTGTACGGTTTCACCGGCGGAACTTTATACGAAGTTGGGAGAGGCGTGTAGAGGATTCGGTTGGTGAAGGGCGTAGAGATTCTCCCATATATGCCAAACCTCCCACCGTGGTAATTTTGTCCTCGTTTTGACGAGGCGAGATTACGTCACGCCGAGGTGAGTCAGCCTGTCGACGTGGTGAGTCAACACGGCGACGAGGTGAGATGCGATCCTAGTTCCTTTGGCGATCATCAGCAAATCGCCTAGGAGGGAATCTGACGTCTCGTGCGCCTAGGATTCTGATACTTGGAGACTTTTCCCGGTGTTTTGACCCAGATGTCGCCTCATGCTCTCAATAATCGCCGTGCGGAGGTTGGCCTCCTTCACAATTGCCATCTCTTTGTTGCTTAGCAAACTCTAGGAAATCCTGCCGATTCTTTGCCAGATACGCTTTTACTGCATCGTCAAATTCTTGTTGGAAGTTAGAAAGGTCATCCTCCTTGCTGCTGCCACGACCTTCCTTTTCACGGCCGAACTTATCCACCGGGACATGAGCGACATGACCCTCTGGGGTTTTGTCTTTCACAGCTCTTTCCCAGGTCGTTTGTCCACTGGTGGATTCGGTGGATTCTGATCCTGCATCTGACTTGTTTCAGCCGCTGGAATGTCTTGACTGGTTTGCTGATTCTCCCTTTCTTTGTTGGCAGCGGCAGTCGATCGTGTCTGTCTTGTCATCGTGACTTGTTTACCTTGAAAACGTTGATCGGAATTCAAAGATTCAAAGATTTTCCCACAGACGGCGCCAGTGATCGATCTTATTTTCGTAAGGTAATTAATGCACATAGACAAGGAATTAATAACACGAAAGCAAACGGAACACAAAGGGATTTACGTGGTTCGATCTATTGGAATAGATCTACGTCCACGGGCGGAAAGAGTATGGATCTTTATTGCTTGTATGAGTGGTGATTACAAGATTGTTCTTCCCCCCTCAATCTATTCTAAACTCCTATTTATATGTAATTACATGGAGTTTGACTATAATACAAAGTCTTCTCCTATTTGGACTCTGGCTTGATCCTCTTATTAGGGATAGACACTGAGCTTCTATATCTCTCTTGGAGCTTGAGTTGTAGTCGATGTAGAAATCTTAATTGCCTTGGTGAAGAAGTTTCTCTTAGTCGGGCCGAGCTACGTAGGCCGAGTTTAATCGTCGAAGCCCAATTATATTGGGCCCGATGCTTTGGGCCTAGGTGCGGGGCCATATCCTATCAGTATGTAGTTTCATATTTGTGATTATGAAATACCAATAATATTATTGAATTTCATTATAAACCACTCCCCCCGTCCCATCCCACTTATATCAAGATAACTTTTTGATGGCACGGGAATTATCCGGCTCCTCCGTATTGGCAAGTATCCCAAATTCTTAGCGATAACCCCTCACCGACATTCCGATCCCCGTGACAATATTGGACGGATTTATCGACCATAACAAACAAGAAGCAACTCCAATTGATCTTATCCAAAAGGTTTTCACAACAGTCATAGGTCATGACCCCAGGGTTACCACACAAGGCCTTTAAAGCAAGCTCCCGACATTTAGGTAGCAGATTCTTGTCGCAATTTCGTGGTGGATGAATCAATGCATTATCAATACCTTCTACTTTTATCACTATGGATTCGTTCGGTATTACTAATAATAATGCTCCACCGATTATAAGGAAAGTTGTGATGTTTATTTTCATCATGATGCATGTTATTTTAAGATTATTCCATAACTTCAACTTTTTATTTACGACATATGTTTTGACTGTTACAACTCATTTTAATGACGAGTCGAAACCATACAATTAATGTGCATGCATACTTAATGCAATTTTTCCTCCTAAATAAGGTACGACGTTGTACGTAACCTGAAATCATTAAAATTCTTTTTTATTTCTAATTAAAACTTATGTAAATTCATTTTAATTGCTCTGTAAAATTTTTTATACCTGGTACGTGTCGAAAGCCAATTTGAGTAGAAAGACCTGAGTTTTAATATCCCCAACAAATTTTTCCGGGAAAAGACACTAACAAAATAGATACATATATGAAATGTTGTTAGACAAACTCATGCAAATTATATTTATTAAAATAATGAGGATTAACCAATAGAATAATAATAATAATAATAATAATAATAATAATAATAATAATAATAATAAAATCTTTATACCAAACCCGGGTCCATTTTGTTGGTGCATGAAGTGCGCAGAAAACTAGCCAATTCCTACACACACACAAAAAAAAAAAAGGAAATATTTAGTTATAATATAATTAATGGACGTACAGAACTTTTAAGACTTGAGCATAATCCACATATGTTTATGACATTCATGTAATGGAGTTATTAATTCTTAATTGAAATTTCCAATAAATATAGTCTAAATTAATTAAATGCAATTTAAATCAAAAGTAATTAAAGATATACTACAGTACAAGAAGTATACATGTATTCACCAAAATAAGCTTCTCTGCTCTCAACTCCCGGGAAACCTTCTCCGTTCATAAAATGATCAGACATTTAAACAATAAAATCATCTGTGTGTATATAACTCATTAATGATTTTCTGCAATTTAAAAAAAATAATAATAAAAAAATTTGAAGTAAATAAGATTATATATGATTCGTACCCACGAATAAAAAAACCCGAGTCAGAAATGCACTTAACCCTCGTATTGTGCGAAAAGAGTGCCCGGAATCCGTCACAATGTAAGGTGGTTGCCAAACCACCTGCCGATCCGCCCGTCAACATAGCCTGTAAAATTGCAATATACTGTTAAATTTTATTTTAAATAAAAACAAATAATTATGTAAAGGAATATATATTTAAAAATTTTGATATACATCCTTTGGAGAGCAATTCCTCCATCATGACTTTAAAAATCCTAGCTCCTCGAAATGTGAGGTTTCTCACCTGAAAATTTAAATAAATTAAAAAAAAATAATAATAATAATAATCAGATAATTATTTCACATTTATTTGTAATTAAAATATTGATTGAAGGCTTACTGAATGCTCAATATCCGCCATGAATGATCCTCCATCACAATAGTATATGTATGCTTTGTGCCAGTTGTAGAAATCTAAAAATCAATTAAGAAATTATTATTATTATTATTATTATTATTATTATTATTATTATTATTATTATTATTATTATTATAAGAAATAAAGAAATACCTGGATTAAAGGAGGGATCTAAATCAAGTATTCCAGAGAAACTGGTTTGTTTGGGAAATAGGTGACTACTTCCTTTATGGTCATTTGATCTAGTACGACAATTATCAATTGAATGGCACCATCCCCCACCCTAAATTAATTTTATATATCATGCACTTTGATTAATAGCATGCACAAAATACTAAATAAATCATGCATGTGAAATATACAATTTTTTAATTAATTACCTGCAAATATATCATCCAACTATTTGATCCGTCTCCGAATCCCTCAGCGTAGGAGTATGCTGGCGCACTCCCATCCAAACAAACTATAACAAAAGTTGAAAATGAAAAATACAAATAAAAAAAGTTACATACAGTATATATTAAGCGAGATAAAAGTGAAATGGTAGTAGTTGTTAGGTTATAAATTTAATAATTGCATTTAGGTATATGAAAAATGAAATGAACCTGCTCCTCTTGGAACAGCAGAGTGAAGGAAAGTGAGGTTGATTTGATGAGGTTGGGAGTTCACATAATAAGCACTCATCAAAATTAGTGAGCAAATCCAAACACCCACTGCCTTCCCCTTGCTGTACATAACCAAATAAATGGAAATACTATTATTTATTCGCATAAACAAAAATTAAACATCGATAAATTAATAATCAAGATATATACTTAAATTATATATATATCATTTTCTTGTTTCTCACACCCTTGTATATTAATTTAATTCTCTCTCTACCCTAAAAAAATACTATAAAAGGTAATGAGGTGAAAATTGTGGTTTCTGATGAAAGCAAAACAAAATTATTTTCCGAAGCTTTTACGAAAAAAAACAAAAGGGGAGAGAGAGAGAGAGAGAAGAAAAACTCTTTGCTTCACTTAAGTAAATCTCGAGTATTTTTCTTTTCTTTTCCTCTTGAAGTATTTATTGACAGAAATGGAAACAAAAAGGCAAGAAAATAACAGATATGAGTTATAGATGACTCTACCAAACCCTACTAATTAACTCAAATACTACACATTCATAAATTTCACTGCTATCCCTCAAAGAAAAAAAAAATCACTGCTAATTAAAACTTTAACAACAGACATAAACAAGAGCTTTAGTTCACACACACACACACACACATATGTACATATTACATATATATATATAGTGACGTTAATTTATGCAGAAACAAAAACTAATTAAAACATATATGACGAAATAAAACAAAAACTAATTAAAACATATATGAAGAAATAAAGCTTGATGTTAAAGCATACCTGAAGATGCAGCAAATAAGACCTTCCATCTTCACTACCAATTCCTAATTTTGCAGGAGAGAGAGAGAGAGAGAGAGAGGTGTTTATATTATTAAGTAATTAAGATCGAAGGTGGGAAGGTGGAGTTTAATTTGAAGAAGAGACTTATCTCTCATTTTATAAACACAAAAAAGACTGCAGTTTTTCAGTAAGAAAATTAATAGTATAGTAAATGATTTTTGGTTGCAATAATTGTACGTGTTGTGGCGTGTTTTGGAATTCGAATTTCCTTATATAGATTTTCATGAATCCAATAGTACTCTTTTGTTCTTTGTCCAACTCTGGTATATTTCTCTTTGCAAAAATCTGTTGGTTTCCATAGATTGATTTTCAGACTTCAATATTCTCTCTAAACCTAACTTTCCCAAAAAAAAAAACAAAAAGGTTAGTCTTTCATCTCTATAGCCATGAATGATTGACATCAACCTTTCATAAACAAGCAAAGTTTTATCCTTCAATTTTGATTTTCAATAATATGTACTTTACAAGATTGCGTATGATGAATCTGTTGGCCAAATAAATTTCTTCTCTACACCTAATTAATTAACTTTGTAATCATATATTTTCTCTTAATAAGGAAATAATCTATCCCTTATATCAATGCCTTTAATCAATAACGGAAATTTCGTGAGTAGATTTAACGTGTCAACGGCTAATGTGGCAGTGTCATGTCGTCAATAAAATTTTCATTTAAAGATTAATTTTTTAGTAGAATTCAATTATTTTTAGAATATATTTATTTTTAAAATACATATTTATAATAATTTTGTTTAAATATACTATTGTCAGGTCAGCCATTTAATAATATATGTGACGAGAGAGAGGCGTAAATAAATTTTTAGTGGACCTCGAAATTAGATCGAGTTGGAAAGGAATTAAATATATTTAATCAAGTGTCACAAGAAATGAAGGTGTCTTTCATTAAGACTTGATAAATTACAATCCTAAATTCAAGAATAATTCTCTCTCTTTATTAAATGTAAGTATGCATGAAATAATCAAGCATATAAAGTCCGGCATTTTCCACACATGGACATTATAGTACATTTAAATTTTATTAGTCAATATATGAAAGTTCAAATAAACTCTTTGAGGGCGGAGAAAGAGACAGCCGCAACAATAAAACCAACGAAAACTGTCTGAAAAGACGGAATCACCCCCATCGCACCGGAGGGGCTTGGCGCCGGGGCCCACATAGCACCGTCTGCCGCCGCCACGGCAGCCAACACCACCCACATCACGGCCAAGAGAGCAACTTTTCCGGCAGCCATTTTATATCTCTTTCTTGAAGTGCTCTTTTGTTAGTTCTCACTTGATGAGTTGACTATGTTATCAACTCTCATGTTAGTATGGTGTATATATATACTAGTTGAAGTGTATAAATTAGATGATTCCTATGTGAATATACAAAATTACTATTAAATGAAATGAAATGCTACACAGGGGGAAAATGTCAAATTATAGTTAATTGGTATTAACTAAGAAGACATAAATTGAAGAAATTAATTAATACTAGGCAAGCAGCTGGATTGGTGATAGTATCTATGATTTCTACAATCAAGATTATTTCTTGTTTCCTATTCCCTACAAGGTTATAAGAAACTTCTATAAAATATAAAAATAAAGGTTTATAGTATGTTAAAAATAGCACAGCATTAATTCGCAATCACTATAATTTCCCATGATTTTTATTTTCTTAAACGTTGCAATTACAACATCAATTTTATTTAATTAGTAAATCAACACTTGTCCAATATGATACCCCAATCAATCTACTTAGCTTTATTTATGGATTCGATTTTGCGAAAAAAAGTTAAAAGTGGTGACCTTATTATAATGTTTAAAAGATCCTCCAAAAATGGTAGATCTCAATTAGTTCAACACTTTTTAAAAAAATGTATATCATTGACTTTGTTTGTTACATTATATATGCGGCTTATCATGAAATAATTTATCATTTTCTCTATTTCAAGATCGGTATACTCACAATTGCTATAATTGGCATTAAAGATTTATAACAACATTTAAAAAGAGGAACTCTTAGCAAAATACAAAAGCTAAAAAACAGAAAATGAACCTAAAAGTTTATTCATTTTTATTTATTTTTTTCCAAATTCAAGCAGCAACGACTTAGTTTTCGACCTGTAAACTTCTGGCACTTAATGAAGAGAACATAGAAAACATCACATTATTTTTTCTTTCATTTTAACCTTGATATGATCGAGTAAACTCAAGAGTCTCTTTCATCTAACTATAAATATATGAAATATAATGTTCAGGATTGCCATATAACAAATTATACAACTAATCAACAGACAAATGCCTCAAGAGTAACAAGTTACGATTGCAATTCTCAAAATTAGGACGAACAAGAACCCGTAAAATGGTCTTAGATGAGATCTTCTTCTTCCTGGAAGCTCAAATTCAGTGTTTGAAGCTTGAAGCCTGAACCTTGTATTATCTCAACCAAGTTTGAGGCAACCCCAGTAGCTTGAACGGTCGTTTGCTTCGTTAGCTACAAAAGTATTGAGATGCCGACTTTCTATATTTAAAACCCAAGAGTTGTGATGAATGAAACAATACCAAAATCTTAAGTAACAAACATGAGATTCAATCAACTTTTACTAGTGTAAGAGATGCTAAGTTCGAATAAGAATGTTTTGAGGCCAAGTGTTCACTAAACTATATTGTCAATCGAAATAACGAACTTTATATGTATAATGTAGTAGCTAAGCTATTATGTTCTAGTTAATGAATGGAAAGGAAAAACCAGTAAGATTATGGGAATAGTTCTCTATGGTTCATTTTCACATTATACATGTTTCTTTATAGGATCTAAGAGAATGATGGCTAATTAGGCAACGAGCAAAGGAAATACCTCGACACTTGCAAGGCCCTCGAGTACTTGTACTTTGAGATCAGCAACACCTTCTACTCCCTATAAACAGAAATTCAGGATTCCAAGGAATGAGCAAGAGGGGAAAACTGAGAAAGATTTCAATTCAACGAAGCTACTTATGGCTAGTTCATGTGACAATAACTGAGCAGTAAATTTTGGAAAACTATACTTCCACATATTTCTCAATAAATAAAATGGCATGAAGAGATAGGAGTTTATAACATGGTAAAAATCGATTAGGATTATTTTCCATAAACAAGTTGATAATTGTTCCAATACCAAAACCAAAACACCATATCTCAATAAGGCAACAAACACATTTAGCACAAGTATATAAACCACTTACTATTTTCAAGAGCTAGCCTGCAAATCTTCAGGGGTTTCAATTATAGTATTACAAAAGAATTTAGATCTCACAATCGAAAAGAACTCAATCAGTTCCACTATCTTTTGAGGGTAAACAAAGTGATCGACAGTGAAGAAATGCAGGGCAAAGTTCCATATAACACTGCTAAAAATCGATTTTAAAAACAAACAAAAGTCACTTAAGACAAAAATCCGATGAGGTAAATCAATGTCGTGGATAATGTGATACAATTGAGAGTATCAGAAGCGTAAAATCACACATGATAAGAATTTATAGAGAAAAATGGAGGCAACACTTTTCAGATAAAGACCATTTGTGAGTATACAAAGTTTCAAACTTTATTAGCCATATTAAATTAGCAGAAAAATCTTGAAGTTCATTACTACAGTATTATATTTGCAATTAAGTGAAACATGTATTCATTGCTACACATTTGATTAGAATAAAATAAAACAAACGAGTTAAATAAATTCAAGAATTAATGAGCTAATTTGAAGTAGTACCTGCAACGCCTTGGAAACCGCAGGAACAGCGGCGTCGCTCATCGTCCCTTCTGCCTACACATTTCAAGTCAAATTCCGTTCAGACAATTCATCAAACAGCTGGCGTACAATGCGGAGAAACCTAAAAAAATTAACACCTGAAAAAACATGGTGAGCACGTCGGAAGGGGACACCGAAACAGATACAGTCTCGGCGGCGGCGTCAGCAGCCGGAGGCAGCAGTTTCTTCTTCCGGGATAAGGGTCCCTTCCTCCTCCGCCACTGCCCTAACTATCGCGCGCCTTGGATTCCGCCGGAATTTTAACGCTGATGAAATGCGGGAAACGGCGGAGTTCTTGAATTGGGGCTGGAATTTAACGCGAGCGAGTGGTAGATGAAGTGGGGCGAGAGCAGAGGATGGGTAGTTAGAGAGAGAAGAAGGGGAAATGGGCGTGGAGAGAGAGAATGCGAGATGGAAGCCATAGTTGTGTATCAGTGAACTGTTGTTTGTGGAGCTGTGTCTTCGACTCTATCCACAAACGAAAGAGAAACGGTGCAATCAAAATTGAAATAGTATGATTTTTCTTTTTTCTTTTTCTTTTTAGGCTTCTTTTTTTCTTTAATAAAATAGGGGGAATTTTATGAGAAAAGTTTAATTGCACTAAGACTTTTGCATATAAAAGAATAATAATTCTCCATCGAGGAGGAAAATTAGGGTAAAGAAAAATGATGAAGGGTAATTTAGACCGTCCTATTTTTGGATAATTAATTTTTAAACAAAACAAATACTTTATTTGAAATTAATATATTACTACTTCCATCTCGCCTCGTTTTTCTTTTTGGACGAACCCACCAAAAGAGGAAAAATAAGGAGACAATTAGGAAAAATTAGGAAACCTTAATCAGGCAATATTATTTATAATTGGAAAAAAAAATAGTGCTCGAATATTCATGTTCTTCTTGGTTATTAACTCTGTAAAATTTTTATTTTTTCCTTCAATTATATCGTTACGTTTTTAAAATTAATATAAATATTATTAATAAATTTAAACAATTAAAGACTTCTTGTGACAATCTTTGGAAAATAAATACATGTTGGTCATGTGTCAAGAAAAAAAAATACATGTTGGTCAATATCTACTTGGGACACACTTGGGTCAGCCAGAGACACCGTGCAGCCGGGCTAAAACAATGACATTTTTATTCATATAGATTGACACTTTTCTGTATAAAGATTGACACTTTTAAAAATTATCATTTTATTCGTAAAATAATTATGTTAAAAATTGACACTTTTATTCATATCAATTGACACTTTTCTGTATAAAGATTGGCACTTTAGACTCGGCCGCACGGTGCCTCCGGCTAACACAAGTTTTTATCTATCTACTTTTTAAAAAAAATATTTGCCTATATAAATTCTAAATCGCTTTTCATTATCTTAAAACAACAAGGATATTTAATTATTCATTAGTCTCACATGTACAAGAAATAATTACACAACAAAAACGAAAAAACACAACAAATACAAGATCCAACAATTAAATACAAAAATCAATGTATATCACCCCATCATAAATAAAATCTTCAAGAAAATTCTAATTTCTGTTCTCAGTTTATGGGGGGAAATCAGTGAAACACTAGTACATACATACATACATACATACATAGGAGGATGCAGCAGCTTTTCTGAGCCAAGTATTAGATATTTTACACTAATCAATCACAAAAGCAAAATAGCATCTAAATCCATTTCTCCACACATTTTTGGCTACAAACAGATTCCTAATAACTTATCTACAGTTTCCATTTTGTTCACCACAGGCAAAAGAACAAAATGCATCTTACAGCAATGAGCTTCAAAATAAGGACCGTCCTCGTTCCTTGGGCGCATGTAGGTCATTGTTTCGTGTCGCAATCCACTTGGATTTCACCCGCTGCACGATTTGCAAATAGTTATTAAAAGTGTACGTGAAGAGGAGGAATGGTATCATAGACGAAACAATAGAAATGGGATTACTCTTTAGGTGAACTCCTAGGTTTGCTTGAACATCAGCTTCAGTGTTGCACTCCTGACAATGTCAAGAAATAAAGGGCTTCGCGGATCAGATGCTAAAATAATGTGTTGACAAACAAACTCGTGAATTTTTATAACAACAGTTTGTTAGTTTTAACATAGTACGTGCCCTTGAAGCCAAATGTACAACGATGCATTGTTTTGAATCACTGATATAGCAAGAACGACCAAATCTACTATATCGAGCTGTATAGCTTGGAAAGGTGTTGATAACAAAGAAAGCGCAGGATACTTGGATAAAATTACTCATATACCAAATACCGAATCAGGTTTATGCAAACAAAACAAGTTAGTCACAAAGTATATAGTAAGTATCTTGTAAAGCTGAAGGTAGCAATTAGAATTCATGCACTTTTTCTTGCGTTGATTTTCGTATAAAAGCTATTAGTCATTTCACTTACTCTTTCGATATGCATTATCTGGAAAGACATGAATTGGTCTTTGAGCTCTTTAGCAATCTTACACAGTTCGGTCATATTCTGTGTTTTGGTTCTCCACAGACCTTGAACCTGCCAATGAGATGAAGTAGTAAGTAATGAAAGAATTGATAGTCGTAGAGAAATAGTTAAATGATCAGTAAAAGGACCACTTCAAGCGTAACAGCCGCAGTAGAGGGATTGTAACTCACTAATACGTAACGTATAGTACTAAACATAAGGGTTAAAAAAAAAAAAAAAAAGATGAAGGGAGATAATACCTGCATGCAAACAAGTTTGGAATCTCCTCGAACGCAGATGTGTTTGAAACCTTTAGAAAGAGCAAATCTTAACCCCAAAATGGCACCTCTATATTCAGCAACATTGTTAGTTGCAACACCCACTCCTTCACGCAGTCGGAACACCTTTGAGTATTGGGAGTCGTACAAGACAGAGAAGTAAATACTCAGATAATAGTGAACTTTGAACTTAGCGTATGAATAGGATAAGAACAGCAAATATAAAACAAATGAAACATAAAAATCTAGAGATAGCATGGTAAAAAATACCATGCTCCCATCTGTTGCCCGAAGTATAGCGCCTGCACCAGATTGTCCAGGGTTGCCCTTAGAAGCACCATCAAATTCGAGAACACACGAACACTGTACATTACATGGTAAACCAAGCTGTGAAATATGCATCACCAACTCAAATTCGATGCCAGAAAATGCATAAACAAGTATATGCGAGGAGGTAAAGAAACAAATATTGAAAGGCCTTCTTCTCATTACAAAATTAATTTGAAACACATTTTAGATGAATAAAGGAAATACTGTACTGGTTAAACATAATCCAAATACACGCAATCCCGGCCCTCAGGGCAAGCGGAAAACCACGATATGGATATTAGCAAAATACTGAGACTACCAGTTTAATCATCATGTAAGAGCAACTTACGCAATAGGAAGAAACTGGAGGAGCTTGGAGGAAATTATCTAACTTTCCATGCTTCAGCTGAGGATTTGCCGGAAAAGAAGATGATCCAACAACAACAACCTCCTTTGGAGAGAGAATAAACACAAAAAAAATGTCATACTAAAGTAGGTAGGTGGACATGCATGGTCCAAGCAGACTCATAATGGTATAAGTAACTTTACTACTGAGAACTCAGATATTACCTGTGGCCTTTTCTCCACATGATTTTTGCTGGCTGATTTATCTTTTGAAGAATTTGGTTCCTGGATAGAATAAAATTTATCATGATGTGTCTAATACGGCTAAGAGAAACAAATGAGCATCTAACTAAAACAATTTTCAATCTTACCCGAAAAGGGCAAGTGATAAGCTGGCCAAAAAGATCTCCTTCTATAGCACCAGCATCAATACAATAAATAGCATTCTTGAGTCCATGAGATGATAGAAAATCCTCAGCTTTCTTCGACAAACCATATCCTTTATAAACACTTAGGGAAGTATCATCTACCTACAAGAGCAACATTCATATTAAAATATCCACAATTTAACCAGTTGACGTACTTCTCTATCTTCTTCCATTCATAGTGCTTCAGAAACCAACATATTATTAGTCTCCATTTCACATACAAACACGCACAAGTGAACCAAGATAGTACAATTCATAACTGCCACATGCTCGTATTGGAAGCAATGCTTCATCTAGCAAACTAATAAAGGCACGAGCAAGAAATCGTTGAGTTGGAAATTCATATATGGTGATCATCACCAGTCATCAAAAAAAGTTTACCTAAAGTTAACAACAAGAGAACTCACTACAATCTTTTGATCATTGGTTCAAAATTTTAAAAGACTTGCTTCAAGAACGCCCCACACAGAGTGCAGCAAGTCTTTAATGGAGCATTGTACAGAGTCAAAATCTAAATGCATAAGCAGATAAGCAGAATAAAATGCATATAGTAGTTGAACTGAAAATGGGGTCAAAGATTCAGAAGAAAATTACAGAAGTTCGAAGAACTGATTGAAGATCACTTATGCTTTTATACACTCCATAAAAGCCCCCTTTCCGTACAACATAGAAAGCATCCTTTTCATCCCCCATCTTTCCAGCAGCTCTCAAACTTCAATAGCTGCAAAATTCAAAAAAATCAAAAAAAAAAATCAAAAAAAGAAAGAAAGTAAGACTACCAACGGAAATGGTAGCACTGAGAAATGGAATCGCATAGTTAAATCATCCGATAAACATGCATGAAAAGCAATCCTAAAACCCTAATTAGCATAAAAATCAAAAAATGAAACACGCAAACAAAATTGGGCTTAAAAATCAACACCCCCAAATATTCCTTTCTCGAACTGGGAGTTTGAACTGATTGCGACCAACCAAACTGCAATTGGGAACAAATTCGAGAAAAGGAAACGACAGAAAACAGATAAAAACAGTAGAAAATTTTAACCTTTTCAATAATTGATAGCGGGGGAAAAAATTCAGCGCAAGATCGGAGAGTGAAAAGTGAAGTGTGCAGAGAAAAATATTAGTGCAGTTGCTGTGTGTGTGAGTGTGGGCTCCTTGGCGGAAAAGAAGAAGGGGATTTTAAACATAGCCTCCGATTCTCTCACTTTAGCCCCCGTTATAAAATAATACGAAAATAAATTTGAAATGTACTATTATACCCATGTATAAATTTGAAATGTACTATTTACAATTAATTTTATTACTCACTCCGTCCATGATTTCTTGACCCAAAATTCTAAACACCAAGTTTAATGTATTTTGATAGTATATTAATAAATTAAAATGTTAAAGTGAAATAATTATGGGTCCATTTGTTATTTTTATTAGTATTAAAGTGTAAGGTGATAAAGTAATAAAGTGTATATAGGGTATACGTCCCAAAATAGAAAGGATCAAAAAAAGGTGGACATAACAATATAGTATTAGCCCATGTTTAGTTCAAGTTTTTTTAGGACATATTGTTTGGTTTGAAGAATAGGTTATCAATTTCCCTTACTTGGGGGTAACTCAATCTATTACATTGTTACCCCTCAAGAAGGAGGGGAAACAAGGAGAAAGTGAACCCCCTCACAAGTGACTCCCTTTCTACTATTTTGAACCAAACAATCAACAAAAGTAACCATTATCATTACCACTATCTTACTTGATTTGATTTCATTCCGTTTCCGTTACCCAACTTGAATCAAACGAGCACTTAGTGTTAAGAAATCGTGGACGGAGGGAGTATTATTTTATTTTTGGGGCTATAACGAGAAGATTGGTCACTATGTTTATAATCCTCAAAGAAGAACCAGATTTGGGCCATAGATGAAGCCCGGCCCATTAAATACGGAGGCCCGACAAACTATCCATAAACAGTATTATAGCACTCGATTTGATTTGATTTAATTTGATTTGACCTTTTCTAAAAGCTCCCTCAAAAAAAAATGAAAAGCCCCATTTATAAAATCTAAATGCTGTTTTTTCATTAAAAAAATAAAATAAAAAATATTGCCAAAAATTATGTTGTATTTCATGAATTTTGAAAGAAAAAAAAATGAAAAAAAAAAAACCAAAATACCCCTACTCGCATCGTGAAGCTGTTACCAACGACAACTACCTTAGGATAAGGGTAACATCGTATTTTCTTAAACTTTTCAAGGGGACTATGCATCAAACCTTTCTAATATTGTACTTCCTTCGTCTCAAATCAATTGTCTCATATTTTGAATATATGAGATGTATAAAATAATAAAATGTGACAATTGAAATGAGGCAGAGAGAGTATTATACTTAGGTGATTTTTTTTTTAATTTTACTCCCTCCATCCACAATTTTTAAATACATTTTCTTGGCACGCGTTTCCACGTGTCTTGACGATAAGTTTTAAAATGATTTTTTGTAAAAATACTTTTATGGGAAAAGAATTTTTTTTTACAAAAAATTATTTTAAATCCATCTTCAAAACGCGTGGAAACGCATGCAAAAAAAAATGTATCTGAAGATCGTGGACGGAGGGAGTAGTTACTTACTGAGTAAATTTTTTGGATTATACCGGTACTTGCAAGTTACATAAAGATGTGAGATCCTAGGTACAAGAGCAAATTTAGCAACTTGTTATAAGATATATGGATTTTGACAATATCTTTGTTTATATTTCTAGAGGAGTTAATTTTACTTTTCCTAGTATACAAATTAATTTTTTTTTTACTTATAGTCCTTTTTATTCAAGCCATTTATAAGAAGAAATATGAAAAAATCTTTTACAAGATAAAAGAGTATACAATCTGTTATGTTACATGGAGAAAGAGAGCCAAAAACAAAAGGCATAAATCTTATAACAAGAGCAGCAATACATTCAAGAAATCAACACCAAGTTTCATAAAAAGGAAAAAGGTGATTTATATTCCACAGTATATAAATAACTTCAAAACACTGATAATTCATGTAAATTATACAATTAAAAGAATCAAATCTATTTTTCTGCTACATCTCCATCTCTCTCCTCTCTCTCTCATGTTCTTGTGTGTATGTGTGTGTGTGTGTGTTTCATTTCATCCATCCAGTCCATTACACAAAAGCCTTGTACACCTACTGAACTGGATATCATAATTTACTTCTTCAACTGTAATGCATAATACATGTCCAAACACATATGAATTGACCAAAATACCCCCCACCCTCTCCACCTCAGCTCATCTGTTCTCCAATCAAATCCAATCCCACCACCAAAAATGTCAGCCCTTGAAACAGCAAGTAGTAGAAATGGATACCTTGAGCTGAGAGCAAGCTTCTTGCTGCTGCAGTGAGAAGCAAGAAGGCGAGGGCGAGCTCCTTCCGGTAAATCTTGTTCTTCTTCTTCTTCAAGGCTGGCGCCTTTTGTTGCTCTTTGCTCTCGTTGATCTTTCCCAGCATCTCAAGCCCCGACTCAGAGAGCCGTCTCTGGATTTTCTCTTCGTTTAAACTCTTCGTCTCTCTCTCGGCTAAGCTTACTAGGTCGGACTCTGATGCCCTGCCTGTCTTCTTCGTCACCACCCACTCATAGGCGCTGCCTAGTTGGAATAGGCCTGAGATCATCGCGTTGAATTTAGTCACGGACATTGTGTTTTCGAAAAGTAGGTATGGCATCAGGAATGGGAAGGACTTTGGTGCAGGTAGAATGTTGAGAATCGACATGACAATGGGGACGTAGCATATCACCCATGCAGGTAGCTCGGCCTCTGGTATGAACATTGTTAATGGGAGTATGATGCAGAAGAGCGTGAAGGAGTAAAAGGGGAGGACGAGTTTTCGTAGTAGGAAAAACAAGAATATCAAATTCCCCTTCTTCCATATCGATATCTGCAAATGTACAACACCAACACAACAATGGCAAGATTCAGTACATGAATTCTCAAGCTTTCTAGTTTTGATTTTTGAACAAATATAGATTCTTGATTTTCGAAGCTAACATCAAAACTGTTCTCAAACTTTATATAGTTGAATCAAACTACTACTTAAGAGGGATTTAGATTCTTGATATATAGGTAGGCATAAATCATATTCTCGAGCCTTGTAGTTCGAACGAAGCTACTACTAAAAAGGAATAAATCTATTCTCAAGCTTCATAGTTTGAATAAAATTACTACTAAAAAGGGGTTCAGATTCTTGATTTTGATATACCTTTGAAGATAAGATTGCAGGTAGGCATAACCTAAAGAGCTGCATCGGGCCCGAGTGCCATCGATGCTGCTGCTTCTTGTAGGCCTCGTACGACTCTGGCAACTCACAAAGAACCCTAACATCATTAAGGAAGATAAACTTCCACCCGTGTAAGTGGGCCCGGACAGCTATATCCATATCCTCGACTGTCGTCCTTTCGAGCCAGCCTCCAGATTCCTCCAAGGCCTTAATCCTCCACACTCCGGCAGTTCCATTGAAACCAAAGAAATTCAGAAAGAGGCCATTTACTTGCTGTTCTACCTCAAAATGGAAGCACAAGTTTATGTTTTGGAGTCTAGTAAGTAAATTCTCATCCTTATTCACAAACGACCAACGCGCCTGAACCAGTCCCAAATCGGGCTTTCCCTGAGATTTTACGACACGAATCTTAGTACTATGATACTGTATATACGTTAGCCAAGTCGAGATGTGTATGTATGGATTCATACCTTGAAATGAGGGACGGTGAGCTTGAGGAAGTCGGGATTCGGTTGGAAGTCTGCATCGAAGATTGTGACGAATTCGTAATCTTTCACATAATCACAAGACATTGCAGATTTAAGGTTGCCTGCTTTGTAACCAGTTCTGATGAATCTATGCCTGTAGATTATGTTCACTCCTTTCTCCTTCCACGACATGACCTCGTCCCGAATCAAACGCTGCACGAGCTCATCGTCCGAATCATCCAACACTTGAACGAGGAATCGATCCTTCGGCCAATCTATTTGGCAAGCAGCACCAATTGATTGCTCAAACACCTTCAATTTCATTACAAAAATAAGCATATAATCAGTAAAAAGTAAAAACATCGATCAGCGGACTTGAAATCTCATCAAAACAACTCAAGATCATGATTTTTCAGATGATGCAAAGAAGAAAAAACAGAGCTAGTGATTACCTCTTTCTCATTGCACATGGGAATCTGAATAAGAACCATAGGAAAACTCGAGCCATCTTCGACATCTAAAGGTTCTTCCTCGACAACCGGCTTCAACCTATTGATTTTAACCCAGAAACACCCCAAGCACTGCACGAGGCGATCCACGGACTGAATCATGAACAGAACAATGCAAAATTTGGACAAGGTAACGATCATGGGAGCAACATAATCGGCTCGAAAGCTCAACCACGACATGTAGCACCACTGCACGAGATTCGGGACCTCCCACGGGTTCACCATGCTCAAATCCCACTCGTTGTAGTAAGCAAAGACTTCGATCACCAACGCAACGACTGAAACAGCAAGAAACACCTTGATGAACACGTACAGCCGCCCCTTGTACCGGGGATCCTCCTCGTTGGGATCCGACGAAGCAATGCGCTTCTTCACCGACCCAAAAACCGCTAGGAGGCTCATGGCCAGCCATGGGATGAAGGCTGCGATCTTGTTCGCTTTGAGGAGAAGCAGCCATGTGAACTGCTTGGTGCTTGCTGTTTTTTGCTTCTTCTCTTGGAACTTTGATCGAGCACCTTGTGGCTGGTCGTTCACCTCTAACAAAGAGATGTTCTCCGCCTTCTCTAGCGTGACAACCACGGAATTCGGCGCCATTGGAGGTGGGAAGTTTGATCGAGAGGTGTGTGATCAAATGCAGCCCAGATGGAAAAATCTTGGAGAAAAAAGCGATGGGTTGACTTCAAAAATTGTCAGGCCATAGCCATCATCATCATTTTCTAGAGAGAGAAACACAAAACGGAAACTACAGTAGAAGTATTAGCTATCAATTCTCGCTCATAAATATATATACTTATATTGTTTCAACAAAATCTGGATCTCAACAGAATAAGAATGACACAGACTCCAGCAATTCAGTTGGAAGTGGAACTGCGGTACTTAATTCAATCATCACAAGTCAAACGTGAGAGAGAGAGAGGAGGGAATATGGTAGTTTGAGCTAATAAAGAAGGTGAGAGAGAAAGCAAATTACAGTTTCCACTGTCAGTGGCGATGCAGATGGAAGGAGGAAGCTTCACTCCATACTTTTTTTCTTTTTCTTTTTCTTTTCTTTTTATTTTCATAAAAAGGCAACGTGAATCAAATATAAATAATCCAAAGTTTTGATTTTTAATCATTTTTTTGGAGAAATTAAATGAGTCAAACTCTAAAGCGTGTTCCTTTCTTTTACTACCGATCACTTCGTATTCGTAATTTCATACCATGGCTGCGAAAAAGAATTATTACAAAAATACAAAAAAAAAAAAAAAAAAAGGATTCACCACTACCGAGTGTCGGTGTGGATTAACAAGCAGTTAATGACAACTAATTACAGCCAAATTTGCAGATGCTTTCATCCTAAACCATGTTCAGAAGCTTCGTGTCTTGTCTGCTGACCTGTAATTTCTTTTTCATTTTTTTATTTTATTCTTTTCTAGTTTTTTAAGAAATTTAGTTTTGGAGATATGGCTGTGTTTCATTGGTGAAGTAGACTCTCCACCTACCTCGATATTCTTTTTCCTTCAAAAATTACTAAATAAATTAAGGAATTGAGATTTAAGTTATTTTAATGATCTTTTGGTGGTTAAGTGTTTCATACTATGGACTATTGGTTGTCATCTTGCATTCTTTTTTTCTATAATTTAATTAGAAAAGGTTCAATCTTTAGCTACCCTACTTATATTTATTTGTGATTATATAGTACGTGTGCTAGTCAAAAAAGATACAATCTTTATTAGGATGAATAAATTTTTAACAAGTTGTGAGAATTCTTGTGTTGAAGTTTTTGGAGTGGAAAATTTAAACTAATTTAATATGAAATTATCATGATTGGTTTATTTTTAATTATGTGATGCGTCTAGTTGTACTTTGTTATATGCGGTGAAAATCATTGAGTTTTGCTTACCGACGTAATTAAATTATTATTCCATTTGTACACGATAAACGGACATTCTTTCTATATTCGTTTGTTAAAAAAATGGGTACTTTTTATTTTAAGGCGTAAATTCATACATATAAAAAAAAGAGTCAATTTACATTACTATGGTATATTAGGATCTGAACTCTCCTTAATATTCTTTTATCACACAAATTTAAAAATTTGTGCCTGGACGGTGTGAGTATTACTCTAATGTTTACATCATCACGAACCAACTTTAGGTTTAAAAATTTACAGCTTTCATTCAGACTTTCTCTGACCTTTCAACCTCATATTAAACCATTGGTTTTTTAATATCATTGACTGTGATTTACTAATTTATGCGACTTTTGAAGTTGAATAATTGAAGTGGTAAATTTGTGAATTTAGAGCCAAAAAAAATGGTAAAATATTTGTGCGAGTATAGATGGAAAAATAGAGGTCTGATTAACTGTTATTGTGGAGCCATTTGGTTATTTGGTGTCAGAAAGAGTTACCAATAATTGCTAAAAAAATATTATTATTTTTTTATTCATAAGATTAGCAAATTTTATATTTTAATTGAATAAGTACATGTGGGTTGTCGTATAACGTATGTAATTAATATATGCTCTTGATGTGATATATCAAATAATATAAGCTACCTGAATTAATGGTGAATTTATGGGACAGAAAAAAAAATACTAAAAGATTATCAAAAATTGTTTGAGGGAAGCCGTATTTTTTTATTTAAATTCAGTTGCATAAAATCAAGGATTTTTTTTTTTCCTCAAAAGACAAAAAAATATTTAGGGTATTAGTATATAGATTGATGAGAAATGATATGCTACTCATCTAATGGTGGAGACCTTTTGCGGGCACCTTCGTCGTTTTTTCAATTTGGTATTATTTTGTTCGATTTTTCGATTGTTTTATATTCTAGTATGATATAAATTAGTATATAAATCATTAAATCTACAAAATAAATAAAAAAATCAAAGCTCAATTTGTCATATTACTCATTTTTCAACGTTAGAAGGAGAAAAAGAACAAATCGAGTTTTGATTTGTATTTATTTTGTAAATTTAATGATTTCTATATTAATTTATATTCCCTCCGTCTCGTTGACTTCATCCTGTTTCATTATTTTATATCTCACATATATTCAAGAAACAGGACGAAGTCAACGAGACGAAGGGAGTATGATATTAGAATATAAAACAATCGAAAAAATCAAAAAAATCAAAAAAATCGAACAAAATAATGACAAATCGAAGAAACGACGAAGGTGCCCACCATTAGGTGAGTAGCATGTCATTTCTCATAGATTGATATGGTTTTTAATTTGAACATATTGTTGGATTTTATCTAACTAAACTCAATAATATAAAATACAAGGCATTAAACGTGGATTTATATATAGTCCATATATTTTTCCAACCTTTTCTTGCATAATGATTAGTTTTATTAATTAAATTTTGATTAGGGAACCTAAGAGAAAACTCTAGAAAAACAAGATAACATATGAAAGGGAAAAAAAAAAAAAAAAAGATTGCGTGATGATCTCTGAATCTTGAAGCATCCTTGAAATTGAGTTACGACTTCCTATTACAAAATATGAAAATGAAGAAAAATAAAATTCCATTTTTGCTTGTTCATTTTCTTGCTACATGTGCATACTTGCGTATTAGCCAACCTTAGAAGATAGCTTCAATTCATATTCGTCACATTATATACAACATTAAATTGTAGCATTTTATAATATTTTTTTAAAAAAATAATCGACTTGGAACTTATTTATAACAGTATCACCTAAAATTCATTAATTTGTAACAATTTTGTGTTAAAAGTACAATTCGAATTCATAGGTTCCATATATATATATATATATATATATATATATATATTTTATTTTTGTTTGTCATCTTATTAAATTGAATTGAAGGAGCTTTAGCATCTTAATTTGTTGTATAGTGAATATACAAAAACATATTTAATTTTATAAATAACAAAAGTGCATGAGAGGGTGTATGTAGCTCAATAATTAGTAATGTGATTAATCGAACATGATAATTAATATTGGCTAAGTTTGACCTTTAATTTAATTTTTTATGCACCGATTTAATTAAGCCATGATTGAGTCCCACTAACTGCACGAGGACCTCTATTTTCTCTCCTTAGATCTAATAATAATTAGTCAAATTTCAAATCAATGACATTAATTTTTTTATTTTTATTTTTTCAATTTTAAAGTTGACAAATACATAAAAAAGAAATGATTTTCACATTATGATAACTCGAAATAATCCTGCAGTTCCCACTGTGTAAAGAAAAACAACTTTTCGATTAATCGAAGCATGGTTTATAAATTATTATAACAACGTGTTCTTCGATAACTTCTCATTTCCTTAATATTTTCTAATTTATTGAAAATTATAAGAGCTGATGTATGTATGACCCAAGTACAAAGTATGTTGACCTCATTCAAATAATATTATATATATAATTTATACACTTTTCCCCCAATATTAATGTATCGCAATTGGTGCCAGAAAAACCAAATTAATAATTGAAATTCAACTTTATATGATCATGTTAAGCACAACACAATTGTGCTTATGTGAAGTTTTATAAATTTTTAGTGTAGTATTGTGCAATTCAGTTTTAATACTGTTAGTGTATCGTAAAATTTTAAAAAAAAATTGATTTATTTAATCCTATCAATATTTAAAATTCAAAATAAACTAATGCATAAAAAAATCCATAGCCAATTCAATATAATATGAGCTTATTTTTCATTCTAACATGGTTTTACAAAAGAGAGGAATAATGTGGGATGAGATCCTCTATTCCTAAAATGGTATTTCAAAAATTTAATTTCTACTAATTATATATTATTTTTTATAAAAATAAAAAATAATATAGTAAATCAAACTCCCTCCGTCCCACTTCAATGACCCTATTGCTTTTCGGCACGAGATTTCAGGAGAGTGTGTTTAGAGATAAAGTTTAATGTTTAATATTTTAATGTAAATTTCATTATTTTAAAAACGGAGCATCATAGATGTATAAAAACATATTGATGTTTGATCTTAAATGAAAGATCGTATCAAGACCTTTAATTTGGTATAAAAATTGTGTTGGTCCCAGAAAGAGCTAATTGGTGTATGGGGGGGGGGGGGAATACACTAATGTCCTATGATTTTTGAAATTAACACTTTTTACAAAACCAGCTCGTCTAACGAGCTTGAGACAGAGTGCAACCAGCTCGACGGACGAGCTTGAGATAAAGTACGACTCGATCTCTTCAGTTCGAACAGTGAGCTGTTGAACTTATCAAGATCGATCTGTTATGCGGAAGTTGGTGGTTTAATGAAAGCTCTTTAGAAAATTCTTTTGAATGAAAACTCTTTTACAACTTGATGAGATGTATGCTTGATGAGTGTTTGTTAGTTCAAATAAAGAGATAATTGACTGAAAGTAAAGTAGAGAGAGAGAGCTCGACACAGTCAATTTTATCGTGGTTCGGAGAAACCCCTCCTACGTCCACGTCAGTTTCCGTCGAAATTGAAAATCCCTTTACCTTTGGAATCTCTTCTCTCTTGTTTTTACTGGGTGAGTATCAGTCCTAAATTCCATCTAACTTGTCAAAATCTAAGCACGAATTACGGGATCGTGACCCTTACAATTTTTGCTATAATGAACTAACACCTAGCGAGCTCTTCCAGTTGCAAAACTTGATTTCTTAGCAATGGCGAGCAAACAGATATTCAACTTCTTCAAAGAGCAGCTTCTGAACTTAAAGGTTGATGATTCTGTGGAGTTCTTAAGCAGCAGTAAACACTTCAAGAACTTGAGTTGATCGAATTCAGAGATCTCCTTGGAATCAACACTTGGGAACTTCGTATTTCGAGTGTTGAATTTGCTTTGATAGCTTTGAGATTTCTGCAGAGTTTCGGCTCATAAAAAATAAATTCCCATTAGAAAGAACTCTGAATGGCTGAAGTATATATAGGCCTATAATTTGAATTCTAGCCGTTGGAGTTCTGACCAGTGGCAGAGAGCCGTTGGTGCTGATTCACTTCTAGCCATTGGGATTCGTTCTAGTTGGCAGTCGACGTGGCTTCGGAAAGGACGACTCGAGCTGTTTGTCCAAACAGCTCGCTCTAGGTAGAAGGACACTAGCTCGATGGATACTTCAATATAGAGTAGCTGGTCTTCTACAACAGATTGAGGAAGGAGCAAGGTTCTAGATCGATCTCCTATAGGAAAGCTCGTCTAAACAATCTCATCCTTTACAAGCTTGATCGATCTAACTATGTCAAGACTACATCTGCCCTATTCAAAAATGCAGATGGCTCTATCAAACTCTACTCTATAAAAGATTACACTATATCTAAGTGTGGTTTCGAATAACATCATCAAAACCACTACAGAGAGTTCCCAACAAATTGTAAAAATCGGAGAACAAATAAGCAAGTTATGTTAGTTTAAACTTTTACAATTTAAATTATATTGGAATACGTGTTGAAATGTTAGTGGATGATATGAAGATTAATAGGTCTAACTTTTCCATTTTAGGAAACAAAACTATTGAAGTGGGATGACTCAATATAGTAAACAAGACTATTGACGTGGACGGAGTAATAGACAATTATAATAAAAAAAATTGAAATTTTTTAAAATTATATAATTTAGGTTTGAATTTATCAACTCTAATATACTAATAAAAGTACAATTAAATGCTAAAAAATAATTATAAATCCTAATGGGGATGGGTTAACGCTGGAAAATAATTATAAAATTAAACTAAATCATTTTAAATAATATTATTGAAAAAAAAATACATAAAACTAGTATAAATTAAATTTTGGGACACTATTTTTGGAATAAAGTATCCCAAGTCGAATATTGTAACAAACACCGAGTTACATTGCTCGTGTAATAAATCATTACCTTTTTTAACTGAAAAAACTAAAACTAAATTATTTAATTTATTTATTAAAGTTATTTTTATGAAAATAAATAATGTAAAAAATTGGTGGCGTTAAATAGTAGTGCACCCTATCAACCAAGCATTGCAACAGCATCCTCACCCATTTGAGCCCACCACCACCCAATTTCTTTTTTCTTTTTTTTTTCTTCTTTTTTTTCTGTTTTTTTTTAAATTTAAATTAATTTGTTACGTCATATATATATATATATATATATTTTATTAAGTTATCTATAGGTACTTAGCCATATATCAGCATCTAATTAACATAAATCAGTTGGCAAATTACAAATAAATTAACAATATTGTTCTAATTCGATTCAGATTCTCTATTACATTTCGATGATGCATCATTCGTTGATGATCAATGTGTTTAAAATATATATTTCCAAAATCAATATTTTTATTTATGAAATCTATAATTATTGTTGATTTAAAAATATTTAATACATGTGACGATTATCAAACTGCGTGACAACAAATACAACACTGAAATGCAATAAAATATCTGAATCGACTTTAATTGGCCGAATTTAAATAAATATTTTCCCGCGAGGGTGAAGTACGCTTAATTAAATTTTGAATTCAATTATTCTTCCCATATTTGTGTCTTTACTTAAAACGTTCGATGGCTCATATTAAAGGGTTAACAATATATAATTAGTAATTTTTCCTCGACTAGTTACACACACAAAATTCACATCAAGAAGTATATTGTACTATAATTGAAAGGGTACGTATCTTTTGGCGCTCAAAATTTTTAATTAGCACAAAAATAATGATATTCAAAATTAGCAAAGAAGGCCGCATGTGAGCATGTGAATTGTGTCACGGCTGTCCCATTAATAATTTATATCTATGTATATATATTTATACAAGTGAAAAAGAATTTTAAAATATACTACCTCTGTCCATGAATTCTTGACCCTTTTGTTCTGGGTACGGAGTTTAATGTGTTTTGATGATATGTTAATAATTAAAGTGTTAAAGTGGAATAATTGTGAGCCCATATAATATTTTTAATAGTATTAAAGTGTTAAAGTGTTAAAGTATTAAAATGATAAAGTGATAAAGTGTTAAAGTATATGTGGGGCCTATGTCCTAAAACGGAAAATGATCAAAAAATGGTGGACGGAGCGATATAGTAACTAAGTCAAGAAATCATGGACGGAGGGAATACTATTGATTGCAAAATCCTAGAACAATTACGAAAAAAATTAAATAAGGCGTAATCAGGAATCAGACAATAGTATTTGCATGCAAGAAAGTACAAGGCATTAATAGCCACGTGGCTTGGTTGATTAGTGGGAGCACCACTCTCATTACACCACATGCAACTGTTTTATTTAATTACTACAGCATTTCTAATTTAGTTTTCCCCTAAATACATTAATTTATACTCTTTGAATCTTATTGGCCCACACACACACACACCGAGCAACACCCACTACATAGTGTGACAACATATGAAATAAAATAGAACCATATGATATGAAAATTAATTAATTTATTGCTTAAGTGGCTTAGAAGATTTGTACTCTACTAAGACCTAGAGTATGAATATTATACCATGATGTGATTATTTGCATGTTACAATGTTAAGAAACTAATTAAACTTTCACAATATTTGAAACTCAACAATTTTGAATATTCAGAATCCAATTATTATTAATGAATTGGTATCTAAAAAAAAAACAATTTTGAATATTCTTCCACTAGAGAAGGTGTTGCTGAATAGTACTCATATTTTTATAAGATTATATTTTACGAAAAAAATAAGCTGTTCAGATTGCGCTATAATTATGACATACGGTTGGTCTTAGACTCTTATACGAATCAAAAATACATACGGGAGGGATGAGATTAGTTTTAATTTAATTTATAATAATAAAAAAATCTATTACTATTATAAAAGAGTCAATTATTACAACTTTTGCTTTGCCTAATATACCCTCTATTCTAAATCTATTTTAAGGGTAACAAAGTAATTCTAAACATAATTTTATTATTGAATTATATATATAAACTTCTAATTCAGCTACTATTTATTTCTCCGCTCTTATTTATCTTTACAAATTTTCAAGAATATTGTTCATCTCTTCAAAAATCTATTGCTTCCTATGTTATAGTATATCATAAACTCACAATAATAAATAATAAGTATGATATAAATAGTGAAATATAACAAAAAATTATATTATTTTAAATAAATTTTCAAAATAATAAAAAAATGTATCTACGTGCAACGCACGTAATCTCTCTCTAGTACTAAAAAAGAGCTAATGATTTTGAATGTACATGTCCAACATGTTGGCCATTAGTGATGTCTATATATTGATATAAAATAAATTTAGGTAGGGATACATTTTGGACATTTAGGTGTCGTATCTGTCAAAATTTAAACACCAAAATAGGCCTACTAGTACAACTTTGAACATGAGACAGTGTCCCCAAAAACCTCCTGATCCATGCATTATTTTGTCCGGATAATTTTATTTTAAATTAATTCTATATTTATCCATATATACGTATCGAATATTCCTCATGTTCATAAGAAATTGTTTTGATCTACAAAGATATTCACTATTTTTTTAATTATATATTTATATCGTTCCAAAATTCTACTATCTTTGAGGCTATAAATATTTAATAAGTTACTATCTTGGTAGACTTCCCTTAGTTGAAAAAAAATATATATATACAATGCTCGGTAAGTTAAAGTTGAGTAAGTTTTACATAACCATTTTTCTCAAAAAATAAATAATAAATAAATAAATAAAAGTACATATTTCAACATTGATGGGTTGGGCTCATAATATATTCCTAGTGGGCTCATGAGCTCTATAGTTGACTTGGCAAAGTATAAAAGCAAAGCTTTATAGTATTATTGATCGGGCTCATAAAAATCTAGCCCAACCTGACCCCATATGGGCCGTCAGGCCGTCGGGCCAAACCGGCCCATAACTCTTTTTATTTTACTTTTATTTTTAAAAAAGTATAAAATAAATTTTAAAAATTATATTTTTGTTATCGTGTTGATCAATTTAATTGTTAACTGATTTTTAAAAGCAAGAGTAAAAAATATTATAAAATTATCATTTTATAAATTAAAATATGAAATAATTAACCTTAAGAATTAATTTAATTACCTAAAAGGCTAGATTTCAAAATAATTTATAACTAAAATAATAATTTCATATATTTCATCAATTTTTAAATAATACATTATATATATAATTATATAAATATATCGGGCCAAATAAACCCATGGGCTTCGGGCTTTTTTAGCCCATGGCCCAAGAAGCCCAGCGGCCCACTGGGCCGGGCTATTTAGGCCCGGGAATTTTGGGCCTCTATTACTATAGTCTAGCCCTACCTAAATCTCGGGTAATTATTATATTAACCCAATTTTACTATAAATAATACTCAAGCGAACCTTTTTATCTCTTGGGTCTAATTAACATTATATATAATGAATAAAAGCAACCATCTTTGGGCTTCAGGTATAGACATTATGTAGTTATTTCTAGAGTCGCTTGTTATCGAGGATTAAATATTTTGTAATGATGGAAAATTTATCACAACACTTCTGGTGAGACGTTTCTGATCCAATTTATTTGTAATGAGACAATAAATCACAACTCTTTTGGTAAGACGCTCCCGATCCAACTAATGTGTTGCGATTTTCGAGCTGTTTTAGGTGACACAAATGTTCAACGATTGAAGTTAAATTCGAGGGAAAGGAATTTTTGATGATCTGGAATAATTATGCTCCTTCAAAAGCGTCTACAATGGCATGGACATTGTTGAGGGACAGATTACCCACAAAATCAAACTTACTTCGGAGAAAAGTGATCGGATCGGAGGACGATGCAAAATGTGTGGACTGAGGACAAGTGTTGGAATTTACATATCATCTTTTCATTGGCTGCAAGTTAGCATAATCGACATGGAATGAGATCTTTATTTGGTGTGAAATCTCAATGGTCTCTTCGAATCGGGTAAAGGATCATTTCATCCAAAGCTCAGGGTATTTTGGGTGATGTTTATGGAAAGAAATTCTCCAATAGTGCTTAGGTGTGTGTGGTTTGGGTTTTTTTGGAAGTGGAGGAATAAGGTGTTGTTTGACGAAGAGAATTGTAAGTGTAACAGAGATAAAATCATAGAAGAAATCAAAGGAAGATTGTTAAGCTAGTGTATGTCGAAAAATGAGTTTGTTCATAATAAGTCTTTTAGAGAATTGTTGTTAGATCCAAAAATCACCTGCCATACTCTTTGTATATTTAAACTCTCATGTATATTGAGTATTTTGCGTATCCATTTTTCTTGATTAATATATAAGTAGTATGTTAGTTCTCTGATTAAAAAAAGAAAAAGAAGAATTTTTCTATTTACTTTGCATCATGACTCATGGATTGTTAGGAAATATGAAAAAAAGGTACGAGGAAATACATTTTATTATAGGTCTAATCATTGATTTCTTGTTTAGAGAAAAAAGATAAATGATAACCTATTTTTTCAATATAAAGAAAAAAATCAATAGTAATATCGCAAGATCTTTTCTTTATTAATGCGTGCGTCACGTCGCTCAAAGGCAATAAGTGAAAACACAATTGAATAACTTTAACATTTTAAAAACATCAACATAATGACAAGTGAAATTAAAAACCATCAAAACTTTTGTTAAGCATAAAATATTAATAAAATTTCTAATGAATGTGGGTAGAACGTGCTCAAACAATAAACTCCGACGACCTAAATTCACAAAATTAGTAAGCTAATTAATTGAATTACATCCAGCTAATATACATGAACTAGCAAGAAGTATCATGGGAGAGACATCTGTAATAGACAAGAATAAAATATTTGGAATAAATTTAATTAAATCTATAATTTTCCAGACATGAACAAGTTCAACTAATTAAATAGCATCTCATTTAGGCAAAATCCCAGTTTCATAATGTCTAGAACTAAACAAAAATCTGTAATCACCTTCAATTCTCACATCTAGAGAGAGAGAGAGAGAGAGAATGAAATCAAGCACAAGTATAGTTTCAATCTTATTCTACTCAATATGCATAGCAATAACAACCCTATTATCTCTTCACCTCATTATTCACCACAAAAACATCAAATTCACAGACAACATACAATATTTCAATCAAACAAAAACCAAAGGTTAGAATCCCATCCTATAAATCTTCTTCTTCAAATACTATTTACTAAAAACTAGTAATACATTTTTCCTCCAACATTTCATGTGCAGAGATCGAAAGCTGCGACTTATTCAAGGGGCGATGGATTCCAGACCCGAACGCCTCGTTGTACACCAACAACACCTGCACGACGATCCCCGACTCGAAGAACTGCTTCTTGCACGGCAGAGAGGACACAAATTTCCTCAACTGGAGATGGAAACCAGACCAATGCGAGCTACCTCGCTTCAATGCAGTTGCCTTTCTTAGTATTCTCCGCGGTAAGAACATGGCTTTCGTTGGCGACTCTTTGGCGCGTAATCAAGTTGAGTCGCTCGTCTGCCTCCTTTCCACGGTTAGTCCCCACGAGACTGTATTCCAATGGTTCCATTCTTATGGCTATGATGCAACATTCTTGATCCGGAATCGGTTGCTCTTGTAGGTGGAGACTCCAAAACTAGTAGAAAAAGATGAAAAGAACAAATTCAGAACGTGGGAGTTTACGAAGCACGGCTTCAGACTATCCGTGTTCTGGTCGCAATTCCTCGTTGCCTCCACAGAGATTGTGGTCAACGGCACTGCTACCGGAAACTACCACCTCCACCTCGACAGAGTCGACACCAGCTGGTCGGAGAAGCTCCCGTTGATCGACTATGCAGTCTTCTCTGATGGCCAATGGTTTATCCGGCCCCACTACTTATACGAGGGAGGGAATCTCACCGGCTGCATTTTCTGCCAAACACCGCACGCAACGGAACTCGGGCCGGGCTTCGCGGTCCGAGCCGTGTTCCAAACAGCATTCAAGGCCATCAACAATTGCAAAAACTGCAAGAAGATTGTGAGTTTCTTGAGGACATTCTCACCTCCACACTTTGAGAATGGGACTTGGAACACTGGAGGAGGATGCAGCCGGACCCGGCCCATTGGGCTGGATGAGGTGGACAGGGCCAAGCCCGATTGGGAGTACCAGAGGATTCAAGTGGAGGAAGCGGTGATGGCGAGGAGGGAAGGGAAGGGGAAAGGGAATGAGTTCGAAGTTCTCGATGTTACGGAAATGATGTCGATGAGGGTTGACGGGCATCCGGATATTCACTGGTTAAATAGATGGGAGAATAATTATAGAGATTGTGTGCATTGGTGCCTGCCGGGCCCAATCGATACATGGAACGAGCTTCTGCTCCACAAGATCATTTCATCTCAAAACTAGCTAGGATTCTCAATTCAACTAACATCGAAGACACTTACGAGTTTTCTAGTGTTATGAATCTTCACAAACATTGCGCAGAACTACTTTCAGAAATTAAAATGTTTACAAAATTTTAAATGTTATAACCGTGCGTCGCACGGGGCAGTACACTAGTTCACAATAAATAGAACATACATATAGTATCATATTACGCAGTAAGGAAGAAAGAATGCACCTTGAGGGAAGAGCTTTATCCACTCCAACAACCGAGAGGGAGAAAAATGCATAGCAAGATCAACCAAAGTGCAGCCATTTATTGGAGAATGATCAACTACGAGCATCATCAACTGCAAAAATACCATCAACTATGATCAACCAGTCGAAGACGAGATAAATCGAACTAAATATTTTAACTAAATTGCGTTTCATACCAATATTTTAAGCCCTTCGGTGGCATCCAAAGTTGAAATCTAATCAATCTTGAAAAGAAAGCATGCTTCTTGCAGAGAGGTGGAGCCCAAGAAATTGAACATCTTTAACTAATAAATAGCTATACATATAATTCAACTTCACAAATAGTACCAACAACTGAACTCAACTCCAAGTTTTTTAAGAGCTGATCATCAACATATATATAGCATTATTAGTCTTCCATTTTAGTACACTTGCAAGAAAAAAAAAAAAAATTCAACTAAGAATTTTAAACACAATTTCTCTCTTAGGACATACATCAAACAGTTGGCGAAGAACATCAAAATTCAATATTTCCAGCATCGGCCGCCTTTGGATAACCTTCATACTCCAGTTTCAGATTCAAGCTAGCGCAAATAGCCCTAAATTTGAGGCGCAACGCATCCATCAAATCGGAAACGGACTCATTCTCCGGTTCGAGCATCGGGTAATTCTGTAGCAATTCATCCATCTGTTTAATCGTTCTCTGAATTCGGGCCGAGAGGAAACCCGGGTCGGCCCGAACCGCGGAGCTCCAGACGTCGACGCAGCCCTTGTAGAAACCCAGCTCCTCCCCCGTCTCGAACCCGGTTTTCAGCCCGACTTCTTGGCCCTCATCCTTCCCGGAGATTAAGCCATCGGCGTAGCCTTCGTCGTAGCCTTCCTTCAAGTGGGATTGTTCGAGATTTAGGGAAGATTCAAATATATCTTCAATGGCGTCCATCCTAGCAGCTGGTAAAGTTTGTTGCTTACGGTTACGGTTATGCAATGTCGACGATAATCACCAATTATGGGTTTAGGCTATTAAGGATTGATTTTATAAGTTGGGCTCTCTCTCTCTCTCTCTCAAGCCTTTGACTCTAAATTAAAAAAATAGGGTTAATTACCAAAAATATCCCTAATTATTCATCTTTTATCAAAAATCATCTTACTATTGGAAATAACCAATTAAATCATAAACTATCAATTCATTATCAAATTGGGACATACTTGGGTCAGCCGGATGCACCGTACGACCGGGCTAAAACAATGACACTTTTATTCATATAGATTGACACTTTTCTGTATAAAGATTGACACTTTTAAAAATTTGTCATTTTATTCGTAAAATAATTATGTTAAAGATTGACACTTTTATTCATATAGATTGACACTTTTCTATATAAAGATTGACACTTTGGGCCCGGCCGCACGGTGCCTTCGGCTGACACAAGTTTTTGTCTATCAAATTTACCCTATGTCTAATTTTCCGGCGAATGGTACGCTAGAGAGGAAGAAATCAAAGTCAAAACCTCAAGTCAATGAGGGAGAACGAATCCCTACCGCCGGGGAGCTTCTTCATGGGCAAAGTGATACATAACGCGCCGGAGCCACGCTGAATTTCTTCCTCTCCGTTTCGAGCGTCAAGAAGTAGTGACGCAAATTGTAGAAAAAAATTGTAGTGACGCCAAGGTATAAACAAACTTCGTACTAAAATGATTAAGAAAGGCCATATATAGACGCCAAGGTATAAACAAACTTCGTACTAAAATGATTAAGAAAGGCCATATATACACATAATCAGTGGCAGAGCCACGTACAAGCCACAAGGGGCTTAAGCCACAACACAAAAATAAATAAATAAATAAATAAATTATTTTTTACTTGAAATTTTACAAAATTATTGATAGTTTTAATGATTTTTTATGCTAAAGCCCGAGTTGAATTTTAGGACTGTTGTGTCGACTGTGTGTCGACGTTGAAAATTTAAAAATCTCAACCCCCACCAAGCAATTTTTCTAGATCCGCCCCTGGTGATAATGGAGAAATGGAGGGCACGCTACGAAGAAAGCAAATTTTTTTTTTTTTTTGATCTAATACCTGCGAAGAAGGGAAGAACACCGGCGGAACAATGAACATGCCGGTTGCTGTGACACCATCAGCCCCGTCGGCCGGCCTATTATGCTGAAAGATAAACTCACCACCACCACCTCCGCCGCCGCCGGGCACTGGCTGGCCGTAGCTCTGACCGCCGTTAGGATACGACATAGCGCCGACGAGAAGTTGGGAGAACGAGCGGCAATCACTTTCGGAGTCATTATTCGGGAAGAAGTCAAGAGCAGCGTCATCGGGCCCGGGCGTGCCCATGAAGAAGCTCGCCGGTGGCAGGGATCCGTTCTCCCTCATTGACTTGAGGTTTTGACTTTGATTTTTTCCTCTCCAGCATGCCCTTCTCCGGAAAATTAGACATATGGTAGATTTGATTATGAATCGATCGTTTAGGATTTGATGGTTATTTCCAATAATTTAGAGTATTTTTGATAAAAGATGAATAGTTTAGGGTTTTTTTAGTAATTAACCCAAAAAATATTCTTTAAGAAATAAAAAAACAAAACAAATAAATTGATTCCCCCCCTTCAGTTCATTCATTTGCTCTCTATAGTATTTAGAGCTCTTCTGGCTATTTTTTGTTTTTTTTGTTTTAATACATGGGATATGAAATATACAATGAATAAAAATAAAAATTCTACAATGATCACTCTTTAAATATTTTGCAATCTTCTAATTGTGAACGTGGTGTGCAAACTGTTTTTTTACACAAAAATAGTGATAATGATCAAAACTAGCCACTAAACTTAATAAAAATTAAATTCTAGCCACAACTTAAAATCATATAAATTCTAGCAATTTTCAATGTAATGAGACAACAATACCCTTCATAAAATAATTAAAAAAATAAAATAAAATTGAAACTACCCAAACCCACAACCCCACGTAGTGGCGACTCCAGGATTTATAATTCGGGGGTGCGAAAAAATAATTAATTTTCGACAGTGTTTCATTCCTTGAAAGCGATAACATCGTCATCAAAAACTCGTAGAAACACATTTCTTGATAAGCAAAAATACTAGAGGATAAAGTCACATGTCTATTTGTTTCAACAAGTTTTATTGAAAGAGAACTAATATCGGGAAAAATTTCGAACCTCATCGTCTTTTTTCATATTTTTCATGAATATATCTTCTCATTAAAACCTATTATAATTATTGAAAATAAATATATATGTATATATATATAGGGGAAGGATCTTATGAGAACTCTTTCATTCGTGAGACTCCATATTCAAATTTGGTGTTGCAGGTAGAAACTCCATATTCAAACGAGAAAAGCAAGGACGACCACCAAGATATAACATGGGAGTTTCCGGAACACAACTTCACACTATCCGTATTCTGGTCGCCATTCCTTGTCACCGCCAAGTCGCCGGCACTGGCGGCTCAGAGCTCCACCTCCACCTCCACCTCGACAGAGTCGAGGCCAATTGGTTGGAAAAGCTCCCGTCCATTGACTACGCCGTCTTCTCCGGCTCCCACTGGTATTTCCGGGAAAGCTACCTGTATGAGGACGGCCGCGTCACCGGCTGCATATACTGTAACAAGCCGAACACGACCACCCTCGAGCCGGGCCGGGCCATCCGGATGGCATTTCGGGCCGCATTGCGGGCCGTCAACAGCTGCGAGGCCTGCAAGAAGATTGTTAGTTTCGTGAGAACTTACTCCCCCGGGCATTTTGAGAACGGGTCGTGGAGCGATGGAGGCACGTGTAACCGGACCCGGCCCGTTGAGAGGGATGAGGTGAATCTGGCCTTGCCAGACTGGGGATATAGCAGGATGCAGGTGGAGGAAGCGGATATGGCGAGGAGGGAAGGGAAGAGGAAAGGGAATGAGTTTGAAGTTCTCGATGTTACAGAAATGATGGCGATGAGGGTTGATGGCCATCCGGGCCGAAACTGGCCATAGGGGTCGGAGGAAGGTAGTGATTGCCTCCATTGGTGCTTACCCGGCCCGATTGGAACGTGGAACGGGCTTTTGCTCGAGAGGATTAAGAGACTTAATAGTATATCATCATATCATTAAAAGTGATAAGTGATTGTACCAGTAAATCGTTGATAGTATCGAAATCGATTTTTCTTAATTTAATTTGTGTTATTTTTTTAATAACGCAACTAGTAAAATAGTCACTTTGGGATATTAAAGATAAATAATAACCACATAGATAAAAAAAAGATAAAAAAAATAGCCACTTAGATAAAAAAGATTAAAAAAATAGACAAAAACTTGGGTGAGGATGGCCACATAGTGTGGCCGGGTCAAAGTACTAATTTTTATGCATAAAAGTGCTAATCTATATGAATAAAAGTGTCAATCTTTAACATAATTATTTTACGAATAAAAGTGTCAATTTTAAAAAGTGTCAATCTTTATACATAAAAGTGCTCACGGTGAGCCATGGTTGACCCAAGTGTGCCCCTAAAAAAATAGTCACTGATGAATTTCGTGAATTGTTTGTTTGTTTTTTTTTTTTTTTTTTCTTCAGTAATTCACGAAATTGAATTCGTGAATTCAAGCATTTGTTTTGAGTGATTCACGAATTTGGGTGAATTCGTGAATTCAGACATTTTTTTGAGTGAATTCACAAATTTAGGTGAATTCATGAATTCAGACATTTTTTGTGAGTAATTCACGAATTGAGTTTGTAAAATTCGTGAATTGCCTTATATTTTTATAGCAATTCACGAATTTAAATTCGTGAATTAGACAGAGCGGAAGTATTATTGGTACGAGTGACTATTTTTTTTATATCTTTTTTATCCAAGTTGCTATTATTTATCTTTACTATCTCAAAGTGACTATTTTTTTTTACATATTTCCCCTTATTGTATAGTCAAATTTTACACTAATTTTCTAGAATTCATTAATCCAATTAGAGTTTATGTTTTAACTTTAACATTTAGTTTCAGTTTTATATTAAAAAAATAAAAGAAACTAAATGCTAACATATAAGATATACCACAATTAGATTAATGAGCTCTTGGTAATTAGTGTAGACTTTAACTAAATCACATCGCACTGAAAATTAAAGAAAAAAAATAACTAAAAACTAAAAAAAAAATAACTTTGATATACTGTTAGTTTACCATAGTTGGGACAATATTCAATATCCCCCCCTTCTAGTATCTCTTTTCTCTCTCACAAAAAGCATACCATATCTATTTCAAAAAATTCTAAGGAATTAACTATACTTTCAATTCTCAAGTTAAACAAAATCATAATATATTAAAATTGAAGAGAAAAATGCATACAAATAAATAAATAAAAATATTAAGGTACACTGAACTTGGGATATATTATCCTAAGCGTAATTAGTATTCATTTGCCATCTTTAATAGTATTAATTTGTCGCATTTGGAGCTCTTGTGACTATTATACATTGATGAAATATTGAATAAATACAAGTAAAAATTATAAGACATGCTTAGTCAATAGTTTTGATGAGGTATTTTATTGTATTTTATTTTCTAGGCTTTAGAGTAAGCGGTAGAACTACCTAACCTATGCTCTTCATCAATACGGACTAGTACATATTTAACATATATTATTGTTATTTATCGTATTTAATAACCAACAATACAATAATGTTCTTAAAATTCCATTTGTGGTTATTGTTGTGAGTCACTTGCCTTCTTTATTTAGGTAAATCCTTCTTTCCACAATCAATTAAAAAAAAAGTATAAGTAAACGACTTATAGCTATTCTTTCTAATAATGCTTATAGCTATTCTTTCTAGCAATACAAGTGGTGCAATTGCTTAGTTTAATAACTTCAAGAAGGTAAATTGATAAAACTCTCTAGGTCTTTTAGTAGCTTTTAAGATCTCTACCTAATTCATGAAGTAAAAAGATAATCAAAAAGTTAAAATAGTTATGGCTTTTTTTCTTTTTTTGAGAAAATGTTCAATAGAGGCAAAACTATAAATGAAGATATTTTATCATCTTTATATGTTTCTTTTCCATAAATCTATACATATATATTATATATCTAAAAAAGAGTCTTGTGGCAAAATATACATTGCCTAAAATATCCTTACAATATATTTTAAATTAAGGGTAATAATGTAATCTAATATAATATAAGTTTACTTTTAAAGTTTTCGTAACCTTATTTGACTCTTATAATTTTTGTACCTTTTTTTGTATCCTTAATTGGCTTTTTTTATTTTATTTTATAATTTTCATACCTTTTCTTAATTTAAGTTATTTCGTTAGTAATTAACCTCCACTAATATAGGGATGGTATCCTCTATCCCTAATATGGTGTCCCATAATTCAATTTCTACTAATTTTATATTATTTTTTATAAAAATAAAATACTATAATATGGCAAATCATAATAGATATTTATAAGAAAAAAATTGGATTTTTTTGAAATTATGTACTTTAGTTTTGAATTTTTCAACTCTAATATACTGATAAAAGAAAAATAAAATGCTAAAAAATAATTATAAACCTAATAGGGATGGTGAACCCTTAAAAATAATCATTAAACTAAACTAAATCATTATAAAATAAATTTATTATTATTTTTTTGCATGAAACTAGTAGAAATTGAATTTTGGGACACCATTGAGACACCATTTTAGGGATAGAAGATCCCAAGCCACTAATATATTGCCTTTAACAATTAACCAAACTATTTTAGACTATCCTTAACCAACATCCAATCCATCGGCGTGAGGTATTATTCATTGACATTACGTTTTCTTCATATATATAATTGATATATTTATCTCAACATGTCAGATCATCTATATGTAGAAAAAGAAATTTAGTTAAAATATTATGTGATATTTACCAGAGCAAATACCCCAAAATAGCTATTTTGATAAAGCAAAGATAAATTTTAGCCAACAATAAAGCAATATGTAAATTTTAACCATTTTTATTATGTAATGACACAATTACACTTATGCCTTTATTTTTGTTGTTCTTGTTCTTTTCCTTTATTCATTTAACTTCAAAAAATAAGAAATCAAGGAACACTCAAGAGTAAGCACCTAACCGACTAAAAATATTGGAGTGGCGCCGGAGTGAGCGGCGGTGAGGCGGCAGCGGCGGAAATATAATTTTTAATTCACGTTTTCAGTTTTTAGTTTTGAAATTTAGGTTTTGAAATGAATTTTTAAGATTCTTTTGGGTTTCTTTGTATGTTCGTTTAATCTCGAAATTTAATGGTTATATGCTCTTATATGTATGGTTAGATGCTTAAAAGATCAATTTATTGGTTAATTTTACTGCAGATTACGTTTAAGATTGTAAAAATTGAAGTTATATTTTTATGTTCTTAAATACACGACCACGCCGATTACACGACCAAATCGGTCGTGCAATGGTGGCCGTGTATTCTGGCAACCACATGTTTGTGTTGCACGGCCGAGAATACACGACCAGGTGGTCATATATTTAGTGGTCGTGTATTCTGTGTGCAGATTTTTTGGTTTGAAGATGATAATGTCGGGAAGGATGTTGATGCATATGCACGGCCACGGCCGTGCATCGTGTATTGGTATGCCGGGGCGGCCCTGTCGGTCTTGACACGGCCACGATCGCCTCCCCCTAGCCGTGGCCGTGCGTCGTGCATTGCCAAACCGAGGCGTCCCTTCGGCCTTGGCATGGCCATGAGCCCCCCGTCGGGGCGCCGTGAGCCCGACGCTGTGCATACGCACGGCCACGACCGTCTCCCATGGGCTGTGGCCGTGCATCGTGCATTGGCATGCCGGGGCTACCCTGTCGGCCTTGGCACGGTCACGACCGCCCCCCCTGGGCCGTGGCCATCCGTCGTGCATTGGCACATCAAGGCTGTCGTGTTTGCTGTGCCGGGTGAAACACGCGACCAAAATTACATGACTATGTAGTCGTGTAATCATGGTCGTGTGTTTAACTTAAAGGGTAAACTTGTCATTTTATGCGAAAATTGGCTAAAATTTATATATTCTTTTATGTGTGGTTAAAATTTACCTTTACATTATCAAAATGACTATTTTTGAGATTGCCTCTATTTACCATATACAAAATCTATATATAAAGCAAGTAACTAATCAATAAAAAAAATACATGAAGGGACAATTGACATTAAACTTTGGAAATATTAAAAGAATTTTATATTTTTTCTTTATAAAGTAATCAATAATGATTTCTCATTTCCTTTTATAGTGACCTGAACCTTCAACCTATTAGTTGGAGGAGAAACATCTTACCAACTGAAGTGTAATTCGCTAAAGTTTTTACGTTTTCAAAGTTTCCCAAGGCGCTTACTTCTTACCCTTTAAATCAATGTTAAATTCTTTTCCATCATAGCGAATACACCCTTAAAGTAATTAATTTTTATAGGTTTATCAGTCAGCTTGTAGATCCACCTAATTCATGAAGAAGAAGAAGAAGAAGAAGAAGAAGAAGAAGAAGAAAGAAAAGCATTATACAAGCCAAGTTAAATTCTCGTATTTCTTCCGAAGAACCGAAAATTCTATTATACATGTACATGTACGACACCCATGGCTGAGTTGACTGAGCATCACTTGGCTTCACATATTTATAAGCTATGAACATGTTGCTCTTTATCTAGTCTCTCTCTCCCTCTCTCGATCAAACACACACACACACACACACACACACTAGCACAAGCTCAAAACCATGAGAGAGAGAGAGGAAGAAAGCATGATACCAACATCAACCCACAAAGAGAAACACCATCAACTCAAAGAAGAAAGTTTCCGGTGGTTGAGCAACACGGTCACTCTCATCTTCTACTTAACATGCATAGCCATAACCATCATCATCTCTCTCGAGCTCATTCTCAACGACAAGAACGTCAAATTCTCCAGCGACATTCGCAACTTCAAGCAGAAGAACGCATCGACAATCAAAGGTTAGAGAAAGTCGATCTCCCCATCAAATCAAATCACCATCTTCTTCGAAGATATATATTATTCTGATTAACTTGATGGTTTGCAGGAACCGAAAGCTGCGATATATTCAGAGGGCGATGGCTTCCCGACCCGAACGCCTCGTTGTACACCAACTTCAGCTGCAAACAACTTGCATGGACGAAGAACTGTTTACTGCACGGCAGAAAAGATAGGGACTACCTTGATTGGAAATGGAAACCAGACGACTGCGAACTGCCTCGTTTCAGTGCAGCTACCTTTCTTAGTATTCTCCGAGGTAAGAAGATGGCTTTCATCGGCGATTCTTTGGCTCGGAATCAAATGGAATCGCTTCTCTGCCTCCTTTCAACGGTTAGTCATGCACCGTACTGCATTTCATCTTCTCTATATATTCATACAATATTCATGAATTAGTATCGGCACAAACGCTCCTCTATCCTCTGTGAATGTGCCCTGGCTGATATAGCAATTTCACGTCAATAATTTTTCCCATTTAGCTTTAGTTTTTTTTTGATAGAGTTTAACTTTTTTTTTTATAGAGTTGGTTTTTAAAGTTAACATTTATAATAATTTTTCTTACATATGGGATTAGTGTAGCAACCGTATGTGCACCAAATTCGATTTTTTTTTTCAATTTCGATATTATATAATGTAGTCTAATATTATACTACTAATTAACAATGGTTCATGAATGCAATTAGGGTATATAATTATTTTTTTAGCATTTTTCTTAATTTTTAACTAATAAAATTCAAATTAATTACTAAAAATAAATACTCAACTCTAATTGGATCGGTGAACCTTAGTCAATTAGTGTAAAGTGATAATTGAATCATAATATCGCGAAATTGAATTAAAAAAATTGTATACCGTCGTTACACTTTAATGGTGATAGAGGGCACATTTAGTATGTTCACGACAGGTACGGCAACATTCCTCTTAGTTTCGCATAATTTCAGAGTTGTTGAAATAATCATTTATTATTTTTGTATGAATTCAAATTGATGTTGCAGGTAGAAAGTCCAGAATCAGAGGGAAACCCGAATGACCAAAACACAACATGGAAGTTTCGGGAACATAATTTCACACTGGCCGTGTTCTGGTCGCAGTTCCTCGTCGCCGGCACCGCAATAGCCGGCACCGACGGCTTCAACATCCACCTCAACACAGTCGACACCTGGTGGTCGGATCAGCTCCCGTCCATCGACTACACCGTCCTCTCCGCCTCCCACTGGTTTTTCCGACGTAACTACTTCTACCACAATGGCCAGGTCATCGGCTGCATGGCCTGCAATCATCCTGGCATAATTAACCTTGAGCCCGGCCGGGCGATCCGGATGGCGTTCCGGACCGCGCTCCGGGCCATCAACGACTGCCAGAGCTGCAAGAAGAAGATTGTGAGCTTCGTGAGAACTTACACTCCCGGGCATTTCGAGAACGGGTCGTGGGACGACGGAGGCACGTGCAACCATACCCGGCCCGTGGAGAGGGAGGAGGTGAATATGGCCCTACCCTATTGGGGGTATAGCAAGATGCAGAAGGAGGAAGTGATGATGGCGAGGAGGGAAGGGATGGGGAAGGGGAACGAGTTCGATTTTCTCGACATTACGGAGATGATGGCGATGAGGGTTGACGGCCATCCGGGCCCAAACTGGCCGTGGAGGGCGAGGAGTAATGATTGCCTCCATTGGTGCTTACCCGGCCCGATCGACACATGGAACGCGCTTTTGCTCGACAGGATTAAGAGACTTGACAGTATGTAGTTACATAATTGAGAGTGATAAGTGATTGTATTAAGTAAACCATTGATGGTTTATTTTCATGCAAAATAATACACTGCTATATTTAGACAAGTGCCCTCGATCATTAATGGATAGTAAAAGTTATCACATAATTTAAATAAATTATTTCCACTAACAATCAATGTCATCTCGATCGCCACTAACAATCACAATCTTTAAATAAATTCTTTCGAATTACAATATGGAGTAGGGACGAGGAGGTGTAGAAATAATGATCGACGAAAGGTGTTAATTGAAAATTTTAAAACCACCCAAAATTAATATTAAAAAAGAAAAAAGAGAGTAGGGCAATGTCTGATATGTGGAGTAGGGACGGACATTTGCATAATTATATACTCCCTCCGTCCCGGACCACTTGGCCTGTTTGACTTATTGACTTTTTGGCACGCATTTCCACCGAGCCGGGAAACGGGTTATAAGATATAATTTTGAAGTATTGTTTCTTCTACGGGATACTATGAGTCATAGTATCCCGTAGAAGAAACAATACTTCAAAATTATATCTTATAACCCGTTTCCCGGCTCGGTGGAAATGCGTGCCAAAAAGTCAATAAGTCAAACAGGCCAAGTGGTCCGGGACGGAGGGAGTATATGCTAAGGGCTACATAATATTTATTGATGAAAGGTGCTATTTGAAAATTCTAAATCACGAAAGTCAATATTAAAAAAGAAAAAAAAAATAGTACTAAATCTCCATTTAAGAAAGGTCTCAATTTTTTTCATTATATATTATTCTAGTCATCTTTTTATATAACTAGCAGGGATAACGTGTGTTGCACGTCGATTCACTTTTTAGTACGAGAAGAAAATATTAAATTTATAATTAAGCTCAATGTTTACATAATGGTTCATGGCTACACATATATGACTAAAAGACGATAATGATATTGATATTGGATGTTTAATTGTTAAAAAAAAAAAGTGAAAAGGAATGTCCCAAGGAATATATGTTGACTTTGCCGGTTACACCATGCAATTTTCTTTAAAAACTTTGAAACTCCTATTCCTATGATTTGTTAAAATTAGAAATTAATGTGATAAATAGAAAAAAGTGAAAAATATTTTATTCAAAAAATTATAACTAAAAGTATATATGTAATTGTTAATGAATTTAATTTTACATTGAATTTTTGTTCTTATTTAACCTTGATGGTATAAGAACACTTCTTATTTTTTGGTACGAAAATAATTTCATTGCAACAACAACACCCCTCTGTACACAAGCTTACAATCAATCAGACTAAGAAACATCACAAAAATTCATACCACAATCTAAATAATATACTGGAGAATATTTCTAAGCTTCCTATCATTGTGGCTACACCAAGCAAGCATAATCTTGCACTGTTTTACTATTTCCTCCACATAACTTAGTTTCCCTTGCATCCTCCTACGATTTCTTTCTATCCAAATGTGATACGTTAGTACAGTTACCATACATTTGTATAACCGTTGCTTCCCATTATTGGTTTTGCATTGAGATATAAGGAATTCCTTCTCCATCTCCCATTTTACAGCAGACCTGCTAACTCCACACCATTCAGTCACCCCTTTCCTCACCATCTCACAATCAAAGAATAGATGATCAAGCATCTCCTCCTCCACTCCACATAAACAACAAGTTTGATCATCATGTATTCCAATTCTCTGTAAGTAACCACAAGTTGCCAATCTCTCATGGAACAACAGCCAAGTAATGAAAATGCATTTAGGTGGAGCTGCATTCTGACACACCATCTTAGCCTAAGACACTTTCTGGATATTTCCTAAGAGCATGTTATATAATTTTTTGACAGAAAATGTAGCATACTGAATCCATTATGCACCATTCTGAACAGTCTTCAAGTGTTCTCTAGTCCCTATAATCTTCCTTATAACCCATGAGCACTGATTTGGGATAGGCATCTCATAAATGTCTTTCTGCTTTATGTAATACCCATGAACCCATCTGATCCATAACCTATCTTTTTTCTGATTCAACATCCAAAATTGTTTGCATAAAGCTACTCTATTCCAGATCTTGAGGTCAATAATGTTCAAACCTCCAGCATGGTGAGGCAGTTTTGTCCCATGCTACTAAGGCCCTCTTGGATATATCAGCTTCTACCCACATTAAAGTTATACAAGCAGATCGAACCAGCTTCAACACTTTTGAGGTAGACCAAATATTTGACTCCAATAAACTTGAATCCCAAACAAAGCATATTTAATCAATTGAACCCTTCCAGCATAAGACAATAATTAGAGGCCCAACAATTAATCCTATGAAGATTTTTTTGCACCAACGGTTGGCACTGCACAACACTCAACTTCTTAAAGAATAAAGGAACACCCAAATATTTAAAAGGCAATTTACCCTCAGTCATCCCAGATATGTCTAGAATCTCTTATTTGATACTTGCACTCACTCCTCCAAAATAAATGCAGTTTTTCAGTTGATTTGCCTTAAGTCCAGAGGCTGCTGCAAACTTATCAAGAACTAATATCAATTGCTGCACAGAACTGGTATCTTCCTTGTAAATAACAGTAAATCATCAGCAAAACATACATGAATAAGTCCAAACTTCTTGCATCTTGGATGATAATGGAAGAGTCTATTTTGCTTCAATTCCATCAGACACTTTTACTTATATTTCTCTTGAGTTGTTTGATTATGTCTTGTTGTTGATTTTGATCTCGGCCAAGATATTATGTAGGCTGGCGTAATTGAAATATGTTTAGTAAGTGGCCGATTTCTTCAGACCTAGTCATATTTCTTTTAAATTTTGAATCTCACGGCTTGAATTCTCATTGTTAATAGTTTAATTAGGGCTGCTTTCAAGTTCTGTGAATAATGTTCCTTTCTTGGTTGATTATTGAATTAGGGCTGCAAAATATAAGTATGTCTTAATTTAAGTAAGAAATTCAAAGTAGTATCTTAAGCATAAATAAGAGAAAATAGCATCATTAAATGCAATAATCACTACAAGAAAAACTGTGTCTAGTGACAACAATGTTGTCAACTGTTGTCACTAGATACAATTTTTCTTGTAGTGAATATATGATGAAAGAATGCACCTAGAGGGGAAGAACTTGAGAAAGAGGCATGTTAAAATCACCCAGCATCTATTGAACGTAATGTGAAGCAAGATGATGAAGAAATAGTTGCGTAAAACTGAATTTACAACTAATACATAGGATTAATATATAACCATAACTAACAACCTGCCACATCTGCAGCATAACTAACTTACAACTAATCTAAAACTAATTATTAACTAATACAGTTATACAGCTAACATACCCCCTTTAGAAGACTAGCTAGTCGTGCTCATTTGATAAACTTTGAAGCTTCAACTTATCTCATAACAACAAGAACCTAGATTCTGGAAGAGATTTAGTGAATATATCTGCTATTTGATCTTCACTAGGAACATAGCCAACATCCACCGTGCTATCCACAACTTTTTCTCTAACATAACACACATCAACTTCAATGTGCTTCTTTCGTGCATGGAACACATGATAAGCTGCAAATGCAATATGCACTACAATTATCACACCAAAGTTTATGAAGAGCTTTTACGTCAAGACCAAGTTCTACACACAAAGCTTGAAACCATACAACATCAATGGTGAGGTTTGTTAGACATCTATACCCAGAGCACTACTTCAAGCTACGACATCCTATTTCTTAGCACTTCAAGTTTCCGAATTTCCACCGAGAAACATGCAATGCCCTCTAGACGACCCTATCATCAACATTACTGGCTCAGTGAGAAACACAAAGCACAAGCTCAAAGAAATAGTCAAAGCAGAAGCAACACCAAAACACTGCACAATCTCAAAGAAATAGTACCTTTAAGATATCTCAACAACCTTTTGTATGCGTTCAAAGAAACAGTAGGAGCTTGTAAAAACTGACTAAGCTTGTTCACCCCAAAGGCTATGTCAGGTCTAGTAAGAGTGAGATAGTGCAAGGTACCTATCACATTTCTATAAAGAGAAGGAACTTCAAAAGGTTTCCGATCAAGTCTAGATAGCCTAGTATTAGAAGTCATAGGGGTGGTACAGACCTTGCACTCCAACATATTTGTTTTCTCAAGAAGTTCATCAATGTACTACTTTTGACAAAGAGCAAAACCAGCCTCAAATTTAAAACCCAAAAAAATAATTTCTCCTAAGATTTTCAAGGCAAATTTAGAATGCAAAACTTGAATAACATCATGAACTACATCACTAGAATCTCCAGTCAGTAAAATGTCATCCACATACACAAGAATCATTAAGAGCATACCATCTCCAAATTTATAGAATATGGAAAAAACAGAATTGGATTTGAAAACCAAGCTCAAATAAACAACTCCTCAACTTGTTATACCAAGCCCGGGGAGCTTGCTTTAAGCCATACAATGATTGATGCAACTTACACACAATCAAGATGAAGTTCATCAACAAAACCAACAATCTTTGTATGTAGATCTTATCCTCCAACTCACCATTTAAGAAAGCATTATTGACATCAATTTGCTTGTTGTAGCAAGAGAAAAAACAAGTCTAAGGGTAGCAGACTTTACCACAAGACTAAAAGTCTCCAAGAAATCAACACTAGCCATCTGCTCAAACCCCCTAGCAATCAACCGGGCTTTGAGCTAATACAGAGATCCATCAGCACAAGTTTTCACCCAAAACACCTACTTGTTGCTAATAATTTTCATATCAGAAGTAGAGGGAACCAAAGTACATGTCTAATTATCAACTAAGGCTTGATATTCATTTTCCGCAACCTCAAACTAATTAGGAAGCTTGGTATGAACCACAAAACTCTTAGGCTTGAAAATATCATTCTTGGAACAGGTAACGATATAAAGAAGAAGAAGAAGAAGAAGAAGAAGAAGAAGAAGAAGAAGAAGAAGAGAAGAAGAGAGGGTGGTGAGAGGAAAAAGATGAGAAAGAAGCATCAGAATTAAGATTGAGAAGAAGACTAATCATTGTGAAAAATAATCTGAAAATCATCACCAGGAGAAACAACTAAAGGAGGAACAAAAGAAGAACATGAATTATGACAAGGAGCAGAAGAAGAACACTCAGGAGATGAAGCCAAGAAATAAGGACAAACATGGAAATTCAAGCTCATTAAAATGCACAATGTCAGATATAACACTCTACTAGTATCACTCAAACACTTATAGCCCTTTGTTGATCACTGTAGCCAAAAAAAATAAAAAATAAAAAATAAAAATACAAATACACTTAGAAGACCTAAACTGAAGTTTGTGATTATTATAAGGGTTAAGATAGGAATAATAGGTACAACCAAACACCTTAAGAATGGAATAATGAGGAGATCTAGAAAACAACAGTTGAAAGGGTGACACATTAGAGTTTCCACCGAAGAGTTTCTTTTCTTCGTGTTTTGCAATAGTGATCTCTTTTAAAAAGCCATTTTTCTGTAGTGATCTCTTTTTAAAAAAAAAAAGTAGTTAAGAGTTAATTATAATTTCTATGCCGGCCAACAATTAAAGAAGAAAAAAAATCTAACCTTTAAGAAATAAAAAAAGAGAAATAAAAATTTTGTTTTTCTTTTCCTTTCCAATACTACCATGGGAGCAAGCTTTGAACGCCATGGGATCCCCTATTGCCTACCCACATGACATCGTCTATTGCATTCGTGGATGGACAACACGTGGCAAATTTTAAGGGTTTAGAAATTTCAAATGTTAGGGTATATATTTCCTTATATAAATCTTAAATCATCAATCATTGATTATGTCACGTGTCCTTCATCTACGAATGCAATAGACGATGTCACGTGGGTAGGCAATAGAGGATCCGATCCGGCTTTGAACGCCTCGAATCGTTGAAATGAATGGAGTTAATTTGCCCTCTTTAATTATTAGTAATTTATTTGCTGGATTTGGAGCTCTTATGGTTATTATTATACATTAAATGTAAAATATACAGTCAAAAAAAAGAATAAAAGTTACAACCGTGAACACTTTTCAAATATTCAGGAATTTTCTAATTTTGAATGTGGTGCACATATATGCTTACTCAATTTCAGACGAGCTATATTATTAATTTTCTTTTAGGTTTTTGAGTATGCTTGTAGAACTACCTAACCTATGAATTAGCATGAGCAAAAATTGCTAAAGTCATGACTTATTGCATAAAATACGAAATACTAGTATATAAAATGAATAATTGCCGCTAAATAAGTGGGCTGAGCTTTTACTTATCTAATAAGTGGGCTTTAGGTTAGGCCCACTTAGTATCTCTTTTAAAAAAAAATTAAAACAAAGAGTTATTATAATTTCTATGCCCATGTTTGGCCCAACTTAAAAAATATTTTAACCTTTGAAAAATAGTCACAAGAGAAAGTAAAGTTGGTTTTATTTTATTATTATTTTTTTCCACTTTCCAACCCTAATCAGCACTACCAAACAAACCGTAAATGTAAAATATACAATCAATATTCAATAAAAGTAAAAATTCTGAATAGACACGACATAATTAGGGATGGCAGTGGATTCAGGACCCGGTCCATATCCGGTGGTCTAGATTTGATTTTAAGGATTTGGGTCTTCTAAAATTTGGACCCGATGGATCCGACCCGTGGATCCATTTCATATATATTATGTATATATTATATCTTTATTTTAATTTTTAGAAATTTTAAGTTGAAAACCTAAAATTTGAATACAGCCATACATGCATACAACCACTATCACCTATCGGCTCAATTGAACCTCTCTCCTCTCGACTCTCCAATTCCCCATTCTCTCTTCCTTCATCCATCTCTCTCTCTCTCCCCTTGTTTCTCCGACTGCAAACATTATCATATTTTTTTATTTCAAAAATTCAGTTTAGGAAAAAAGACTATGGATCCGGGTCCAAACCCGTGGATCCAATGGATTTGGATTTGGATCTTGCTTTTTTGGACGCGACGGATCTGGACCGGATCCGGAGCAAGATTTTTTTTATGGATCTGGATCTGGAGTAAGTTGGATCTGATCCATATCCGGCCAGTTGCCATCCCTAGACACAACCATGGTCACTTTTTTTCTTTTTAAATATTCAAGAATTTTCTAATTTTGAATGTGGTGCACATGCTTAGTCAATTTTAGATGAGGTATATTATTGATTTTAGGGCATGACTGATATGCATGAATAGTCTAGGAATTGAATAACCATTCCTCATTCCTTTCCTAATCATATGGTTGATACTTTTTTTCAGTCAAGAATGACCATTCCCGTGGGAATCAGTAATCCCATCAACATGGGACTAGCCATTTCTCTCACTCCCTTAGGTATCAGTTTATCCTTAATTACTATCAAGAATAGAAGCTATTCGACTTTTGAAAAAAAAATCCTTACTTATGAGTTATGATATTGATATAACTTTATTATATTTTATTGGGAACCTTATTTGGGTTTGGTCGAGTAGGATTGGGTTGGTCCAATCTTGGCCCATTGGGCCAAATTAAGAAATTTAATCTATATAATTTTTGTGTAGCTTTTTTGGAGTGCAAGCGGATAGAGGTGGGAAAGAACCGGACTGGCCCAGCCCGCTCCAAGCCCGTGGGTTTTTAGAAAGAAAAAAAATCAAATCTAGTCGGGGCAATCCGAAATTTTGTCGAACCAAAATTAATTATGATACATTTCTACCCAAATTAATGTTATATTATAAAATGATCGGGTCGAGCTAGACTTGGACCCGCCGAGCTTTACTTAATTTTGGACGGGTCGACTTGCCCTTAAATGCAAATATAACCGAGTCTAAACCTGTAGCTGACCCAACCTGAAATTATATCGGTCGAACTAAGTTCATTCAACTTCTTCTAAACTTCATTACAGTATACCATCTCTCACCATAGGGTTTTAATATGCTTGTAGAACTACCTAACCTATGAATTAGCATTAGCATGCTAAATTCATGACTTATTGTCACAATCAAACTCTAACTCAAAGTTCACAACTTGGAGAGAGAGAGAGAGAGAGAGAGAGAGAAATTAAGCATGAATTCAACATCAAACCACAGAGAAGAAAGTTTCCGGTGCATGAGCAATACAGTTACTCTCTTCTTCTACTTAACATGCATAGCCATAACCATCATCGTATCTCTTGAACTCTTTCTCAACGACGGAAACATCAAATTCACCAACGGCAATCGCAATTTCAAACAAATCAAACCATTCAACAAAGGTTAGCTAGATTAATCCCAACCTTATATTGCTTACTCAAACTCTTGCATAATTTAATTATCTGCAGAAATCGAAAGCTGCGATATATTCCAAGGCCGATGGCTTCCCGACGCGAACGCCTCGTTGTACACCAACTTCAGCTGCGCGGGGATGCCGCCGACGAAGAACTGCCTGCTGCACGGCAGAAACGACACAGATTTCCTTAATTGGAAATGGAAACCGGACCAATGCGAGCTACCTCGTTTCAATGCAGTTACCTTTCTCAGTATTCTCCGAGGTAAGAAGATGGCTTTCATCGGCGATTCTTTAGCTCAGAATCAAGTCGAGTCGCTCGTTTGTCTCCTTTCGACGGTTAGTCACCTTACTCCATTTCATCTTCTCTATATATTCAAACGGGATAAGATGTCCTTTTGATGCCACGTCAGTTTTAATTTACCATGTAATCTTTAATTTTTACCTTTTTTTAATATATATAAAAATTAATTCAAATTGAAAGGTTATGTATTTATAAGTTCAGATTTTGAAGGTCTTGAGTAGTTATCCCATATTCAAGCAATATTACTAAATATTCATGATTTAGTAACATGTAACGCAGTTCTCGAAATACTCTTTCGGTCCCATTTTAGTTGAGCAGTTTCTTTTCGGCACGGGAAATCGGGAATTAAGGAATAATTGTTAGGAATGTTGAGTGTATGTAATTAATAATATTATAATAATTTATATATTTTATTTTTGAAATAAAATAATTAATATATCTATATATTCTTTCTTTTTATAATTTTATTTTATTTTTATATTATATTTATGTTTTAAAATCCCTAATTCTATCCCAAAAAGAAACTGGGACTGGTGGAGTACTTGTTTTTCTTGAAATAATTATGTAGTCTTTTTGTATTGATTCAAATTTGATGTTGCAGGTAGAAACTCCATATTCAAACGAGAAAAGCAAGGACGACCACCAAGATATAACATGGGAGTTTCCGGAACACAACTTCACACTATCTGTATTCTGGTCGCCATTCCTTGTCACCGCCAACGTCGCCGGCACCGGCGGCTCAGAGCTCCACCTCCACCTCGACAGAGTCGAGGCCAATTGGTTGGAAAAGCTCCCATCCATTGACTATGCCGTCTTCTCCGGCTCCCACTGGTATTTCCGGGAAAGCTACTTGTACGAGGACGGCCGCGTCACCGGGTGCATATACTGTAACAAGCCAAACACGACCGCCCTCGAGCCGGGCCGGGCGATCCGGATGGCGTTTCGGGCCGCATTGTGGGCCGTCAACAGCTGCGAGACCTGCAAAAAGATTGTTAGTTTCGTGAGAACTTACTCCCCCGGGCATTTCGAGAACGGGTCGTGGAGCGATGGAGGCACGTGTAACCGGACCCGGCCCGTTGAGAGGGATGAGGTGAATCTGGCCTTGCCAGATTGGGGATATAGCAGGATGCAGGTGGAGGAAGCAGAGATGGCAAGGAGGGAAGGGAAGGGGAAAGGGAATGAGTTCGAAGTTCTCGATGTTACAGAAATGATGGCGATGAGGGTTGATGGCCATCCAGGCCGAAACTGGCCATGGGGGTCGGAGGGAGGTAGTGATTGCCTCCATTGGTGCTTACCCGGCCCGATTGACACATGGAACGGGCTTTTGCTCGAGAGGATTAAGAGACTTAATAGTATATCGTCACATAATTAAAAGTGATAAATGATTTGTATCAGTAAATCGTTGATAGTATCGAAATCGATTTTTCTTAATTTTGCTTTTTTTTTTCTTCAAACTCTCAATATTATTGTTTAGTCAAATTTTACACTAATTTTCTAGAATTCATTAATCTAATTATAGTCTTTGTTTAATTTTTAGCATTTAAACTACAGTTTTATTAAAAAAAATGAAACTAAATGCTAAAATTTAAGATAATACCACAATTAGATTAATGAGCTCTTGGTAATTAGTGTAGACTTAAACTAAATCATATCGCACTGAAAATTAAGGAAAAAAAATAACTAAAAAATAAATAAAATAAAATAACTTTGATATAGTGTTAGTTTACCATAGTCTGGACAATATTCCATATCCCTTCTAGTATCTCTTCTCTCTCACACAAAAAAGCATACCATATCTCTTTTAAAAAATTCTAACGAATTAACTATACTTTCTATTCTGAGTTAAACAAAATCATACAAATAAATAAATAATGGTACACTGAACTTGGGATATATTATCCTAAGTGTAATTAGTGTTCATTGAGTGCTTGTTTGGTAGGGGTGTTGAGATAAGCAAAAAAATTGTAGATGAATAGTGATCACGGAGATATAATCATGATAAAAAAAGTTAGATGAGTGTTTGGTACGAAAAGTAACAATTACTGTAGTATAGTGATTCCAAATTAAAATTACAAATTTAACCTTCAAAATGTAAATAATTTATGTATTGATAAATTGAATACAAAAATTATCAGAACGAAAATTAGAAAAATTATCAGATACAAAAATTAGAAAAATTCACAACAAAAATATTAGTAGAAAAATAGAAAGAAAAATTATCAAAACAAAAATAAGAGATAATACACCTTTTTGCTCACTTTCACATTTTAAAATCAATTTTTAGTTTGGAATATAATTTAATCAAATTTTACCCATCTTTTGGTTTGGAGGACAAGAATGCCCCACCCCTCCCCCTAGAGTTGGTAGCAGCCCAGCCCATCCCAGCCCGACCCACCCCAGCCGGCCCGGCCCGAACATACCAGCCCGTCCCGCTCGGCCCCAGCCCGTCAGCACGACCCACCCGGTAAACAATACTAACAGAACATAAACGTACTTGCGTAATCAGTTACAATTTGATATTATCCATTTATCACTTTCCACTTACTGATAAACAGTACTAATATAACATAAACGTACTGTGTAATGCAGTTACAAATAGATATTATTCGTTTACCACTTATCGGGTAAAATACTAAATGATAAAAAATGTACTGTGTACTTGCACATTTCAAAATATGGGTCGGGTCGGGCTGAATTGGGCTGGGGCTGGGTTGGGAGAGAGGGAAGGGAAGAGAGCGGGCAAGGGTATTATTGTCCACCCTACCAAAATATGGGTAAAATTTGTATTTTTTATATTCCACAACAAAATTTGATATTATAATGTATTTTTGGGTATTTTATTTTTTGCCTCCAAAATTAATAGATTTTTTTATGTTTTTATTTTCCTATGAATATAATCTGGAAATATAATCAAACTTTTGCATAAAAAATAATAGAAAAATGATCATAACAAAAATTATTAAAAAAAAATTAGAAAAATTATCAAGAACAAAATACCAGAAACCTCTCGTCAATTAGTCAGAACAAAATTTCAAAATTGAATCTTCAGGTCTCTTCGTCAACCTCTCGTCTCTCCCATTATAAATTGAACAAACTGCACCCAATAAACAATCCTTATTTCCTCTTCTGTTGGGTTTTCTTCAAGATTGAAATTTTTCTTTGTTGAATCAGTTTTTAATTGGAGCCGTGGAGGTATTAGGTTGGCGATTGGTGAAATGCAGACAGAAGCGAGGGTTGGAATGGTGGTGGAAGGAGGGGGGTTGAGTGCGACGACGTCGTCGGTGGTGGTAGAGCCGCCGCGCCTGAGGCAAATCGGTACCGTCTCGCAGCTTCTTGCCGGCAGCCTCGTAGGCATCGCCGTCGTGGGAGGAGAGGGAGCTGAATCAACAGGGGGGGATGGAAGTGTTTCAGAGGGGATTTGGAAAGGGTAAAAGGGTGAAAAGAATAAATAATAGTTCTACTGTTCAATCATAATTCTTATCGCAGGGGTTGAGCTGTGATAACTCTACTAAAGAGCTACAGTGTTTGGGTCACAGGTCGGAGGAAAAACGCGGGCCTTTGAGATTAATGAAACTGATACCAAACAAGCCTAATAGTATTAATTTGTCAGATTTGCTTGTGACTATTATACATTGGTGAAATATTGAATAAATACAAGTAAAAATTTTAAGACATACTTAGTCAATAGTTTTGATGAGGTATTTTATTTTATTTTATTTTCTAGGCTTTAGAGTAAGCGGTAGAACTACCTAACCTATGCTCATCATCAATACGGACTAGTATATATTTAACATTATTGTTATTTATAGTATTTAATAACCAACAATACAATATAATGTTCTTAAAATTCCATTTGTGGTTATTGTTGTGAGTCAAATCCTTCTTTATTTAGGTAAATCCTTATTTCCACAATCAATTAAAAAAAAAAAAAGTACAAGTAAACGACTCATAGCTATTCTTTCTAATAATGCTTATAGCTATTCTTTCTAATAATGCAAGTGGTGCAAGTGCTTAGTTTAATAACTTCAAGGAGGTAAATTGATAAAATTCTCTAGGTCTTTTAGTAGCTTTTAAGATCTACATAATTCACGAAGAAAAAGATAATCGCATTAATGAAATACTTAATTTCTCCGTATTTTTTACGCTAAAGAAAAATTATCTTACAAAACATGCATGTACATCTTTCTAGCATTTTTAAAACTTTTTTTACCATTTACTTTTATTTTTTCAAAAAAATAAATAATATATTGACCATCCTGTATATTAAAATATTTCATTTTTAGGACCCTTTGTGCCAGATTTCTGCCACCACTGCCGTACATGCAGTGTTCTAAAAGTCTCCACCTAGGCCCGACTAGTCCCCGTCTAGACACTAGTCGGCACCCCACCGCCCGAATAATGCTAAATCCGCCTAGACGCTTAGCTGTATCCTAATTATCAATCAAATTAAAGCTTAATTAGTCTTTAAGTGTGAATTAATCAATACTTATGAAAACTAGGCCATGAAATTTATGAATTGGACTATTAATTATCATATTTTATGTTTTTATCATGAATTTGGTAATAAATTTATGAACAATATGTGTTGATATAGTTTCTAATTGATGGCATGATATAAACATAGTAAAATAAAGCTTGTGATTCCAATCTGTCTAGGCCCCGCCTAGCCGCCTAGGCGTTAGTCCCCCCTTTACCGTCCGACTAACGTCTAGCGATTTTTAGAACATTGCGTACATGTACCTATGTCAAACACTATTGACACGTTGACACATTGCGTATATGAAATTTAAAGGTTTCGTTAAACCAACAGACGCACCACTGCAAATATTTATAAGCGTATCAACATGTTGCACTTCATTTACTCTCTCTCTCTCTCGAACACACACACACACTTTGACACAAGTGCAGAAGAATGAGAGAGAGGGAGGGAGAGAACATGAAAGAGAAACACTATCAACTCATTAAAGAAGAAAGCTCCAACTGCTTAACAAGTAGGGTTTCTCGCTTCTTCTACTTAACTTTCATAACCCTAACCACCATTTCCTCCCTCCACCTCATCTTCAACAACAAGAACATCATCTACGCAAACTACGCACGCAGTTTCAATCGAACAAACACCACGTCGAACAAAGGTTAGATCGAGTCCTACCAAATCCCTTCTTCAAAAGTTTATATATTCCTTCAATTCTCACTTTTCTGCGAAATTTTCACTCGCAGAAATCTTAGGAAGCTGCGATCTGTTCAAAGGGCGATGGGTCCCAGAGCCCAACGCCTCCTTGTACACGAACTTCAGCTGCAAATCACTTCCATGGTCGAAAAACTGTTTCTTGCATGGCAGAAACGATACAGATTTCATTAACTGGAAATGGAAACCAGACCAATGCGAATTGCCTCGTTTCAGTGCGCATGCCTTTCTTAGCATTCTCCGAGGTAAGAAGATGGCTTTCATCGGCGATTCCTTGGCGCGGAATCAGGTGGATTCGCTCGTTTGTCTCCTTTCGACGGTGAGTCACTCCGACTGATCCTCTATTCCGATTTCGTTTGTTTCTAATTCAAATTGATGGTGTTGCAGGTAGAAAGTCCAAGCTCAAAAGATAGAAATAAGGATGCTCAAGATAGAACGTGGGTGTTCCTGGAACACAATTTCACACTAACCGTATTTTGGTCGCCGTATCTTGTCGCCACCACCAAGATTGCCAGCACTAACGGCTTCAACCTCTACCTCGACAGGGCCGACGCCAAGTGGTCGAAGGAGCTCCCGTTCATCGACCATGCCGTCTTTTTCCGGCAAAACTACATGCATGAGGGCGGCCGCCTCATCGGCTGCACAAATTGCCGCAGGCCCAACATCACCAATTTCGGGCCGGGCTCAGCCATCCGTATGGCGTTTCGGGCCGTCAACGGCTGCGAGAACTGCAAGAAGATTGTGAGTTTCTTGAGAAGTTACTCTCCAAGGCATTTCGAGAACGGGTCGTGGAGCATGGGTTATTGTAATCGGACCCGGCCCGCAGAGAGGGAGGAGGTGAAACGGGTTGGGCCCGAACGGGAGTGCAACAAGATCCAAGGGGAGGAATTGGAGATGGCAAGGAATGAAGGGAAGGAGAAGGGGAATGAGTTCGATTTTCTCGATGTTACAGAAATGATGGGTATGAGAGTTGATGGTCATCCGGGCCGACACTGGAAAAAAAACAGGCACAGTAGAGGTAGTGATTGCCTCCATTGGTGCTTGCCCGGCCCAGTTGACTGGTGGAACGACCTTTTACTTGAGAGGATTAAGAGACTTGATAGTACATTCTCACATAATTTGGAGAGATGAGTGATTATATTAATAAACCATTGGACGACGAAACGCAGCTCAGTTGGTAAGACATTTTCCCTCCAACTAAGAGATTGGGGTTTCGAATCACCTCGAGTACTTGTGTGTGTGAGTGTGTTGTGTTGCCGGATTAAAAAAGAATTAATAAATCATTGATGGCTTGATTTCATGCAAAATAATTTACGCCAACTATTTGAACAAGACCCCTTAAATGATACCAAAAGTTATATACTCACTAATACGTGTGAACTGGGCCGGGTTTGCATGGGCCGGCCCAAGATCGCCCCGGTTCAACAAGGGTAATTCTATACATAGCCCCCAAATTACTATTCATAGCCCCTAATTAAATATACTAATAAAACTAAATACTGAATGTACAGTACTACCCATTACTTACTTAAAACGTATAGCCCCAAATTTACAATTCTAATTCTTTTTTTGATCGGATTTACAATTCTAATTTTAATAAAACCTAATCGCTTAGCCCCTAAATAACTACTCAACAAATAAAATATAAGATTATAATTATATTCTATAGCCCTCAACATACTTCGTTTCCTCATAACCCCCAACAACATCCACGGTTGACCATTGAATAACGGAATCATCATGAAAAATGGAGTCCAACTTCATGCTCCAAATAGACAGTAATATATATTAATGATATTCGGTATTTTATTCTACCTTCATGATCTTTGATATTCTTCATTTTTTTTTGATTTGATATTGTATACGTGAACATAATATCGTACAATTTTTATGATTGTTGATCCAATCGTTCCAAAGTTCTACATAAACTCACACAAGAATGTATTTGAATGAACCTACGAATTCTCACAACATAGATTACAATTTATTCGTGGTTTAGTGTAAAGGGCAATGGAAATAACATCCCGAACATATTGAGAGCCATGTCAATTTATATAAGAAAATTTGGTAAAAATTGACAATCAAAATATGAAATTTCTCCATATATGGTTTATATGTCATGGAAAAGATTCATGAATAAGCATGAATTTTGACTTTCATCTCTATCTTTCTCCATCTCTCTTACTTGGCGGCTGCAAATTTCTCTGTGTTGCTTGTCGCCCTAATTGAATCTTTAACAAAGAAGTAGAAATAAGCATTAACGATGTCCTGCTCGTTGGTGCAAATACTGTTTCATTTCTGCAAATCATTTTCCTTTTCTTCTTGCGATGATTTTATTTTGGAGGTTGTGCAAATCATTATGATTCTGTGGAATTAAAATTAAACAAAGTTGGGGGCTATACGCTTTAGGCAAATTTGGGGGGTTAAGGGGTAGTCCGGTACAATGAATGTTTATTTTTATTTAATTTATAATTAGGGGGCTATGAATAGTAATTTGGGGGCTATGTATAGAATTACCCGTTCAACAAACAAGCTACTCGTAGTAGATAGTAGCTCCCCATTTTGTCATTTTCATTTGGGCCCAAACTCCTCGACAATAATTAAAGGACATTTTGTATATACTCCCGGTCCTAATTATCTTTTTTTTTTTTTTTTTTTTTTTTTTGATAAAGCTGTATAATTTTATTCCAAATCACATGCACAAAATATACATCACCCTTCTCCCAGTGTTCCTATTCTACCTTCTCATGCACACCTTCCTCGACTATCAGCATATCGTCTCAATTTCTTATCGTTCAAACAGCACCATGCAACTACCACTTGACATTGCCTCACAATCTGCTCTACTGTTTGTTGCGTCGCCGCCATTCTCCTTTGGTTCCTCTCTCTCCACACATTATAATGTCCTAATTATCTTTAGTATTCTTTTTTGAAGAATACAAAAAATCGTTTGATCATTGATTTTATTTATTGATTCCAAATTTTATCATCATAACAAATCTCCCAAGCTAAAAAGGTGAAGTAAAAAGTGTTCATTTGTCTTCTTTAAATATTACAGTATAAGTTTTGTGGATAAAAGATGATTCCTCTTAAGAAAAAAAAAAGATAGTAAAAAAGATCATTGAATATAAATATGCAAATAAATTATTAAAAGAAAAAAAAATAAAACATTCTAAACAGTGCATTCAGGCGCAGCACCGCCCTTGATAATTTTTATTTTATTTTATAAAATTAAAATATTCTATAATCTTCTAATTATGAGTGAGGTGCACATGCTTAGTCAATAATTTCGAGGACACAAATTAATAAACTTTTATTGGATCCACCTAAACCATGAAGTGGCGTGATTCAAGAGTGTTGACCTTTTGTTTGCCCTTCATTACTATGGAATAGTACACATATAAAATATTATTTTGTACTATATTTTATTGGACAATTAATCTAGATTTATAAATAGAAATAATACAATGAGATCTAGTTTTTTTTTTCCCTCACATTTTTTTATAAAAAAATCCCTTCACTCAAAAACCAAAATGAAACTTGTGATTATTGTGAGTCTTTTTTTCTTGGGTTAATTACTAAAAAAACCCTGAACTATTCATCTTTTATCAAAAATACTCTGAACTATTGAAAATACCCAATTAAATCCCAAACTATTAATTTTTTATCAAATCTACCCTATGTCAATTTTCCTCATTCGGATATTTGATCGAACATATAGTGTGCATAGTGAAAAACTCTATTTCCCTCTCTTTTTCTTCATCCTCACCAACACCGATCTCCCTCCCCCACGAGCTCGACCCCTCCTCCTCCGGCGCCCCTCCCAGCGGCGTCTTCGCAGGCAGCTTCATTGCCTCCAAGAAGACGCACCTAGTGCTCCTCCCCCACCCTCATCTCCGCCGCGCGCCGCCTCCTTCACCTACGACGATCCCCGGAAAGCACTCTTCTTGAAGCACTGCATACCCCTCCACTCCTTCCGCTACATGTACCATTACCTCTTCCGCCGCCCCCCTCCCACCCCTGCCGTCGCTCCCGCTCAACCGCAGCAGCTTCATCGCGATCTCGAAGGGCGAGGTCATCAAGCTCGTCGGTGAGGACGGGTCGAGCTCGTGGGGGAGGGAGATCGGTGTTGGTGAGGATGAAGAAGAAAAAGAGAGTGAAATAGAGTTTTTCTCTATGCACACTATATGTTCGATCAAATGTCCGAATGAGGAAAATAGACATAGGGTAGATTTGATAAAAGATTAATAGTTTATGATTTAATTGGGTATTTTCAATAGTTTAGAGTATTTTTGATAAAAGATGAATAGTTTGAGTTTTTTTTGGTAATTAGCCCTTTTTTCTTTATGGCACAATTTGCAAATAATATGAGAAAGTACATGCCAAATTAAATATTATTGAAATTCTGACTAATAAATTAATAGTCAAACTAGTCACTAATTAGGCCTCTCTTATTCCTTCCACAAAACATGTTAAGCACTACTTCTCATACTTATAAGCTATCAACCTATATATGTTTCCCACTCACTCTCTCTCTCTCTCTCTCTCTCTGAAATTAAACAGAACCAAGAGAGAGAGAAGATGAAATCAGCATCAAAAAACAGAGAGAAACACCATCAAAACCATCTCCTCAAGAAAGAGAGGTTCCACTTCTTGGCTAATTCAATCTCTCTCTTCTTCTTCCTAACATGCATAACCCTAATCACCATCTTCTCCCTTCACCTCATTTTCCACCGCGCAAGCATCAAATACACAAAATTAACCATTCAAGATTTCAACCAATCGAAAACCTCCTCTCAACCCACCAAAGGTTAGATTAATTTTTTTTTTTTTTTTGTTAATTTTTCCTCCATCCTCACTTAGTGCAGAAATGTTAATTTTGATCATGTATGTGCAGAAATCGTGGAAAGCTGCGATTTATTCAAAGGGCGGTGGGTCCCACACCCCAACGCCACGCTGTACACTAACCGCAGCTGCACAACAATTCCATTGATGAGAAACTGCTTCTTGAATGGCCGAGAAGACACAGATTTCCTTAACTGGAAATGGAAACCAGACCAATGCGAACTACCTCGTTTTACTGCAGTTACCTTTCTTAGTATTCTCCGAGGTAAGAAAATGGCTTTCATCGGCGATTCTTTAGCTCGGAATCAGATGGAATCGCTTCTCTGCCTCCTCTCAACGGTGAGTCCACTTATTTTCTTTATTTTTTATTTTTATAAATACTATTCAACAAATTTTAGTCATTAATGTTCATGAATTAGGGAACTATTTCAAGATACATCGGCTTTGGTGCCTATTTCTTTTTTTATTAATTTTTTTAAAAGTGAAAAAAGTTTGAAATAGTGATGAATTATTGATTAGGTAACATTTTCTTTGGAATCTAATGATGTGATTAAATTATGTTAATTGAACAGCAGAAAGGTAGCATTTGAGTGCAAAGGATGCCAACTCTTTTTTCTATTCCTAATTGTGGAAATGATTATTTGCAACTGTACAGTGTGGGTAAAGTGTCTTAATCTTTGTAATTTTGTCCTTTTCTTGGAATTATTCTTCTCCTAATTGGGATTACTTTATTGATTTGTTCTTTTTCTACAAGACTTGGAATTCTGTAGCTTAAGATTCCTTTGTGCCAACTTCAAATTTCAATCAACTAAGGCCTTCTTGGACGGTAATTGATCGAAAATATTCACGATTCAAGAAAATACTAATTATTGGAAAATTAGTTTATTAAAGGAATTAAAAAAAAAGGGGGAATTTATTCTCCTGGAGTGTCTATTTTAGATGATATTACATAAAACTGACTAGTAGTATTTGAAAATTACATGATTTAATATGCTCATAAATTGTTTGATCTACTTCCCTTAAAAAGCAAAAAATAAAATAACATTGTTTGATCCACCAAGAGATACATTTTCTTTAGCCTATATTATATATATATATCCAAACAGTAAGCTCAAAAAACTTAGTTTAGGGCATAGGCCCATTCAGAAAGAGACTTTGGGGGCCCACACAAAAAAATATCGGGCCTACCCACTAGCCTATTTATAGACCAGTCCATGTTTATCACTTACCAGCTCAAATTTAATCCATCACCAAATTATAGCAAAAATATATTCCAACTTATTTTTTTTTAATTTATTAATTCAACATTTATTATAACCATGCATGCAGGTAGAAACTCCCAAATCAATCGAAAAAGACGCAGACGACAAATTCACAACATGGGAGTTTCCGAAGCACAACTTCACGCTAGCCGTTCTCTGGTCGCAGTTCCTCGTGGCCGCCACCGAGATCGAGGTAATTAACGGCACCTCCACCGGCGGCTTCCGCCTCCATCTAGATAGAGTCGACACCAGGTGGTCAGAGAAGCTCCCGTCAATCGACTACGCCGTCTTCTCCGACGCACACTGGTTTTTCCGGGCGAACCGCTTGTACGAGGATGGCCACATCATCGGTTGCATCTATTGCCAAGAACCGGGCACCACCGACCTCGGGCCGGGCCGGGCGATCCGGATGGCATTTCGGGCCGCATTTCGGGCCGTCAATGAATGCACGAATTGCAAGAAGATTGTGAGCTTCTTGAGGACGTACTCCCCCGCACATTTCGAGAATGGGGCGTGGAATGCTGGAGGAGGGTGTAACCGGACCCGGCCGGTCTTGAGGGAGGAGGTTAATCGGGCCGGGCCCGATTGGGAGTACAAGAAGATTCAAGAGGAGGAAGTGGAGATGGCAAGGAATGAAGGGAGGGGGAAGAATGAGTTTGAAATTCTTGATGTTACTGAAATGATGGCGATGAGGGTTGATGGGCATCCGGGCCTACACTCTGGAAATAAGTGGATGAAAGGGACTAGTGATTGTATTCATTGGTGCTTGCCTGGCCCGGTTGACACGTGGAATGACCTTTTGCTCGAGAAGATTAAGAGACTTAATGGAATGCCGTTACAAAACTAGGATGTTAAAAGGATTTATAAGGGGGAAAGATCGTCCGATCTATATGTAGACTTTGTGAGGGGGAATGACTGCATTCCGGCCCGTCAACGGCTACGAGAACTGCAAGAAGATTGTGAGTTTCGTGAGGACTTACGCTCCCAGACATTTCGAGAATGGGTGGGGGAGCGACGGAGGCACGTGCAACCGAACCTGGCCCGTAAAGTGAAGGAGGTAAGTATGGCACTACTCGATTGGGGGGTATAGCAAGATGCAAGTGGAGGAAGCAAAGATGGCGAGGTGGGAAAAAGAAAGGGAATTAATTCTTTTTTTTTTTTTTTTTTTTTTTTTTATGTTACGGAAATGATGGTGATCCAGGCCGAAACTGGCCAATTGGGATCCTCTATACCTATTTTTATGTTCCAATTGTGTGCCAAATTTTAATTTCTACTAGTTTTATATATTTTTATTTAATAATTTTAATTTATAATGATTTAATTTAATTTTATACGTAATTATTTTCTAGGGTTTACTCATCCAAATTAGGGTTTATAATTATTTTTTAGCATTTAATTTCAATTTTATTAGTTAAAATAGTGTTGATAAATCCAAAATTAGGGTATATTATTTTTTTTTTAATTCTATTTTTTAGTTATAAATGTTTATTATGATTTATTATAATATAACATTTTTTATTTTTATAAAAAACATTATAAAACTAATACATTTTAATATTTGGTATACAATTAGAACACAATAGTTGATATAGAGGATACTATTCCAAACTGGCCACTGGGGTAGTGATGGCCTCCTCCATTTGTTCTTACCCGGCCCGGTTGACATGTACGCGGCCCGGTTGACATGTGGAACGGGATTGTGAAATTTTATTTAAAAAATTAATTATGTATCATATTTTGGTTAGTGAATCATAGTCAATAAGTGTAAGGTTAAACAAAATTATACAGTATTATACTATATTAAAATTAAAGAAAAAAAAATGCATACAAATTAAAGAAACAAAATCAAATTCGGAATACATATGTATTAGTAGTTTAGTACACTGAACTTGTGATAGATGATCCCAAGTGGAATTAGTGTCCATTTGCCATATTTGATAATAAAAGTAAAAATTGTAAGTACATGCTTAATTAATTAGTCAATAGTTCTTCTAAAAAAAACAAAAAGTCAATAGTTTTGAGGCGGTATTTTATTTTATTTTATTTTCTAGGTTTTTGACTAAGCGATAGATTAATTAACTACCTAACGTATACTCTCCGTTAATACGGAATAGTATTATTGAAAAAAATTCTCTAGGTCTTTTATTAGCTTTTAGATCTACCTAATTTACGAAGGGAAAAAAAAATAATGATGAAATAAATCAAACCAACTAATAATCAATTTATTAGCAACGAAATCTATATATATATATATATATATATATATTATCGTTTGAGTTTTTTTTTTTAAACACACACACACACACAAACACAAGTACACAACAATGAGAGAGAGAGAGGAAGAGAACATGAAATCAGCACCAAACCACAAAGAGAAACAACATTATCAACTCATTAAAGAAGAAAGCTCCCACTGCTTAACAAGTAGGGTTTCCCGCTTCGTCTTATTAACTTTCATAACCCTAACCACCATTTCCTCCCTCCACCTCATCTTCAACGACAGGAATATCAATTTCGCAAACTACGTGCGCAGTTTCAATCGAACAAACACCACGTCGAGCAAAGGTTAGATCGAGTCGAACTGACAACACACTCAACCCTTTCATTAAAGATTAATCCCTTCTCACTTTTCTGCAGAAATCATCGAAAGCTGCGATATATTCAAAGGGCGATGGATTCCGGAACCGAACGCCACGTTGTATAACGACTACAGCTGCAAGGAACTGCCAAGGTCGACAAACTATTTCTTGCATGGCAGAAAGGATAGGGATTACCTTGATTGGAAATGGAAACCAGACCAATGCAAACTGCCTCGTTTTAGTGCAGTTACCTTTCTTAGTATTGTCCGGGGTAAGACGGTGGCTTTCATCGGAGATTCCTTAGCTCGTAATCAAGTCGAGTCGCTCGTTTGTCTCCTTTCGGCGGTGAGTCTGCTTGCTTTCTGTTTCAACAATATTAATAAATACTATCTTCGTCATTTTCAAGTTGTTACACATTTTTCAGCAATTTTTTCAAGCATTTTCGAGCGTCTTGATGATGAGTTTTAAAATAACATTTTTTTTAAAAAAAATTCTTTTACTGGATACTACAACACTTATAGTATCCCGTAAAAGAAAAAATTCTTTAAAAGTTATTTTAAAACTCATTATCAAGACGCTCAAAAATGCTTGAAAAAAGTGTAACAACTTGAAAAGGACGGAAGTAGTACTATATCCTCAAGAAAATATATAAAATTGGCTTTGCATGGTATATAATTTGCAATTATTATTTTCTATTATTGTATTAATTCAAATTGATGATGTTGTAGGTAGAAACTCCAATATCAAAAGACATAAATAAGGTTGATGTTTCCCAAGACAGGACATGGGAATTTCCGGAACACAATTTCACAATACTCGTATTCTGGTCGCCGTTCCTCGTCGCCACCACGAGAATCGCCGGCACCGACAACTTCAACCTCTACCTCGACAGAGCCGACACCAAGTGGTCGGAGAAGCTCCCGTTCATCGACTACGCCATCTTCTCCGGCTCCCACTGGTTTTTCCGGCAAAACTATAAGATATGGATATATATCTCCTATACAACCCCTCAAGATGGACGGCGAGTAGCAAGTCCAATCTTGTCTCTTAATAATAAGAACCGTGGCCTAGGCAGTGGTTTGGTAAGACCATCGGCAAGCTGATCAGCCGAGGGAACATGAGCCACCCGAAGAACTCCTTTTTGTACCTGATCCCGAACAAAGTGAAAGTCAAGTGCAATATGTTTCATACGCGAATGAAACACCGGATTCAAACAGAGATACGTGGCACCAACATTATCACAGTAGATAGTAGGCATCTGTGAAATAGAAACTCGAAGCTCAGTGAGGAGGGAACACAACCAACGAACCTCCGCAGAAGTGGTGGCAACTGAACGGTATTCCGCCTCAGTGGAGGAGCGAGCAACAGTGCGCTGCTTGCGGGAGCACCAGGACACAGGACTACCACCAAGATAGACAACATATGCGCTGGTAGAAACATAATCATCCTTGTCGCCAGCCCAGTCAGCATCAGAAAATGCATACAAAGACACTTGAGGAACTTTGCGAATCAGCAGACCATAATCAAGAGATCCACACAAGTATCGGAGTAACCGCTTCACAGCAGCCCAGTGAGAAGTGGTTGGTTGATGCATGAACTGAGAAAACCTATTCACCGCAAATGCTATGTCAGGTCGCGTAAGAGCCAGATACTGAAGACTGCCAACAACAGCACGATATTCCGTATGATCATCCAACAAATACCCATCAAGCAAGGTCAAGGCAGGAGAAGAGGCAAGTGGGGTGGCGATCGGTTTGGCACCCAACATATGCGTCCTTTCAAGAAGATCCAAGATGTATTTATGCTGAGAAAGAAGAAGACCACCTGGATGAGGAAGCACCTCAACCCCAAGAAAGTAGGACAACTCCCCCAAATCCTTGATAGAGAAACGGCCAGCCAGAGTGTCAATGAATCGTTGAACAACGGATGAGTCAGAGCCTGTGACAACAATATCATCAACATAGACCAGAAGATACATAGTGACACCAAATCGGGTGAAAATGAAGAGTGAGGTGTCAGCTTGAGACGTGATAAACCCTTGTGTCAGCAAGAATTGACGTAACTCGGAATACCAGGCTCGGGGTGCTTGTTTCAGACCATAGATGGCCTTCCGAAGTTTGCACACATAGTTAGGGCGATCAGTGTCAACAAATCCCTTCGGCTGTGCCATATACACATCCTCATGAAGATGCCCCTGCAGAAAAGCATTATTTACGTCCAGTTGACTTAAAGTCCATCCCTTGCTAACAGCCAGGGTGAGAACAACACGAATGGTGGCTGGCTTGACCACAAGACTGAATGTCTCATGATAGTCAATGTCAGGACGCTGATGAAACCCTCGGGCAACGAGACGAGCCTTATACCTATCAACAGAACCATCAGACAAATACTTGATCCGGAAGATCCACTTGCAACCTACCAGATTATGTATCCCATCAGGAGGCACAAGTTCCCAAGTTCCATTCCGAATAAGAGCCTCAAACTCTTCAGACATGGCAGTGCGCCAGTTAGGGTCTTTCAAAGCTTGAGTGACCGTAGAGGGCTCAGGAGAAGGAGGAACATCAGTTAGAAAGGCATATTTTGGATTCGATTTGCGAATATTGTTTTTGCCACGAGTAAGCATGGGATGAGCATTGCTCATGGGAGGAACATGTGGTGGAGACACAGCAGGAGGAGGGTCCGGCTGAGGAGGAGTAAGATTAACAGCCGGAGGAGTGGAGACTGGTGGTAAGAGAATGGGCACTGGAGGACACCAGGTGTCTACGGTGTCAGAAGATGGACGAAGATGATCACGATGAAGTATGTTGTAGGGAAACACAGATTCATCAAACTGAACATGACGAGAGACATAGAGTCGATCTGTGATAGGATCAAGACAGAGATACGCACTCTGAGTGCGAGAGTATCCCAAGAAGACACAAGGAGCAGATCGGGACTCAAGTTTGTGAGAGGTGTATGGGCGAAGCCATGGATAACATAAACAACCGAAGACACGTAATTTAGAATAGTGGGGCGGAGTGTTAAAGAGCACCTCAAAAGGAGACAACATGCGAAGAGTAGAAGTGGGCATGCGATTGATGAGATAGACTGTCGTGTCAAAGGCAAACGGCCAGAATGATAAGGGTAAGGAGGCTTGCGTGAGAAGAGAAAGGCCCGTTTCCACAATATGACGATGACGCCTCTCAGAGTAGCCATTATGTTCTGGAGTGTGTGGCGGAGTAGTAAGATGTGTTATGCCATGAGTGGCAAGATAGGGGGCTAAGGCTATATATTCCCCCCCGTTGTCTGAGTAAAGGCATTTTATGGTGGAGTTGAAGTATTTTTCAACGAGAGCACGAAAACGAATAAAAATATCATGCACATCAGACTTGCGACACATGGGATAAAGCTAGAGATATTTAGAGAAATGATCCACAAATAAAACATAATATTTGAAATTATTGTTAGACAAAACCGGTGATGTCCAGACATCAGAATAAATGTACTCAAGTGGTCTTGTGGAAACAATACTAGACTCAGAAAAAGGAAGCCGATGACTCTTGCTACAGCTGCAAGCACGACATGACTCATTTAAAGCTAAACTAGAACAGGAAAGCTGAAATTTAGATAAAATATGACGAGAGACTGCTGCAGAGGGGTGACCCAGGCGAGAATGACAGACAGAGTGAGGTGGGTTGACATCTGAGAAGTAGACAGTGGCAGCTGAAGAGGAGGGCCAGACATAAGTTCCACCCTTATTACGACCCGTTAGGAGGTGGTGACCCGAGGAGAGATCCTTCACAACAAAACCAGATGAAGTAAATTCAACAGAAACATTGTTGGATTTACAGAGTTGCGAAACAGACAATAAATTTGTTTTCATAGAGGGCACATGATACACATGTGATAAAGATAAGGAACGAGAAGAGCATGGTAAAGAAGTGGAACCAGAATGTGTAACAGGAAGAGCAGTGCCATCCCCTATGTAGACTGGATCAGAACCCGTGTGAGGCTGATGGAATGATAGATTCGCAAGATCATTGGTAATATGATGGGAAGCACCAGAGTCAACCAACCAAGATGGATTGCCTGAAGGAGCATAGTGCAACGGATCATACCCACAGGTATCATTAGGCATAGGAGCAGGAGACTGAGGCGCGCCTTGTGAGAAGTGAGTCGGCGAGCCTGCAGCAAGAAAGGCACGCGGTGGCGGCGGGTAGGTCTGCCAGGCCGGAGCGGACGGACGATGAGGAGCAGGGTGACCCGAGGCAGGTGGCCGGGATGAATGAGCAAAGGCCTAGCCGAAAGTGGTACAGTCACGCACCTTATGACCTTGAACACCACATCCTTGACAATGGCCTCGATACGGACGCTAGGACCGCCTACCACCAGAGTTAGCATGCTGTGTAGGTGGCACAGAATTGGTACGGGAATGCTGAGAGGGCTGACGGTAGGCAGCAGGAGGAGGAGGACGAGCAAAGTGTTGACGGGACGGAGCATTTGCAGCATGTACTGTAGCAGGAAAGGAGGGCAGCCCGGTGGTATGAGGTCGGACAGCCACCTCATGCGAGAGTAATTTTTCCAGTAAAGCTTCTAGAGAGATGGGGTCATCACGGGCATTTATAGCATCCACAACCGGCTTGTAAATCGGATCCAAACTGTCCAAAATCTTGCCAACAATGTCTTCATGCTCGAGGGGCTTTCCAAGTGAAGCCAGGTCATCAGCCTTCGAGCGAACCAAGAGGACAAAGTCAGCAACAGAACGCGTGCCTTGAACCAAGCCCTTCAGTTGTTCCTTGATGTTCTTGATGTGGGAACGACTTGGTTTGGCATACGTCTCGGCAAGAGTAGTCCAGGCCAGACGAGATTGCTTAACACCTCGAAGCATGGTGCCAACAGTAGGGGAGCAGGAGGCCATGAGCGCAGAGAGAACCAAGGCGTCTTGTCGCTGCCACGAGAGAAACGACGGGTTGGCCTTGGAAGTGGTAGCATCGCCACTGCCAGTCGTGATAGTGGCAACCGGAGGAAGCTCCGTACCGTCAATGAATCGCGAGAGACCCCAGCCAAGAAGAGATGTCTCAACCTCGTGGCGCCACTGTGTGTACGTAGCCGGAGTGAGCTTCGTGACATGCGCGAGTGAGATGACATAGAGTGGCGACTCCGAATCATATGGATTTGGCAGGACAGGCGAGGAACCGATGAGAGAGTCGCCCTTTTTTTTTTTTTTTTGTTTAGAGTACGGGCCGAGTTTGGTCTACGAGAGAGAACAGTCCTAGGGCGTGCGAGGCAGCAGCAGGCAGCGGGGCTTCGGCAGCAGGGCACGACGGGCGGCATGGCGGCAGGCGGGTGGCGACAACGGCGGGGCAGCAGGCAGGCGGCTTATAGAATAGGGTGAGGATTTCGAACCTTGTCTCGTGATACCATATAAGATTTAGGGTTCAATATGTTTTTATTCATACTGAAACTGAGATATATATACAAGTATGTACATGGTAATTATGGAAATTACAACACAATAAAGATATGGATATATATCTCCTATAAAACTACATGTACGAGGATGGCCACGTCATCGGCTGCACAAATTGCAACATGCCTAATATCACCGACTTCGGGCCGGGCCGGGCCATCCGGATGGCATTTCGGGCCGTCAACGACTGTGAGAAGTGTAAGAAGATTGTGATTTTCTTGAGAAGTTATTCTCCTTCACATTTCAAGAACGATGCATGGTGGGCGGCTACGTGTAACCGGACCCGGCCCGTAGAGAGGGAGGAGGTGAATCGGGAGCTGGACCGGGAGCGCAACAAGAACCAAGCCGAAGAATTGGAGACGGCGAGGAATGAAGGGAAGGGGAAAGGGAATGAGTTCGATTTTCTCGATATTACGGAAATGATGGGTATGAGGGCTGATGGCCATCCGAACCGACACTGGAAAAAGAGTAAAGGAGGTGATTGTCTTCATTGGTGCTTGCCCGGTCCGATTGACTGGTGGAACGACCTTTTGCTCGAAAGAATTAAGAGACTTGATAGTACATAGTTATATACTGTAATTGGGAGATATAAAGTGATTGTATAAATGATTTATTAAAGGCATCAAAATAATTTACCACTTCGGTGGACTTTTGCATATATTCAGAAATATTGTAAAAGAAGGCGAGGAGTATAAAAGTTTATTTACCACTTTATATCTCATTTACTTTTAGGAAAATGAATATTTATAGACATAATGCATATAAACATCTAAGAAGAAATTATCGTTACTTATGATGTATATATGACTTATTAAATTTTGTGGAGAACTTCGTGTGGGGTAGGTCGAGTCGGTTTGGACCGGACTGCTTTGGGCTCATTGGGTCAAATGAAGTAATTCAACATAAATGATTTCCGAGTAGGTTTTTTTTTTTTTTTTTTTTTTTTTTGCACTATTAGCAAAAGGTGACTAAAGCTCAGGAAAAATCGACTCATCTTGAGCCCGGCCTGTATTTAGTCAAATGAGCCTGAACTATTTTTGATAGCCTTACAAACAGATAAGTTTAATTTTATTTTTTTTTGGTATAAAGATATATAAGTTTAAAATTGTTAAGTAGGTTATACCGATTTATCCTTGCATGTGCCCGCTACGGCCGACACTTGCTTAGCCCGATTTCTCAAACGGGCTGGGTTGGTGGGCTATCTTTTGAAATATGTTTCATCTGGTCCTATTTCCAGGCCCGCCACACCCAAGCCCACAAGAAAAACCTTAAATAGCCCCTAGTCCAGCCTGCTACAACAACGAGCCTAGGCCAAGCTAGGCCTATAAACTCAATAATTGTGCCTGGTCTAATATTTTTCATTATACTAATGTTATTTAATTTTAAAAAAAATGATCATTTTATTCCTACCATAGGAATTAAATCTCTTGGTTCATTCCTTTCTCATCCTCATTTCATTACTAAGTTCATTTCAACTAAATTTCATTCATGCATATCAACAACCACCTACGGCCTTCTTGGACGGTAATTGATTGAAAATATTCAAGATTTAAGCAAATATTATTGGAAATTAAAGGAATTTATTTTCCTGGAGTGTCTATTTTGGATTACAGTAAAACCTCTATTTAGAAATATTTTTGGGACCACAAAAAAAATATATGCCTAGAATGAAGGTTATGCCTAAATAGAGATATGAGACAAATTTTTATATTTTTTAAATTTAAAATACATAAAAAGAACTTCACTACAACAACCAGATAGACATGAATATATTCCTTAATCATCCAAATGAGCAACAAATTGTGTATGCTTTAACCGAAGAAGAGATCATTCAAAGCATTAGGCAGGAAGACGAGGGAAACAATCCGAAAGATGATAGCTTAGAAGTGCAAAAAATTTCGTGCGAAGAAGCATTAAGCATGCTTGATAAGTTGGAAACATTTTGGGTTCAACAAGAAGGTAGTCATGTAGACGAACTAATGAGGATCCGCAAGTTAAAACATGTGGTTGCAACACACAAGTTTAAATCATTGTCACAAGCAACCTTAGACATGTATTTTAAATCAACTTAAATCTACTATATATTTAATTTTTATATTTGTTTATTATGATTTATTCCTAAATAAAGGTGTATTTCCTAGAGTTGGGACTTGAAAATATATGAATCATGACAATTATGGAGTTTATTTATAATTATAACTGGTCCCAAGTTGGGTCCGGGAAATTTTATTCTTAAATGAGAGTTTATTCCTTAATAAAGTATGCCTAAATAGAGGTTCTATTGTATATTGATTTCCAGTACATGAAATTGAAAATAACATGATTCAATATGCTCATAAATTGTTTGATCTACTTCCCTTAAAACACAAAAAATAAAATAAAATTGTTTGATCTACCTAGAGATACATTTTCTTTAGCCTATATATATATATATATATATATATATAGATGAGTTATGGTGAAAACTAATTATTACGTGAAACCTGCAACCCATCATAAAATGTTGCATTTTATGAACAAAAGTGTTGCATTTTTATCATAAAATGTTACATTCTCATGATGATGCGTTATATACATAAAAATAATATAAAATAATATATTTTATTATGCAACATTTTATGCACAAAATGTATCATTTTATGCATAAAATGCAACATTTTATGATGAGTTGCAGGTTTCACATAATAATTAGTTTTCATATAATCTACTATCTATGAAAGCTAATTATTACGTGAAACCTGCAACTCATCATAAAACATTGCATTTTATGCATAAAATGATGCATTTTTATCATAAAATATTGCATTTTCATGATGATGCATTATATGCATAAAAATAATATAAAATAAAATAAAATAATATATTTTATTATGCAACATTTTATTCACAAAATGCATCATTTTATGCATAAAATGCAACATTTTATGATGGGTTGCAGGTTTCATGTAATAATTAGTTTTCATATGATCTACTACCTCTATATATATATATATATATATATATATATAGGGAGTGGATCCAATAGAAACCAACCCTTAGGTAGTAACTAGGATCCACTCTAAACCCTTGATTTCAAATATTAAACGTTTCAGATTTAATGCAATTCTATTATAATTAGTAATTAAACTTACATTTAGTAAATAATCCATTACTAACTAAGGGCAAATTAGTAAACAAGAAAAAACGGATCCACCCCAAGCTTTGTTAGTGGGCGTAGAAATAGGAAATTGATTAGGAGTGAGTATATGATAAAATATTTTCTAATAATGCACTTGTTTAATTGCAATAATATTATTTATATAAATATATATGATTTCGAGTTACTCATTGATACCTTTTTTAAATAATTATTTATGATAAACATATGCTTTTTATGCTTTACAAATTACTTATTTACACATTTCGAATTGCTTATTTACTTATTTTGAATTGCTTATTTATACATTTTTAAATTAATTATTTATGGTAATATATGCTTATTTACAGTTTTTCAAATTACATATTTACACATTTCGAATTGCTTATTTAATTATTTTGAATTGCATAGTTACACACTTTTAAATTAATTATTTATTATAACATATGCTTATTTATAGTTTTCAAAATGCTTATTTTGTATATTCTAAATGCTTACCTTTTATAATTTTATACGTAGTAGCTTATGAATTGATTATTTACACATTTTTTAATTGATTATTTATGATAAGACATGCTTTACTTTTCAAATTGCTTATTTATACTTTTCAAATTGCTTCTTTACACCTGTCGAATTGCTTATGTTATCACAATTCAAATTGCTTATGTGCTTATTTCGAATTACTTATTTACTTATTTCGAATTGCTTAATTACATATTTTTGAATTGATTATTTATAATAAGACATGCTTATGTTTACTTTTCAAATTGCTTATTTACACATGTTGAATTGCTTATTTTGTGCGTATATATATATATATATATATTACACATTTCGAATTGCTTATTTACCTATTTTTAATTGCTTATTTACTTATTTTTAATTACTCATTTACATTATGTAAATGTTTATTTCGAATTGTTTATTTACTAAATGCTCAAGATTTTAAAATCTATCGCTTATTTCATCATGAAGAAAAGAATAAAATACATGCTAATTTTATGAATATTTTCATTTTGAAATGAATGACGGAAGTTGCGGTTAATAGGATGAGGTGAGAGAAAGTCATTTGAATCCATTAACTATAGGTTGGCCGTTACAAAAATAAATTAAAAGTACTATATTAACCTTTATAGCTTAAGAAGGAAAAAATATATAAATAAATATATAAATATATAACAACCTTAGATCTAAAGATATGGAAGGCTAGGATTGGATCATAGTTACTACCTAAGGATTAGGATCTCATTTGATCCTCCACCTATATATATATATATATATAGATGGAAGAGATCATATGAAAACTAAATATAAAATAAAAACTAGAAACTTTTTAAGACCATTGATCTTGATAGATCAATGGTTATAATAATTAGCAGATTTTTAATAGTTATTTATGTACATAAATTTTAATAAGGGCGGATATGTCATTTGCACTTAAATTGTAACCGATTTTATCCTTAAATACGGATATGAATCATTTAATTATGGAAGTTTCATTATACGCAAAGAATATTGTGGTTTGACTTTTTATGTTTCAGATTGTAAGAACTATTTTTATTTTATTTTAAAAACACATGTAATGCATTGGGAAAGTTCATAAATTAATTATGGACGATGATGTGCTGCGTGTTCTATAATAAAAATAATTATTGTCTTTGATTTTCTTATACGTCATTAAATTACTTACTTCAGGATAATAATGCATTACACACACAAATATGATGCATTTCGTTAATGTTAATTATGCATTATATCCAAAAATATGATGCATTTCACTTATTTATTTTGTTCAGTTATTAATCTTAAATATAATTTATTAATTATCAATTAGGATAATATATCCTTCTTGAGGTTCAATAAAAATAATGGATGAAATGCAAAATTAATATTTATAAAATGCATTATTATTGTAAACAAAATGCATTATCATTTTAAGTTTATGCATTATTATAGCAAAAAAATGCATATCCCAAACAACAATCAACATATATGCAACACCAAAATACTATATATGCAAAGTTAAAAATAGAAAAATGCATTATTATGAGGTCGTAAGTTTCCTTGGAATATTTCAACTTCCATGTATTAAGCTTCCTTGACTTGGGTTTAGTTTTATTTCAAACATAGTTTTATTTTTCTTTAACTAGAGTTTAGTTTTTTCGATTAGGATTTAGTTTTCTTGACTAGAATTTAAGAACCACATTCAATATTGTAAAAAATGCATAATCAAAACATCATATATGCAATATGGATTACTACAAATGCATAACCAAATTATCATATATGCAACACTGATTGAGAAAATGCATAACCAAAATTATCATATGAAATAGATAAATGTGAATTATCTTATTAAGTAAATGCTTGATATAACATTCATACATGTAAGAATGCACAACAATATGTAAGAAAGTGCATAACAACCTGTCGAAATATGCATGAAGAAATGTGTATTCTATGCCATAATTTGAGGGATTGTGCACGTCTTTCTTCAAACTAATACAAATTGTACACATGTACTACTAGTCTGCTATTTTTTTGCAATTTTTTGGGTGTTTGATTCACTTGTGCTAATTTTAATTATTGCTATGCATTTTATATATTTGCAGTTTATTTTTCTTTTTGTTCATGATTTATTTGTGCACGTATTATGCATTTTGAAGAATGATCTAATGCATTATACATTTTGTAAAAAAAAACAAAAACAAAAAAAAATGATACATCAGTGGAGATGGAAAAGATTTATTTAAAGAAAGATACATTTATATCCCACTAAATTAGGACACGTGATGTGTGTAGGTTTTAAGATTAATGATTCTAACTTTATTACCCTTACTATTATGCATATTTTAAGTAAAATTTATTGATCTTTTTGGCAGTTTTTTTCATAGCTTTAATCTTAGCCATCTATTAGATGCAAATCAATGGTTTAGAAAAGTTTTTACATTCTAGAATAGATATAGTTTTCACCGGAATGCAACCCTATATATATATATATATATATATATATAATATTGAAGATGGAGTGTGCTGAGTAGTTTTTGATTGTTTATCAAGTATGTTTATTATAGAAGTCGTTCAAGCTGGGGTTATGTGTCTTCATACACATAACTCATTTATATTTTCGGCTGCAATACTTACATTAGTTAATCCTGAAAGTTTGAGTTCAACTTAAGTAATCCTTTGCGATTTGAGCCACCTGTTTTCGAGATAACTTACCCTTAGACTTGATCAAAGTTGTCTTTCAAGTTCAAATGATATGAACTCGTGCCTTTATTGGGGAATTGGGATTAATGATATTGAATTTACTTTGAATCATTGAACCCTAAAGTTGAAACTTATGCCTTGAAGGATGAGATAGTAACATTCATTGGAAGTTAGCATAGTTTCATTGTTTATTCCACCCATGATTCAAATTATCTTACCACTCCTAGCCCATCAATTTACAGTCTCCGGCTTAGACGTCCTATTCCCTAAGTCAGGCTGTGACAGAGATGATATTATCAACCTTTTTTTTTCTTCAAAAACTACTTCTTATGCATAAAAGAATAAAGATAAAAATAGTTGGTTATACATGTTATGTGTTATGCGCACCTAAGGGATATATCATCTATAGAATTTGTGAAAAATAGATGAAGGGATGTTAGTATATTTAGGATATGTTTACGTGGTTTGAACATGAAATTGCACATAAATCACCGTAACAAAAAAGTCGTTTGAACATGAAATTGCACATAAATCACCATAACAAAAAAGTCAATAAGAAATACAGTTTTACTCGTTTTAAATGTTAAGTTACACACTGTTCCATATAATAGAAAAATATGTCAAGTCAGAGATGATATATTTAGGCGTCCACCCGTTCTTACTCTATATATCATAATCGTGGAGAAATCATCTAAAGACTGTACCACTAAAGTCATAATTTCTGTGAGATTCACATAGAAAAATTATTTATTGCATATAATTTTTTGCATCAATTCATCCCTGCATCACGATCAAATTGAAGATCTTGAAATTTAAATCTGTAATACTATTGATTGATGATATATAAAAAATATACGTTCGTTTTGACATGTCAAACTTATATTAACACACATACATATACATGGAATATTATTTCTTAGATGAACTAAAGCTCCGAATTAAATTAAACGTAATCAAATATTAATAAATAAATATGTAATAGTTACGTTTCAGTCATAAGTAAATATAGTCAATGGCTTATATAAAATACAAAAGGTCGAGGGTTCGATTGGAACGAGATTATAGGAGCGGGGGTCCCCCAACGGGCCGTCATGGGTTAGAGCCTGACCACCTTACACAACCGAAAGGGGCGCTTGCTGCTGCTATCGGGAGTGTTTATTTTCCTTTTATTTTTTTTCTTTTTGTTTTCAAATCTTACTCCACCCCGTTTACAATGAGTGCAGTGTTTTTATCATTTCCGTCCTTCCACAAAGAATGTGTTGTTTTTCATGACCTCATACACACTTTTATATATATATTTTTTTCATTATTTACAAAAAAAAATGAGGAAATGTATAAAAATATCTCTTTAGAGATAACAAAAATAAATTTTGCCCACTAGATAAGGAAACATAAATCTTGCCCAATTTTTGAGTGATGTACCAAAAATACCCCAACTTTCTTCTCTCTCCTCTCTCCCCATTCCCCTTTTCTCTCACATTTCCCTGCGTGAATTTCATTTTTTTCAAATGTGTTTCTCTCTCCTCTTTCTCTCTCTCTTCTCTCTCTCGCACCTCCTTCTCCCTTTCTCTCTTCTGCCCGCCTCCCCTTCTGATTCTCTCCGCTGCGACCTTCCGGCGGCTCAGCCATACGCGCCGCTACTCGGAGTTAGATCTGATGGTGTTGCAGCCGGCGACGAAGAACTTGAGAGGTGACCGCTATTGATGGAACCGGTGGTGTCGTAGTAGATTCCGAAGTGGTGCCGCCATTAATGGAACTCTTTGAGAGGGAAGAAGATGAGTTGGGTGGAGAAGAAGATGAGCTCTTGAGAGCTCTCTCTCTAAAAGCTCCAGCACTCCCTTCCTCTCTCTCTCTCTCTTTAAAACCCTAGTAGCACCTATCCAGCCCTTTCGTGTGTATTTTCTTCACCATATTGATCCTTGGAGGAAAGTAACTAACTGCTAGCAATAATATTAAAGAATTTTTGAGTTTGAAATCAAATGTTTACAATTTTTTGAATGTATATTTGTTTTGAAGGAATTTTTGATCACTACATTTTTGATTATAAGAAATTGTGTTGAATTTGATAAGAATATTTTAAATTCTAACAACAGAACATACGAATTGATGTTCTCCATGATAAGAATTTCACAATGAATATTTAAAATTCTAACGATTGTACATAAGAATTCATATTAATTAGATTACTACCATTGAGATGATAAGAAATAATATTCAATATGATAAGAATTTTTCAATTTCTAACAAAATCAATTAAGAATCCTGAAGATAGTAAGAATTCATATTACTACAATTGAGATAGTAAGAAAATGTGTTCAATTTGATAAGAATAATTTAAATTCTCACGACATAATATAAGAATTAATATTACCTATATTAATGTTGTTCAAATGATAAGAAATAATGATCACTATGATAAGAATTTTTCAATTTCTTATCAATTTCATTATGTTTTTTTTATTAGATATCAAATGTAAGATTTCATAAGAAAAACTCCACTGGCATACATTCTTATTATGTTTTTCAGGTACAAAAAGCAAACTCCACTGGCATACGTTCATGCATACTACTCGACCAATACGTGGCGTGAGATTTATGCGGCTGAGGTCATACCCGTCACATACCCTAGTGATTGGCGTATTCCACACGATATTGAATCAAGGGTTGTGGGCACTCCATCCAATCCTAAGCAAGCTGGACGTCCGAAGAAGAAGAGGATGTCGTCGGGCCCGACAATACTAGTTTTGTTAGTGGTCAGGCCCGACATCATCAAATTCATTTTTTGGATGCTTATTTCTTTATAAGAAATATCTTAATTTCTGAAGACGTGCCAATGGTTATTGTAAGAAATGTTTCTAAATTCTTACTATGCACTGAATGACTTACGTTTTTGTCTTACCTTTTGAGCATCGTTCTTTTAAATTCTTACTATGAACTGAAATGTGTCTGAATTTTTCCTCGTAAGAAATCGATTACTTTCTTACCATGTTACAATCGTTATTGTAAGAAATGTGTTAATTTTTTATTATACTCCAATGCTTACGGTACTTTTTATCATCGTAAGATATTTCATAATTTCTTACGACGCGCCAATGACTATTGTAAGAAATAGTCATTTTTCTTCGTAAGAATCTGCTTAATTTCTTATCATGTTTCCAATGGTTATTATAAGAAATGTGTTAATTTCTTACTATACTCCGATGCTTATGGCACTTTTTATCATTGTAAGATATTTCATAATTTCTTACGACGCGTCAATGGCTATTGTAAGAAATAGCCATTTTTTTCGTAAGAATCTTGCTTAATTTCTTATCATGTTTCCAATGGTTATTATAAGAAATGTCTTAGTTTCTTACTATACACCAATGGTTACATCTTTTTGCACCGATACACCGATGCTTACATCTATTTTTCTAAATTAATCCCGGGGGCAACGGATTGCATAATGGATACTCCACATATTTTCTAACCAAATTTGTCTTCTCAATTCCGATATGTCGCAGCATAGCGTTCACGTCCCCTGCCAGGCTTTTGTATCCCCCCCCCCCGGGTATCACCTTATGTGGTTTGGTTGCCAGATGTTCTCTTTGATACACCCATTCAACCTTGCACGTAATATTAAAAATAAGAGCACAACGTAAGAAATCATAGAAAAAGTTAACACAGTATGTAAGAAATTAACTTTTTTCTAACTATCTTAGTATAACTATTCAGATCCCAGTATGTTAGAAATTTACATTTTCTAACTATCTTAGTTCACAATTTCTTATCAAGTTCATCAGTTCAGATAGCAACGTAAGAAATCATAGAAAAAAGAGCTCCCAATATGTTAGAAATTTACATTTTCTAACTATCTTAGTTCACAATTTCTTATCAAGTTCATCAGTTCAGATAGCAACGTAAGAAATCATAGAAAAGAAGAGATCCCGGTATGTTAGAAATTTACATTTTCTAACTATCTTAGCATAACTTTAATGAAGTTCATAATTTCTTATCAAGTTCACCAGTTAACATATCCAAGTAAGAAATCATAGAAATACTTCTCCCTGTATGTTAGAAATTTTCCTTTTCTAACTATCTTAGCCTAAGTTTTAGACAGTTAACATATCCAAGTAAGAAATCATTGAAATACGTCTTTCCTGTATGTTAGAAATTTACTTCTTCTCATTTTTTTTCTTATCAAGTTCAACAATTTAGATAGCAAAGTAAGAATTCATAGAAAAAAACAGTTTCAAGTAAGTTAGAAATTATCATTTTCTAACCATCTTAGCATAACATTTTCATAGTTATCAAATTTCTTATCTAGTTCATCATTTCACATATCTAAGTAAGAAACCATAGAAAAACTTATCCCAGTAAGTTATAAGTTATCTTTTTCTAACTATCTTAGCATAAATTTCTAGCATTTTCCCAGAAATTAACATACAATTTCTTACAATCTTGAACCATACAATTTCTCAGCTTCTTACAATATTGAATCTTACGAATGAAAATCACATTTTTTCATAAGAAACCAACCCTAATCCCATAAATTTAAAGAAAACGGCATTTGTTCTAAGCCTCATTGAAGCATTCAAACATCAAACATTAAAAAGCACACAATATCACCCAATATGCACAAAATACCCTACATACGAAATCACAAACCCTAATACTCGCATGTAAATCTCCAGAAATTGCACTAAAATGCAACATGCAAAAAACCTTAGAATTCCTTACCTCTGAATCCATGAAAGGGTAGCCGCTGGGTTTGGTGTTCTCCGGTCCCGTCGTCGGATTTTCGGCGCCGGGTAAGTCGGGAGTCTCTGTTTCATGGCTTTCTTTCCGTTCTCCTCGTCGCCATGGCTTTTGAATCGATCTCGGACGGCTAAATGGGCGGTCTCCCTCGTCGAACACTACGGCGACCGGCCACTGTGGAGAATGGCGGCTGGAGATTTGCCTAGATTTCTAGGGTTACGGGTGAAGGAGGGGAAGAGAAGGAAAGTGGGGGAAGTTTTTTTCTTTCAGTTTTTGAATGGGTTTAGGAGAGTGGAAGTCGAGGGGTTGAGGGAGGGAGTTTGGGGGAGGGGGGGAATTGGTTTTTGTTTTTTTCTGCAGGGGCATTTTTGTCCCACTTTTGAAAAGGGGACAAAATTTGTGTAGATGTTATATTTGGGATAGATTTTTGTTTTTTATCCTCTAAGAGGATACTTTACTTGTTGCCTCAAAAAAAATTAACACTTAACAATTCAATATATTGAATCTAGTAGGCCCATATTCTCCAATTAAGAAAATAATAGCACCAAACATCTTCTAACTTTTTATTAAAACATGCGTCGCCAATTGCAGAGGCCGATCGAGAAAAAAAATTACCATAGGAGCTTTCATTAATTTTAAAATTTTCATATATATATATATATATATATATACATGAACGTACGCATATATTGAATAGAGATATATTATATGAAAAAAAAATTAAGTAGCAAAAACAATATATACAATAAATTAAACTTGTCTGCTACATTAAAGTTTTCCTTAAAAAAATCAAAATATGGTAAGATTATAGTGAAATTTGTTTTCTAAAGTGGTGGCAACACACATCTATGTGTCTTCGTCAATTGAAAACGCTGTAAAATTGACTCGTTATCAATCGTTGAAAAACATTATTTCTCTATGTACACAACTAAACTGTCATTCATCCAATCATCAGCGATTTGGTTTCGTAAATCGGTCTGGATAGCCTTCATTGCAGAAAATGTCTTCTCAACATAAGTAGTGGTAATGGGTAAATTAAAACCAGAGCCAACTCAATGATCCGATAAACTAATGAAAAACCGAATGCTTACCAGTTTCTACCATTTATTGAGCCAGACTTCCCAAGTTGCTTATTGAAGAAAACTAGGATCAGACTTCACATTGGCAATGAAACTACTAAGATGTTGTGGAAGTTACAAACAATCATTTGTTGAGAAATCCTCGGGGTATAAAGAAGTATGACACATGATTTGATCAACATCGAATTTAGAGAGAATTTCTTAGATCAAGACATGCTATGCATCTTAATTAGTAGGTCGGTGCTAACTTCAGAAAAACGATTATTCATCTCCTGTATAGTCAAATCAACAACCTAAAATTGCGAACACGATAAAGTTATTGGTGAACATATATTCTAACATTAAACTCCTCAATTGATTTTCGTAGTTCGAGATCACCAACAATATCATTTAAATCTAATTCAACTCTTACTCGGGTTTGATTTTCCACTAATCTAACAATAGGTATTTTTTATTGAAGTACCATCCAGTACTCATCTACGGAAGCAAAAACAATCATTTGCTTAATAATTTTCATCTATAACAATATATAAAAAACAGAATTGTTGGAAATAATTACTTAAATGTCATTTTCCCTCTAATTGAGTCATCTGAATATCTACTGAATTTTATAGAAAAAATTCATGTGTTAAACTTAAAACCAGTGGTTATTACTATCATTTAATACTATCAAATATGTGCTGAATTTACCTAGAAAACCACAGTTTGGGCTCCAAAACTTGGAGCCAAAATGAATTAGCAGGATGTATCCATCTCTCTATTTCTGCTTATCGGACATTTTTTTTTATTGAAAAATCTTTTATTTTTTTCTTTCTTTATTTGATTTTTAATTTTTGTGTTCAAGAATAGCCAAAGAGACACAAAGTAGAATTTACAATTTACTACTATAATTTATACTGTCATGTATTTATATGAAAAAAGTCGTTAATTTCTACAATTGCATGATTTAAAGCATATTAATAACCAAGAATTTGCCGCGTTCGTCGAGAAATTCAGCCTTATTTTCTGAATGAATTTGCCTTAAACAAGTGAAATTTCCAACATAATCGATAGATATTACTTTCTAACATGTTACTACATATTTTCTTATAAACTTTTATCCAATTGGTGAAATAACGAGTATTTAGTATTATGGTAACATCAAAATTAAATCGAGTTATGACAATCAAACACATATCATGTCCATGAAATTCTTCCCGTGCAACAGCACGGGGGACATACTAGTTATTAGTTAATAATGAGTTAAGAACATTCATAATCTTGCAATTCGAACTATACTATATAAAATTCTCAATTTGAACTCTAATCTTAAACCAGAATCAAAGTACAATCAATAAAATGGAACTTCGCATGTAAATAATAAATCATTAAGTCTCATACTAAACTAATAATGAATTGCAAAATGATATACATTCGATATGAAAAAATTTTGAGTAGAGAAATTTAAAAAAGTTGCCTGCTTCAAATAGAGGGAAGAAGACTGAGGAAGAAGTTAAAAATTGAAAAGTGGGCTCTCTGTTTTGTAAAAGCTACCGACTTCGCTATTTATTCTAATTATGCATAATTATACATTGTCGTGCCGAGTGCAAAATCTAGTTATTTGAAATAATTAAATGTGGAATGAAATAAATAATTAAATTTTGAAAAAGTGATGGCACACACATGCTCTGTCAACAATTCTACAAAATAAAATAAAATTGTATGCGTGTATTGTGGCCTGACGATAGGGCATGTCTGAGACTAGAAGTCTTGAGTTCGAGTTATCTCTCAACACACACACAACTCCAAAAGAGGGGAGAAAACATGAAGTCAGCACCAAAGACCAAACTAGAAAGGAAACCATCATCCAAAGAAAGGCAAATTCCATTTCTTGGCCAATACGATTTCAATCCTCTTTTAATTTTTAATATGCATGGCTATAAATATAATCACCATTCTCTCTCTTCATTTCGTTTTCGACAAATAAAACTTCAGATACACAAACGCAACACACATTTTCAATCGGATTGTATTAAGTAAACCTTAATAAAGCCTTAATTTGATGCAAATTGATGTGCTATTTAAAAATTAAAAAAATAGTCGAGCTTTGTTGGTAAGACACTTCATCTGTAATCAATAAGAGCACTCGCAGCGCAACGGGCTGCGCCCGCCCGCCCGCTGCCAGCTCACCTTCCACGCCCGGGCGCATCCTGATGCAGCCCTCGGAGGGCGCGCCCTCACGGGCTCGTTTCCGCCCGTCTCGCTCCTGCTCGCGCCGCCACGTGGCATCACCTGGTTGGTCAACGGTCATTGACCGTTGACTGAACGATTTTTTTTTTTTTTTATAAATTTTTTCTTATAAATACCACACCACATTCCTCATATTTTCATACCAATTTCTTCATCAAACTCTCTCTATTTTCTTCAAATCCAACTTCTAATCCTCTACATTTTCTTCAATTTTTTCAAATGGCCGATCCCAACGACCCCTATTTTTGGTTTGGAAACGACTACAACGATCCAAACCAAAATTATCCAAATAACCAAAATTATCCAAATTACCCAAATTATCCAAATTTCCCAACTTATCCTAATTACCCAAATTATCCAAATTTCCCAACTTATCCTAATTTCCGAGGACGAAGAAAAAGCACCTAGTAATGGTAAATTACCTTGCCGAACAGCTCGGCCTCCCCAAGCCTTCCGACGATTAGATTTTTTTCACTTTGTATTTTTTTTTTTATTGTGTTTCGAATTGTATTTTTCACTTTGTATTTTTTTTATTTTGTTTGAATTGTATTGTAATTTTCCAAATGTGCAATACAATCGAATTTTTGCAAATAATTTCTATTTCTACAATTTATGATTAATTAAAAAAATTAATACATTAAATATTTAAATAATTAAATAATAAATATTAATAAAATATTAGAGCCCTCGGAGGGCTCCCGTGCAATAAATTTGGGAGCCCTCCACTTTAATTAAAATAATATATATATATTACTATAATATTGGGAGCCCTCCATTTTGGAGGGCTCCTATGTGAATGCTCTAAGCTGGATGTTTAATTCATTATAGGTGCGTGTGTATCAATGTATGAATGTATTATGTTGTATTAAAAACTTTGCAGAAGAAATCCCTAAAATGGTAGCTTTTTCCCTAATTGCAACAATATTATAATTTTTCAATAATGTCTGAAAATAGTTTGATCTGGTATTTTGGGGGTGTTGACCGACCGAGCTTATAAGATTTTCAAAAGTGTTTGACAAAATAAACTCTTAAGAGCTTATAAGCTTTCCAAACAATAAGTTCATCAACCCGAATTTATTTTCTCAAAATAGTTACTTTTCACCATATAATCCTATGACAGTTTTATATTTCTAACTGTTACACTTTCATTTGATTTTTATAAAATTATAGAGTTCGATATAAGCGTGTAGAACGTATAAGGATTTTAAAATAAGCTTAGTCAAAAACTCTCTTTATTTATTAGTTTATTTGCAATTTTATCATCGTACGTAAAAGGTGTTGATTTTTATGTCTTCTCGGAGTGGAAGTTTCGTGGTTATATTTAAGTGATAAAACAGATCGTCGAATTCAAAAAGGTACAATAAAAATCATGCATGTGACTGTGAAGGCGCTTGGCCTATATGACACATTTATTATTGTAAATAAGTTTAGTCAATAATTTCGTGGAGTTATATTAATTAATAAAGTTTTCTAAGTTTTTGATTAGGCATATTAATTCGTTCAAAAAAAAAATAGGCATATTAATTAGATCCAGGTAAACCATGAATTAGCACGATTCAATAAACTGCTCAAGCGTTGACATATTGGAGTGTGGAATAATAATATATAAATATTACTAATTTATATGAAAATTTAACTAACCAATAATAATGTAAGTCTCTTATTGTTGATGTGACAGTACTAGAAAGACAATGTATATATCGATGTTATTTTATTTATTTTTTAATTTTGTATGGTTGCAAGTCAATTAACCGTGAATCCCGGTGTTCAGTGTTTCAGACCGGGCCCAAAGATCGATCTGACCAAGGTTTCGGGTTACGGTTTAATTGTTTGAATTGGTTGAACCATAGTAAGAACCTTAGCCTTAGCATCGGACGATACTATTAAGTGCATTTCAAATGTTTTATAATTTTTTTACTGACCGGGGCGGTTTTTCTTAAATTGTCTCGATCCTGGGTTTTACCCGATTTGCCCGATTCGATTGCAGATCAACAGCTTTCCATGTTTAAAGTACTAATCAGATCGGGTGTAATGGTCGATTTCTCATTAGACCGGTCGGTCCGATCCGAGTTTTAAAACACTTGATCCTACCGAAAGATCTAGTTTTGTTCAACTAATTAGATCCACAAAATGCAGTTGGTGAATTACTTCATTCATTCAAGTTTCGATTTGTTGCTCTTTATTCACACTCTCTTTACCTCTGTAGCTGTCTATTTGTGTTTAATGAAGTGTTTGCAATTCATGGCTAATTCAGTATCTCTCTTCTTCTACTTAACATGTTTAACTATAATCACCATCTTCTTCTCTCTTCAACTCATTTTCCCCCACGCTAAAATCACCATGCAAGATTTCAACCAAATTAAAACCTCCGCTCAACCAACCAAGGTTAGAAGAAAGAAACCCATCAAAATCATCTTCAAGTAGTAATTAATTAGTCCGTTTTTCCTCCAACCTCATCACTTTCTGCAGAAATATGTACTTGATCATGTGCAGAGACCGAAACCTGCGATTTATTCAAAGGGCAATGGATTCAAGACCCCAACGCCTCGTTGTACACCAACTAGAGCTGCTCAACAATTCCATCGACGAAGAACTGTTTGCTGCACGGCAGAAGCGACACAGATTTCCTCAATTGGAAATGGAAACCGGACGAATGCGAACTACCTCGTTTCAGTGCGGTTACCTTTCTTAGTATTCTCCGAGGTAAGAAGATGGCTTTCATCGGCGATTCTTTAGCTCGGAATCAGGTCGAGTCCCTCGTTTGTCTCCTTTCAACGGTTAGTCAGCTTTCCGCATGCTGCATTTCTGGATCTTCTATTTCATTTCCGTGTGACAGTAGTCTTCTATTGCATCGATGGATGATTTTCGTGATCGATGATGATGCAGGTCGAAACCCCAGAATCGAAGGACAAGAATCAGGATGATAGATTTAGAACATGGGAGTTCCAGAACACGATTTCACACTAACCGTATTCTGGTCGCCGTTCCTCGTCGCCGCCACCGAGATCGCCGGCACCCACGGCTTCAACGTCCACGTCGACAGAGTCGAGTGGTCGGAGAAGCTCCCGTCCATCGACTACGCCGTCTTCTCCGCCACCCACTGGTTGTTAAAGCGCAACTACTTGTACGAGGATGGCCACGTCATCGGCTGCACAAAGTGCCGTAAGCCCAACACCACCGTGCTCGAGCCGGGCCGGTCGATCCGGATGGCATTTCGGGCCGCATTGCGGGCTGTCAACGGATGCGAGAATTGTAAGAAGATTGTGAGCTTCGTGAGGGCCGGTTCTCCCGCACATTTCGAGAACGGGTCGTGGAAAAATGGAGGTACGTGTGCCCGGACCCGGCCTGTAGAGAGGGAGGAGGTGAATCGGGCCAAGCCCGACTGGGGGTATAGCGAGATCCAACGGGAGGAAGTGGAGAGGGCAAAGATCGAAGGGAAAGGGAAAGGGAATGAGTTTGAATTTCTTGACGTTACAGAAATGATGGCGATGAGGGTTGATGGCCATCCGGGCCGATATTGGGGACCGAAGGGTGGTAGTGATTGCCTTCATTGGTGCTTACCCGGCCCGATTGACACGTGGAACGGGCTTTTGCTTGAGAGGATTAAGAGATTTGATAGTATATCATCACATAATTGAGAGTGATAAGTGCTTGTATTAATAAATCATTTGTATTAAAGGCTTCATTTCAAGAAAATTGATTTGCTACTTCTGTAGATAAGAGTAATGATGATACAACATAGCTCAGTTCGTTAGTCTTGAGATGAACGTGGTGTACTATTAGTGATACATGCTTTCATAAAAAGTTACTAGATATTATTTTCTCAAGTGAAAAAGTAGGGTCAACTAGATTTGATATATTGAAGTGTAAAATGGTGATTTTTTTATAAATAATGGAAAAAAAAAAAAACAAGAATATAAAAGTGTATGAGATCGTGGAAAACATCTCTCTTTGTGGACGGACGGAAACTGCAAAAACGCCATTCTTTATGGACGAAAGGAGTAAGATTTAAAAAAAAATGTAATTTTGATAATACTCTCGATAGCTTTCTAAATGATAATGTAATAATGATAATAGCTTATCTTATGGGTATTCCAATAAATGCTCTTTGGTTGCAATTTTCATATATATATATATATATATATATATATATATATATATATATATATATTTCTATTACGGAGTACTATATAATGCAAAAAAAAATGGAACCACACTCATGAATTTGGGCATATATATAGCACAATCTAGAAAAAAAATACGTGTAACAAATGATTCAATTCCTGTTTTACAATTTAAAAAAGAAAAAGAAAAATCATAGTAGTAATATGTATTTAAAAAAAATAAAATAAATCATAAAAGGACGTGCGTCACGTCGCTCGGGGGATTAAATCAAAATAATAATACTTGAAATTGAAATAAATAATTAAATTTTCTAAAAATTCCGGTGCACATGCATGCTCCTTCAATAATTCCACGAAACAAATTAATGAAATAATATGTTTGTAATGATGTAGTGAGCTTATTCCACATAATCATGACCGGCACGACCAAAAAGTTGACCAATATATTATTTGTTTAATTACGTACTCCCTCCGTCCCCTAATAAGTGTCCTAAACCACTATTTCACACAAACCAATAGACCGTGTAAAATTACTTAGTTTACCCCTAATTATTGCATAGAAAATTAAAAAAAGTAAGAAATGTGTAATAATTATGGGGGTATATTTGGTAATTTAAGTTAATTTTCATCTATAAATATGTAATGGGACATTTATTTGAGGACAAAAATTTTAAGGGGTTGGGACACTTATTAGAGAACGGAGGGAGTAGTTATAAGTAATTATAATTAAATAATTTTGGTCTCTCTCTCTCTTTCTCTAACACAGATACACACAAGTCCAAGAGGCAAAAGGGGAGGGAGAAAAACATGAAATCGGCATCAAACAACAAAGAGACACATCAACAACTCAAAGAAGAAAGCTTCCAAAGCTTCAGCACTACAGTTTCTGGCTTCTTCTTCTTAGCATGCATAGCTATAATCACCATTTCCTCTCTTCACCTCATTTTCAACAACAATAATAACATCAAATTCACAAACTACGTACAAGGTTTCGATCAAGCAAAGGCATCGAACAAAGGTTAGAATCCCATCAAATCTTGGTTCAAAAACACCATTCTTCAACAACCTCACTTAATTTCTGCAGAACTTGAACATCTGCAGAGACCGAAACCTGCGATTTATTTAAAGGGCGATGGATTCAAGACCCCAACGCCTCGTTGTACACCAACTTTAGCTGCGGAGGGATGCCGAAGACGAAGAACTGTTTGCTCAACGGCAGAAAGGATACAGACTACCTTAATTGGAAATGGAAACCAGACGAATGCGAACTGCCTCGTTTCAGCCCACGTACCTTTCTTAGTATTCTCCGAGGTAAGAAGATGGCTTTCATCGGCGATTCTTTAGCTCGGAATCAGGCCGAGTCGCTCGTTTGTCTCCTTTCAACGGTTAGTCACATTTTTATTCATTTCATCTTCAACATTCAGCAGCAATGTTCATGAATATTCATGAATTAGTAACAAAGTTCTTGGAATAATTATGTTGCAGGTAGAAACTCCAGACTCGAACAATAAAAGTGAGGAAGACCCGCAAGACATAACATGGGAGTTTCCGGAACACAATTTCACACTAACCATATTCTGGTCGCCCTTCCTAGTTGCCGCCACCGGGATCCCCGGCGCCAGAGGCTTCGACATCCAGCTCGACAAAGTCGACACCAAGTGGTCAGAGAAGCTCCCCTCCATCGACTACGCTGTCTTCTCCAGCTCCCAGTGGTTTTTCCGGAAAAACTATCTGTACGAGGATGGTCACGTCATCGGCTGCTTATACTGCAAGAATCCCAACACGACTGCCTTCCATCCGGGCCGGGCCATCCGGATGGTGTTTCGGGCCGCATTACGGGCCGTCAACAGCTGCAAGAACTGCAAGAAGATTGTGAGTTTCGTGAGAAGTTACTCTCCCGAACATTATGAGAACGGGCAGTGGTTCAACGGAGGTACATGTAACCGGACCCGGCCCATTGAGAGGGAGGAGCTGAATCTGGCCCTGCCCGACTGGGGATATAGGAAGATGCAAGTGGAGGAAGCAGAGATGGCGAGGAGGGAGGGGAAGGGGAAAGGGAATGAGTTCGAATTTCTTGATGTTACAGAAATGATGGCAATGAGGGTTGACGGTCATCCGGGCCGACACTATGGGAAGCGAGGTAATGATTGTCTTCATTGGTGTTTACCCGGCCCAATTGACACATGGAACGAGCTTTTACTCGAGAGGATTACGAGACTTGGTACTATATCATCACATAATTAAGAGTGATAAGTGATTGTATTAAGTAAACCGTTGATGGATTATTAAGGCCTTAATTTCATGCAAATTGATATGCTACTATTCACATAAAAGTGTCATCGTAGCTCCGCCGATAAGACACTTCCCCTACAATCAATAAGTTGAAGGTTCGAGTGTACGTGTGTGTGAGTGTATTCTTTTGTACTAAATCTTAGCAGTTTCTCCCTAATTGCAAAATGAGACCTTTGGAATTCCATGCAAAATATAAGATTCTACCAAGAAATTCAAAGTAAGTATATCTTAAGGTACAATCTTCTTCAAAGATTCACCATAAACAGAAGTAAAGCAGAAGGTAACATGATAAAATTAGAGGCTAAAGAAACTCCCCAGAAATATTCAGTAATTACGAATTGCATCATACTTAGCTTATTGAAATTAGAAGAACTTTCAGTACTGCAAGAACTCAAATCTCAAACTGAAATATTTACGTCGGTGCATTCACGGGAGTTTCGCAAGAGGGCAAAGTCACAGCCACAGTCTCTACTTAGCAGCAAGAAAAAAGGTTAAGAAATGGAATCAAGAACCAAATATAAGCAGGTTCAGAAACTAACAAAACTAGATTAAGTGATGACAGAGTAACCAAACCAGTTATAGAAACACAAAACAATAAATAAGCCTCAAACGAATTGTCATACGAATTTCGAAGCAAAAGGCATCCCGTCTCATGTAAATGAAACTCTCGAACGATATCCATAACATTAAGAAAGGTTCTTGATTAACGAGACAATATGTTACAGCACAAAGACGGTCAAGGACAATTCGACTTATAGGGGCAATCCTTCAACCAGATTTTACAACCATGTAAACATAAAACCTAATTCACCAGTAAAAGGACACCTCTTAAATCTCAGAGCTATAATGCGTACCCAGAGTGAAAGAGAAGAGCTCACGAACTGGTGAGTACTCAACCAACGAGATCTCGACTGCATATCCACTAACTGGCATCTTTAGATCGCGCAGGACAGTAAACGCCTCAGCTATACGAGTCTTTGGAACTTCTTCAGCCACGGAACAGTAAGGGTTCCATGAATCCGGACGCTGCTCATCCCCAACTTCGACACCTTCTTTCTTCATTGCATCACAGAGTTGAGAATGAAACTGAAGGAGAGACAGGGACGGAGTCGGGCCCAGAAACAAGACGTTATCACTAGGGAAGCTTCCTATGGAGGAGAAGGACACAGCCAAAGGTTCTTGCTTTGCAGCAAAGTTCCTAAGCACATTCTCTAGTTTAGCAATGTCAACAAAAGGGCTGGTAAACAATGTGATGTGAGGCCTAGACTCGATCTCGATCAACTGAGTACTGATTTGCCTTCGAGCCAATATATTCCATGCTTTCAAGACTTGATTCTCGAGCGCAGGATCGAAGTAAAGCTCAATAGCATAGCCTTGCGACATTGGCTCTAAACGTCATTGAGGCAAAAAAACAAACACTTTGTGAGCGATATAGCAATTCACAGAAACCAACCACAAAAATTACAGTAATGCATAGCAAATACAATCAGCTAATGAATTAAGATCTAACGATTACAGTTCATCATCAACTGGAAATTAACCCAAAAACTTACAGAAAAACTAAATTGCCCAAATAATCATAAAGTAAAACATGAAACGAAATTGCGCAGAATCAACGACTGAACTAATATAGGCATCAAAATTAAAACATACCCAACTGAAATTAGGGATGAGTGAAGAAGACCAGCTCGTGAAAGACCGTCAATTGAAGAAATTCGTCTCTGCAAAAGAGAAATACTAAAGAAAAAGATTTAAAAAAAAAAAAAAAGACCTTGAATTTGAAGATGCCGAGGGAATAAAGAGTTCGATGAAAAGGGATTCTCCACAAGGAAAGTAATTTCTTTGAAAGGGGTTTGCCAGGAAATAGAAATTTCTTTTACGATAATTTCAGCTGAAGCAAGTCATTAGTTTGGTTTGACTGCAAAATATTCATCGAGAACGACACGATTTCGATTCAAAGAATCGGAGCTTTGCCCCAAAAAAACAGTTCAGTTTGTTTTAATAATATTTGTTTGTTTAAATGATTAGATAAGTGGAAATAGAAAAAATAAAAATAAAATATAAAATAAAATAAAATAAAATAAAAAGGAGAGAAAAAAAACGACAAAAAAAGCGCTTATCAAATATCTTAAATCTTAGAACTCTTTTTTCCCTTTTCTTGAAAAAGAAATGAATCAATCATTGTTGTAGTGGTATAATTGTATAAACTCAAATTTTCAAACTTTGATTAATACTCCGTACTACATAGATGAATTCTCACTACATGCATTATCCAAATTCGTTACAGTTTAATCTAGAATTTCTAATTAAAAAAAAGGGAAAAAAAAAAAGAGCTAACACAACCTAATTTATAAAATTCCTTTTTCCACTTTTTTCTCTCAAATATAACACAACCTAATTTATTATATCATCAACCAAGTCACTTCAAGCGTGTAGACATTGTGAAGCCAGTCTGTGTCTCGTGAGGCCTTAGACAAAATTAAAAAATAAACCTTTAAAAAGTAAAAATAAAAAAATAATGCACAAAAATAATAGAATGTATAATAAAAATGAATTGTGAAAAAATAATATTAGTACATATTAACACTATTTAAAAAATATATATATATATGGGCCACAAATTTTTGTGTGCCTATACTGAGGACTGGCTCTAAATATTGTGTGCATAATTCTTTATATTCATAATATAAACTTTTTGAATAATTTAGAATTATACATACAAACTATAGAGAATACATCATAGAATCTGTTTATATTTGTAAATTGTAGTATAAAGACTTTTACATATATGCATAAATCAAGTCTTTTTTGTTTTTTGTTTTTTGTTAAAGCATCAATCAATCAAGTTTTTTAATTAAGACAAAGAAAAAAGAGATCTTAATAACTTGCGGTATTAATCAAACTATCAAAGAAGATTCCAAAAATGAAGTCTTACCTAAGGCATTCAATTTGCAAGTGTAGTCTATTAAAATAGACAACCATCTCTTGCAACTTGACTAAATTTGTTTTATACAGAAACTTATTTTATTTATTTTACATTTTCCTATGCAAGTTATTTCTTGTAATTAAACATGCTTGTCATTTTAATTGTGCTGTAATGTTAATGATTTAATTAATGAGCCTATAGAAAAGTAGTGTATGAAAAATCCATTTATTAATAATTGAAAACTGTATTAGTTGTATCAAACTATATTCATTGTGGAAATGCCAATAGGTCTTGAGGAATTTTATATAACCCAAAAATAAATAAATAAAAATTAGTATCTATATGATGTGGAAGTTACATGTTTTGAGTTTCTTTGTTTATACGTATAAAAACAATGTTTTTCTTACACGAAAGTAGAAAACTTAATTCTGAAACGTATGATATCATCAACAGCATTAGAGAAAATTACGATTTTTATAAGCTCACGCTTTCTTTTTAAATACTAGCAGTGATAACGTGTGTTGCATGTTAATCCACTTTTTAGTACGATAAAAAAATATTAAATTTATTTTAAGCAATATTTTTATAATATCATGGCTACGCATATAAGATAAAAAAATCGAGATTATATATTTGGATGTCTAATTGTTTCAAAAAATAAAAACTAAAGAAAGAAAGCCATATATTTATGTCTTTCTTCAACCAATTCAGTCACCGATTCATTTTTTGCATCTATCTTGTCTATCTTTTGAAATTCGGCCATTTTGGATTGGTTGGCCCATCTAAAATCAATTAGAAATCTATTTTTACGGTTTGTACCCACTCAAATTCGAAGTTTGCCCATGAGGCCGCATAGCTAGGCTAAAAACTAAGCAACCTTATTTTTTTTTTAATATAACAATGTAAAATAAGCAAAATTTTGAAATGAAAGAATAACGTGAAAGTAGCCCTAATAGATGACTGATCACTAATGAAATCAATTTTATAAATAGAGAAGTCAATAATTCAAAAGTATATTAAAGCTCTTTAATTTTTTAGGACAATTATATAATCGACGTAGGCGATTAAAGCATATATTTTCACTAATGAAGTAGGTCACCAGTGTAAATTACAACACAAACATAACTATTAAAATTTTCTATTTTCAATATTCTCTTTATGCCAATGGTATCAATCATGCTAATTTAATAATTCAAAAGTATATTAAATCTCTTAAATTTTCTAGGACGATTTATATGATCAGCATGTAGTATCACCTCTCAAAGTTATAAATCTTGTAAAGAATTTAGAGTAATGTTCCCCTATCCATCGTGAGCATGCTTAATGTGCCCACAGTTTAGGTGACAACATTATATTTAAGGAAAAAAATTAGTATACCTTATAAAACTAAACCCTACCAAAAAAAAAAACGAAACCCTACTAAGAAAAAACTAAACCCTAAAAGAAAAAATCATTAACATGACACTGCCATGTCAGCCAATCATTTACATAAGAAAATATTTCTTATGAATAAATTTGGTTCGTAGATCATGATTAAAAATGAATGGCAGGAATTCATTCTCATACCAGATCTTTAATCTACTACTTTAATGTAATTGTTAATCTGAAGTGTAAGGATTCTTCTTGTTACATCATTATGTTCCTTCTATATTATGAATAATACTGATATAATATTCATTCTGTCCAACAAGAGTGCGGTGTACTATTGGTGATATAGATTTTAATAAAAAAAAATTAAATAGATGGTGGTAAATTTTTTAAATAGGGTTATAAATTTGCAACAACCAACTACATCTTGAAGAAAAACAATTTGTAAAAGATATAATTATGCTAACGAATAATTATGTATGTATATTAATATATAACATATTAGGTTAAATCATAACAAAGCGATTCAAAAATTATATATAATAAATTATCATGTCAACAATAAATTTCAAAGTTGAATATACTTTGTACTACATATTAAATATAAATATTTATTCATGTTAATGTTTTAATTTAATGTCACAAACTAAAATAGTAGTTTTTGATTAACTTTAGTTAATTATCAATTATTAATTGATAAATAATCCAATTATAATCTAATGGCTGTTATTAAAAGTGAAATTAATTTTATATGGCATCATAATTATATATTTGAAGGAGTAGTACGAGTTATATTATGACTACACTACAAATCTACTTAAAATTTAAAAAGTGTCTACTTAAAATTTTAAAAAGTGTCTATTATTAAAATAGATATATAATAGGGGTATAATAGGCAAATTAAATTTTGTAAAACAAGACACTTTTATAATAGGGTATAGATTCATCCATTTGTCCCGTTAATAATTAGCTATTTTATTATTATAATGAGTTCAATTTAAATGAAAATTGCCTTTTATTAACAATATTTCCAAATATCACACACCACATATCATCAATTTCACTATTTAAAAACTAAAAAGAAGAAAAACCATAAATCCAATACATTATAATTTAATAAAAAAAAAGTCAAAATTTACAACGAACCAAGAATATCGAAGCGAAACAATTACAAGATGAAATAAATCGAGCGAAAAATTAAACACAAAACGGAACGCGATCTGTAACATGAGATAAATAATCCCGGCCCGACTGTGCTCGATCAGCTCGGGAATCGAAGATATAACGGGATAGGGTTCGCCGGCTCGGGAGGTGCATCCCACACGCTAAAAGCACTTGTCGAATTGATCCATTTGCTACTCATCTCTGGATAATGTCGATCCAATACTTCCTTCAAACTTTCTGTTGTGTTCACCCAATTTAATCCTTTCTTCGTGTAGATTTCCTCTTTGAAATCACTAGTGAAAAATCTGTCCGCCTCCAGCCTCCTAATATATTCAAACATCAAATAAAATTATAAAATCAATCCAAAAAACAAACAAAAAATGGGAGAACTACTTAAAAATAATTAGTAATTAATTTGGTTTGTATAATGAATTAATTAAATAATTAATGAACCTGGTTGCCATAATTAGGAAAATAATGAAAGCAGTCTCGCTTATAGCGAAGCCCTTGATCTTCTTCTCAGCTAGGAGGCCCACAAGTAGGTCCAGCTCCTCCACGTCATCATTGTACACGTCACGTAGGATTTCAATAGCTTCTTCGTCTTGAGTCAAATCTTCCCATTTTGTGATGGGGATTAGGAGTATGCCACGTCGGAAATCGTTGTATCTTGCTACGCTCCTCTCTCTATCCCTATAAACTGCATATAAATATAAATATAATGTTAATTAATTTGGAGTATTTCATCGAATATTTTTTATAATTATATAAAAAATTTAGATTATTTTGTTATTTTTGAAATGCACGAGGCTAAAAAGATACTCATAATCCTATATAAATAATAGAAGAGACTCATAGGCATTATATAAAAAATGTGTCTCTCTCTCTCTCTCTCTTTTTTTCCTTCTGACTTTGTAAAGATTAAATGAACATATGATAATAAAAAAAATAAATTAAAAAAAAAAGTCTTAAATTTTAAATAATAAAGTGCATTTTCTTCTCATTTTGCCTAGGGCTTTTAAATTGCCATAAACTAGGATTGTTTGCGAGAAGTGTCTTACTAACTGATCAGTAAGTAAGAAACTCTATAGCTAGATGAACTTACTTTCGAGAGCCGGTAGATCGACCGGCTCAGGGCGGTCGGAGCCGTCAACATTTTGGGGAATGAGATCTCTAAGGAAGTTTGGGTAATTGAAGAGCTCAAGTGCACCGCAGGCTTGGTGGCCCATAGACACCATTTGCTTTGTGAATCCAATTCTTGAAAGATTTTCTGTTCCTTTCTTACCAATCATCTCCACCATATCAATTCTGCAAATTCATAAAAATAATAAAAAAACAAATTGAAATTATCTAGAGAGAGAGCAAGAGGCATGTATATGATAAGTAGGGCGGGACCTACGTGGGGCGAGCACATGCGAAACCCCACGGTGGTCGTCGGAATTTTTAAGTATTAGTATATTTTTTGTCAGAATTTTATGTTCGAATAATGCATGCTGATAATTTTTCATTATATTAGATTAGCCTTCTCGATGATTCAATCATGAGCCCGCCCCACGTACTCTTTGTCAAGAGGAGGAGATTTGTTGGGTCCAGTTGTGGCGTTGATGTTTCTTAGGGCAAGTTTGTCAGGTAGGAGAGGATGCATGCGATAAACGCTAACGAACTCCTCCGTTAGGGAGTACGGTACGCCGTGATCCACAGGACTACTTGACCCCACTATTCCGCTTAGCTCCGTTATCCCAAGGTGTCCGAATCTATCCTTGAAATTCTTTCCCAACAATCCGTACCTATTTAAAAAAAAATATACTCTTTAACATCCCAACAATATTATAAATAAATCAAATCGCACAAACGGGTCGGGCAATTAGGTTCCCGCTAGCCCAATCCATAAGTGGCTTAATGGGCTTGGCCCGATTTAGGCCCGCTAAAATTTAGGCCCATTTAACTTTATCGCATTTGACACCTCTAATTATAATTGATTAAAGTATTATAGGATTATAATTCCTAATAAACCGAAGCAAAACAAAAAAACTAACAAATTACTATAATTCTTTTTCAATAATAGAATGAAATTAGTGAAAATACCAATTAGCCCTCATTCCGGCGCGCAACGTGTGAGTTTTGAGAAGCTCCACAGTCCAATCAATGGTGTGGATTTTAGCTACTACAGCTGACGTCACCAGCCTCGCATGGCGGTACAGTTCCTCGTCTCCCAAACTAGGGTATTCCTTCTACATATTTTAAAATTAAAAAGAATTAATAATTATACATATACACAAATTCTTGTACGTACGGGATACCGTACGTACTACGTACCTTGAGTGCATCGCATACGGCGTTGTGCTCTTTGACGAAGAGGGCTTGCAGCGCGGCGAGGCCAGCCCACACGTTTCGAACGTCGCCGGACAAAACGGCACCGTTTCGATCGAGAGGAAGAAGACCATCTTCAGAAATCTTGAGCTTCCCATCTTCGAAAACCCTAACTTTCTTCAGCGTTTCTCCGTCGCTACCATATATGGCGCTTCCATCCCTTCAATTTGCATGCATGCATGCATGCCTTAATAATTAGACCTTGTATATAATAATTTTAGGGGCAACTAGTAAAATAAACACTTTGGGATAATAAAGATAAATAATAGCCACATAGATAAAAAAAGATTAAAATAATAGCCACTTAGATAAAAAAAGATAAAAAGTAGTCACTAATGAATTTCGTGAATTGCTTGTTTTTTTTTACTAATTCGCGAAATTGAATTTGTGAATTCAGGCATTTTTTTTTTTAGTGAATTCATGAATTTAGACATTTTTTGTGAGTAATTCACGAATTGAGTTTGTAAAATTCGTGAATTGCAATTATATTTTTAGAGCAATTTATGAATTTAAATTCGTGAATTAGGCAAGGGCGGAAATATTATGATAAGAGTGACTATTTTTTATCTTTTTTTTATCCAAGTGGCTATTATTTATCTTTACTATTTCAAAGTGGCTATTTTTGCCTATTTTCTCATAATTTTATATAAAAATTTTACTCTCTCTATTACGCTTATCTTTATACATTTGACTGAAATATGTGACACAGATTTCAGTCAAATCAAACGTATCAAGATAAGTGGGACGGAGAGAGTAATAAAGAGTCTTGTCCACAATCAAGCAAGATATATTCTCACCACCAAGGTGTTCGCCGGTTCAAGAAGCCGGTGGCGATTCCGTTATCGCCGCCGTCGATCTTGATCTCCTTAGACTTGTAGAATTTGAATGAGTTGATAGGGCAGTGGCTCTCAACTTCTTGGGGCGCTTCGAGTCCAATCTAGTTATATTTATATACATGATGATATCAAGAGAATTGATTAGGTTATTAATTTTTTATTTATTTAGATTTGATTGATTAATTAGTTGTTAAATTGAATAATATACGTACCTGGTGATCAAGATTTTCAAGATGGTCGACCCAATCGTGTACCATGAATTGAATCCAAGATGCAGCTATCATGTTGAATTGTTTGCCTGTGTCGATTATCTTTTTGCGCGCCAATAGCTTTGTTGCCACCACCATTGGATCTGGCCTTGTTAGCTGCATAATATGACATTTAGAGAGAGAGAGAGAGAGAGAGATAATCTAAAGTAGGGAATGTAAGTGGCGTATCACTACTTCACATAATGGTACCTTATTTTTTTGTTTGTGGGGAAGGATGTTCCTCCCAAAGAAGGATCCCGAGCTCCCGATGGCTTTGCCATCGGGATCGTTGAATTCCCCGTCCGATGTTCTGAAAGGAACCTCGGTCGGGTCAAATGTGGGCCCTGCTTGTTTTTTGGGACCCACGTTGAACAAGTTATATCGCTCGTGAAGACTACGACGAAGAGCTAGGTATATCAACCCTAGAAATACCGGAAGCCTATGCCATGCAATTCCGAATTTGTCTGCAGAATGCACAACCTGAGAATCTCGATGAAAGAAAGCAGGTATAGGTATCAGATGAGATCCTATATTCCAAAAATAATATTATGAAAATAATTAAATTGATGGTGAGTGTATATATATACATGTGTGTATTTAGTTGAAAATTCAAATATGATAAAATAAAATACGAAGTAGTATTTTCTGACATAAAATACGACGAAACGATACGTACGAGGAAGATGAGTTTGTCCATGAGAGTCATTCTCTGAAATGTTTGGAGGAAATCTTTGTGGATAAATTTTTGGAAAATGAAGTTTAAGGATGCCATGATGGAAGTAGAAATTATTGTAAGAATGTGTAATTGATGAATATAACACATCTTCAAGAAAAAGCAGAAGCTTATTTATAGAAGAATGGTTGGAAAATGTCTCTTTGTTTGAAAGTAGAAAAAATGAGAATTTGTGAGAAGTCTAGTCTTACAACATAATATTCAAAGTGTACAAATCCTTTTGCATGAATAGAACACATGCTAATTCAATATATCAAGGTTTCGATTGACTAATCAATAGTTCAAACATATTATGCTCGATGATGATAACTTATTCCTATTACATTTTAAGTTTTATAATCTCATCGATGTTAATTTAAATTTATCAAATTAAACATATTGCGGCTATAATTTTAAGTAATTCCCACATGAGTCTAAGATGCCTTAGCCAAAACAAGATAAAATCTTCATCAATTGTATTGGAAAAGTAGAAAGAAAGAAATCGAGAAACTAGTTTATTTATTTGAGTCATGTTAATTAATTATTTATTTGGTTGTAGATTTATGAACACCTATTATGACAATTATCAACCAATTGGATCAATTTTTGAAATAATGTACAGTACAAGACAACTGCATGTATGGTCCCATATTTACTTCCACAAAGCAAAAAATCAAAACAAGATATAACTTAACTAATTTCCCATATCAAATGGCATATACTACCTCCAACCCAATTAAGTAGTCTCATTTGCTTTATTAACTTTTTCGGCACGCGTTTCCACCGAAACCTAGTACGGGTTTTAAAATATAATTTTGAAATATTTTTTTTTACGGGATACTACGGGTTTCATAGTATCCCGTAAAAAAAAAAATACTTCAAAATTATATTTTAAAACCCGTATTAGGTTTCGGTGGAAACGCGTGCCGAAAAAGTCAATAAAGCAAATGGGACTACTTTGGTGGGTTGGAGGTAGTATATTTGTAATTCTTAAGTACTTTCATAGAATTTGCACTGCCGGGCGAATTTTGACTTTTTCAACCATCATAACAATCGGGATCATTTATTGAATTTACGTGTTGTCTTTCATATTGTACCGTCAGATGCTTATCACCTGTTATGAGCAAAAAATTAACATTTTTGTTTATGAATTTTTTCATTATTATATTACTGATTTTGAAAATGTTTTTAACACGTGCATGACAATCATACTGATGGTGCAATAGGAGATACAACATTAAAATGCTAGAGGATTTGAATTGTCATCTTACACTCGACTCTTTTATTCTCAAATTAAGATTTTGAGCTTAGATTGCTAAATGCGTTTAAGACACACTTAGCCTAAATTAAATTTTTAAATGAGTTTTATAAATATGTATAGAATATTCATCAAATTACTAAGAAAAATACATATTCAAAAGAAATGGTATTTAGAAGAAAATGTCATTTTTCCATTAAGAAGTCTAAGTAGTTCTTCATTTATCACATATACAAGTACATAAATAGAAAGATTAAAAAAAAAAAACAACAAACAAAGAAGAAGCATTGGTCTACTTGGAAAAGTATATGGGGATGTAATAGAATAACAAAGAAGAAGCATTGGTCTACTTGGAAAAGTATATGGGGATGTAATAGAATAGTAGTAGTAATAAACTGTTTGATTCAAACATATGCAAGAGATTGGTATTACTACTTTGACGCAAAAAATTCCCTTGAAAAGACGCGTGCATGGATAATTCGTACGAAAATTACTCAATTGGACATTATAAAAGTAATATTAATATAGTTTTTTTTTTTTAATGAAATTTTGGCAGGTTAGAGATAAGATCACGTGCGGAGGCTGTCTATAAATAGTTGATTATTCTCAAGTTACAAATCATGATGAATATTTAATTAGAGTAATGCTCCCCTACCCATTGTGAGCATGCTTAATATGTCCACGGATGAGGTGGCGGCATTATATTTTAAGAAAAAATTAATTAGTATACTTTATAAAAATAAACCCTACCAAAAAAACTAAACCCTAACAAAAAAAAAAACTAAACCCCAAAAGAAAAAATCATTAACGTGGCAGTGTCACGTCAGCCGTGGGCACATTAAGCGTGCCCACGGTGGGTAAGGGATCATTTCTCTAATTAAGTGCATGATGGATAAATTTTTTAGAAATCAAAATAAATATTTTTAATTAAATTGTATTCTTCACAAAACCACTTTTTCAATCAGATATTATCCATACACGTATTCGAGAGATGCCACAATCAAAGTTGTAGAATTTTACTTCTTTTCATTTTCTTCATTTTCACCCCTTCCATTTTGTTCTATCCAACAATGGGATACCAAGAATTATTTGCACTAAGGTTTTTCTCCTTGTGCAACATAGTCACATTTCCTACAAGTCTTGGATCTTGTTATAATTTTGTAGCAAAGGATGATTTGGTGATGCAGATGACTCCAACAAGTCTATCGTTTCGATCATGAGTTCACCCGACTCTTCTTTTGCTTTTCCCCAAATCACGGTGTAGAACCCGGTAACTATTATTGTTGCTCCGATGACACTAAACCATCGAGAAGAAACAAAATTAGATGCATATACGCGTGCATACCGATGAATGTTATGCCGCACACCTTATTACTATACTAAATCTAGAAAAACTAACATGCATGCCATGCATCTTCATGCAATGTTTAGTTATGTTGAAAATTCATTACCTTCCCAGATAAAGAGAGTCGCCAAGGAAGATCACTCCCAAAGCTGCAGCTATGGCGATCGAGAGCGGTTTGAACATCGCCACGTAGACTGGGCCCCTCAAGTGCAAGACCCAAGATTCAGCATAGTTGCTTATGCAACCATTCAAAACTCCCTACACATAATCAACACTTTCGGAAAAGCCTAGGAAATCATGTAATGAAATGATTGATCATCATCAAGAATCACACAAATCTCACCAACTTACCGAACATATTATACAAACTAGAGCAATGTTAGGTCCGATCATCCATTTAGTCGAGTCTCGTTCCACGAAAAATCCAACGAATGCAGCTAGAATGCTCACACTAGATGTGTAGAAGAAGATGATGGTGAGACCCAAAGGGTATTCTTTCATAATGTGCGTCTACACATGCATGCAAGTTCGATTTAAATTTCAGACAAATATTAAATATTCTATATAGGGAAAAGACTTATTCCGTAAGAAATAAGAAATGATTTGAACGATTGATACGGTCTAGATTAACTAGTGCATTATAATTATACTTAAAATACATTATAATAAACAATGCATTATAATAGTACTGAGAATGTATTATGATGTACCAGATAAATGCACCATGTGACGGAGAAAATATATCCCATAGTCAAAAACAAGCTGCCAAGAATCCAGTCGGAACGAGTCGAGTCGAATCTTTGATGCAGCGAAGAAGATAGAGAGGCATCTATGATGACTAGACCTTTGTAAAATGTTACTACAAATGCTCCTAATATGGAGACTATGGTTCCAATTAGTTTTGCCCAAGTACTCGTGTTCGATAATGCTAGCTTTTCCATCCTGCCAAAACATATAAAGAGAAAAAGAAAAGGAAAAATAAATAAATACTATTGCAATTATTATTATTATTATTATTATTATTATTATTATTATTATTATTGTTAGAAGACGGATTGACCATTATTCCTTCAAAAAAAACATTTGTATGTTTGTTTTCCGAACATATAGTGTATCAATTGTGTGTCAAAATTAAATTTTTCCAATTTGTATGTTTGTTTTCTTCAAATTCAATATATTATGACAAGGGTTTACTTACTCAATTAAAATTTAGGGTTAATTTTGTGTAGATACACAAACTTTACACTAATTCCGAATTTTACCATAAACAATAAAAGTTTGGTAGAAATACACAAACTTTTGATTGTTCTGGAATTTCCCCAAATTTCAATTTCGGTCAAAATTAGAGTGACGTGGCATATAATGTTACTGACGTGGATTATTATAAATGTTTATTATTATTTATTATCTTAAAATCTATTAATTTTATACATTTTCTTTAATAATTTTAATTTATAATTAGTTTAATTTTAGAATTATTTTCTAGGGTTCACCCATCTAATTAGGGTTTATAATTATTTTTCAGCATTAAATTGATAAATCCAAAATTATGGAATATAATTATCAAAATTTTCATTTTTTTTTATAATTTTTTTTTATGATCTTTAATTTTTCATTTATAAATGTTTATTTTGATAAATCCAAAATTATGGAATATAGTTATTAAAAATTGTGGATATTGATTCTTAAAATACTAATCCACGTCAGCAACATTATATGCCACATTACTCTAATTTTGACCAATATTAAAATTTGGTGAAATTCCAGAACAATCAAGAGTTTGTGTAGTTCTACCAAACTTTTATTGTTTATGGGAAAAACCAAAATTAGTGTAAAGTTTGTGTATTTACACCAAATTAACCCTAAAATTTATAATTACTTTTTACAAGCCCATTGGGCAATTTGAGAATGTCGGCCCAGCCCAACTATTTATTTCTGGAATAAAATATATGGGTCGGGCCAAGCTCATAGCCCCTTGCCCTTTCGACAACTCTAATTAGCACTACCCATTAAAAAAAAAAGATAAAAAGAAAAGAAAAAGAAAGCCTATAATTTTCTTTGAATGGACTAATATATGGTAAGCTTGCGCTTACTCTCTTCGTCCCATTTTATTAGTCTCATTTTTCTTATTAGGATGTCCAATTTATTAGTTCCATTAACCAAAAAAGGAAAAAAAAAAAATTGCATACAAATGTTTTGGTTATTGTTCGCATTACTTATTATTTCCATAATTCTTTAATAATTATGTCTATTTCTTTCGGGACTAATTAACTGGATAGAGGGAGTAGATTTTTTAATTCATGGGGTCGAGCTTAATTATTATTGCCCTATAAGGACAAATAAAATAAACCCCAAGAATGCGACCCCAAAATTAAAATAAATAAAATACAATGAGAGAGAGAGAGGGACCGGAAAATGACGGCAAGCAAGAAAGTGAATGCCGGAGAGAGGTTGCCGATGGCGGAAGCCAGCGTCGGAGAGCCGTAATCTATCCCTGTAAACACCGTTATCTGCGCTAAATACCTTATCACCAAAAATAATTATATTAAATTAAATTATATTGAACTACTAAATTATTCCAAAAGTAAACTCCCGATCGAATCGAATACTCACCCGAAGATTCCGAGCACAAAAATCTTGAGCAGAATCGAGGAATTCAAGGAGGGGAAAGCTCGAGATCTGTAATAGTTTACTTTTAATTTGAGGGAATTAGCTACTAATTAATTTGACTAAGAAATTCGTACGTACCGGCGGGAGAGGAACGGCGCGGGGAGGAGGAGGACGGCGGCGACAGCGTAGGCGTAGACGAGGAAGACGTGGCGGCTCATGCCGGCGTTGGCGGCGACTTTGAAGAGCGTGTTTAGGCCGACGTTGATGCTCTGCAGGGAAGCCATGATGGCGAAAGGCACCACTTCTCTGTAGCAGTAGTCCCGCTGGCCGGCGCCGCCGCCTCCCGCCGTCGCCATGTTTGGTCGTAGAAAGGATTTCGGTTCTGTTAACGCTGTAATTAATTAAGTAATGATGTAGGGAGTTGGAGTGTGGAGTGGAAGGAACAATCTACGTATTATTGTATAGTACTATAATAATAAAATATACTAATATAAATTGCATCGTTTTTTTTATAAAGAATAAAAAATCAAGAAGCATGAATTGTATCGTAACATTCAATAAAATAATCTACCTCTCCTACCCAGGTTATTTTTCTCATTAAGGTTGAGTATTTTTAGTAAGGTTTAGTTTTATTTGATAGAGTTTAATATTTGTGGTATATATTTAAATTATTATTTTTATTTATAACATTGTCACATTATTTGTGTGCATATTACGTATGCACATGGTGAGCATTATAACATTACTCCATATGAATGTCCGGTTTTTTTATTATTTTTTTGTTTAGTTTTTTTTTTTTGTCATAGTCTATTACTACTTAGGAAACTCTCAAAATCTAATGCAATAGAATATTAGTTTTAATTGGACTCCATGTCAATGGTGGAGAATTCCAGGTCAGGACTTAATAATGTAATATAACATTATTGGTGCTCCATCGTACTATTTACCTTAAATTAAAATAATATTGGTCGATGAGGATTCACAATCAACTAATGTATTTTTTTTAAAAATATCTTTTTTAATAGAATATTTATTAGTGGTAATTGCTATTCAGAGGAATGCTCTCCAACCAACCGTGAACAAACTTAATGTGCTCAAGGCTGACATGTCGATTATATATTAAGGAAAATTATTATTAATATACATTATAAAAATAAACTGTACCAAAAAAAACTAAACCATACTAAAAAAAAAGCTAAACCATAAATAAATAAAAATCATTAACATGACACTCCTGCGTCAATTGTGAAAATGTACTCACAGTGGGAAAAGAAGCATTCGTGTCGGTATTTAGTTACATAATTCTTGAATAACATGTATTAACTCGATCGATGGTATAACTAATTAATATGTGCTTTTGGAAATGATCGTGGATGTTCTTATCAAATAAATATAAATAGATAAGAGTTCAATCTTCACCATTAACTTACAATAATATACAGCTATTTCATCTTCTTTCTTCATAATTCTAACGATCGAACGGCCATGATTGTCTGCAGAAAGTTTGTATAAAATCACTTGTTCGAGTCCTTGATTTTGTAACTTTGTAGCAATGGATGAGTTTGATCCTCCATGTCCATCGTTTCAATCACAAAATCACCCAACTCTTCTTTTGCTTTTCCCCACATCACAGTGTAGAATCCAATCACTATTATAGTCGCTCCAATGATACTAAATCGTCACCAAGAACACAAATAAGAGATGCATATATATATATTCAACAATGCTATGTTGCACACTTAGTGCGAGCACCTGCCTTATGGGCCATGTCACACGAGTCATCAATTGTACTGATGAGTTCTTTATCACACATCAGCATACAAATAATGGCTCGTGTGACATACATACCTAGAAGTGTCAAATTGTCGGCCCAATCTGACTAGAGCCCGTTGGGCCAAACAGAGATTTTGGGCCGAGCTATCTTTGACACTTCTAGGCATAATTAGCGCACCATGAAGACAACAATGGACAAGGTAGTGAAACAGAACACATGTTAAAGATTTTGTTTACCTTCCAAGGTAGAGGGTGTCACCGAGGACTATAACGCCCATGGCTGCAGCTATGGCAATCGAGAGTGGCTTAAACATGGCGACGTAGACGGGACCCCTCAAATGCAAGGCCCATGAATGGACAGAGTTGTTTATGCAACAGCTGAACACTCCCTACATGTACACAAAATGAATGAGGAAACTAAGGAAACATATTATAATTAAGATTGATCATCAATTTATAACCAAGAATCACACGAATTCGCCACTTACCGAACATAACATAGAGACCAAAGCAATATTAGGTCCAATCATCCATTTACTCGAGTCTCGTTCCAAGAAGAGTCCGACGATTGCAGCTAAAACGCTCACGCTAGACGTGTAGAAGAAGATGATGGTGAACTCCGAAGGGTATTCTTTCATAATGTGTGTCTACATGTAAACTAAGTCACATTTAGTTTTAGGCAAGCATTAAAAAGAATGTACCATACATTCATTTCAATAGGGGAGGTTGGTTACCACAAGAATGTACCACACGGGCACGAGCATATACTCGACCGTGAGAAACAAGCTACCGATGATCCAATCGGATCGAGTCGAGTCGAGCAGTCGGTTTAGTGAAGGCGAAGAGGAGAGAGAGGTGTTGATGCTTGGACCTTTGTAAAATGTAACCACAAAAGCTCCTAATATGGAAATAATGGTGCCAGCAAGTTTAGCTCGAGTGGTTGTGCTAGATAATTCTAGCTTTTCCATTCTGCATAAAATTACAATTAAATTATATTTCTTGATATTGTTCTTTTATTTTTATTTTTTAACAAAATAAATCTAGATATTGTTTTGATGTGTTATCTTGTCTCAGTATTTTATTTCGTAAATGACAATTAACTTGCAAAGATCTATGAACAATTTAGGATTAATTACCTAGGCAATTTATTATTTTCTATTTTGCGTCTCATCATGACAAAAAAATAAAATAAGATGCCAATCTGTTTTAAAACCAGATATTAAAGTCTACAAATATCAGACTTTTCTCAGAAAAAGAAGGCCCAAAACAAACAAAAGAGCCTTATCGAAAAATATATTTCGACCTTGTTGGTTAGTCCATTAAAAATTAGGAAATAGTACTTCATTACTATTTTTTTTTTCTTTTCTTTTTTTAAAGTAAAACCTTTTATTCATTTTAGCTAAAGCAAATTGGACCACTCAAAAAATAGGACTAGCACATCACTATTTTACATCCCTTTTTCAGATTCTCATTCAATTCAATTGTGGGGTGTTGAACCAATTTTTTTTAGAATATACACAGGGAGAGTTTGATTTATATATAAATAATTTTTGACGTGAAAAATATAAATATTGCGAATTACTGATCTTATTAAGATTTACAATTAATATTAATATAAGCATTGTTGCAGTATATAATGAGTATTAGTAAAATACTTTAAACATCAAATTATATAAATAAGCATGATGGTAAAATAAGTATGATTACATGCATATTTAAGTACTCCATGATTTTGCATAAGTTTAAGCATTTTTTGAATATTTACATAATATGAATTATTTTTATATGAACCAAACACTCTCTATATATATATATATTGGAATAGTTTTTTAATTAATCTAGAATGACTAATAGGAGTATGTATTAATAAAGAGGCGAAGGGCAACTTGACATAACACGCAACATAGTTGATTTGTTATCATGTCAAGAGGCCAATTATTGTGTTTTTGGGGACATTATAAAGCGACGCTTCATTACTTCGTGAGGTAAAGTATGCGTAGAGAATTAATGTTCTTAATAAAGAATTATATATCAACAAAGTATGTAAATTTACATTTTAATTTTATTTATTATACTGTTTTTCTGAAAATCAACTTATATATAATATTAATTATAAAAGTAAAATATCAAGAACTTAACTATTTTATCATCAAAAAAGAAAACAAGAACAAAAATCAAATAGGACATTAACATAAATGATGTCGTAGATTTCCTTTTTGTTGTTTTATAGAAACCAATAAAGAAACAGATTTATTTTCTTGCGTAATAAACTATAAAATTATTTGTCTTAAAAATATTTTTGAGATTAAAAAAAAAAAATTGCCGAATGCCGATCGCATATCAGAACACTCGAATAAAAAAATTTAAAAAAACCGAAAAATTGCGGCAAAACCGTCATTTTCATTTTATTCGCTCTCCAAATCAAATTAAATAATAATTCAATATAAAAATATTATAAAAAAGCAAACTGAATGATAGTATGGAGACAAACACACGATGCCATGTTGCCAAAATATAACCCTTTTTCTTTTTCTATTTTTTTCTTTTCTTTTTTGCACGACAAGAGAAGTGTAAGAGAGATATGAGATTTTTTTTTTTTTTTTGAGATAGATATATGAGAATTAAAATGGAATAAATTAGTAGTAATAGTATAATATTAAAAGTTTAAATAAAGCAATAGTAATAATATTGAAAAAGTAGAAGAAAAAAAAAAGTAAAAAAGGACCTGAAAATGATGGCGAGGACGAAAGTGAAGGCCGGAGCAAGGTTGCTCATGGCGGAGGCCAGCGTCGGAGAGCCGTAATTTATTCCGGTGTACCCCATTATTTGCGACGCATACCTTTTTCCCCATCCATAATTCAAATCAAAATTTAATTAAATTAAAAAAGTATTATTCAACTAAAAATTAAAGTCAACTTTCGATAGAAACAACAATCGATGGCGTCGAAGCAACCCTCACTCACTCACCCGACAGCTCCGAGGAGGAAGATCTTCATCAATATCGAGGAATTCAACGGCGGGAGAGCTTGTGACCGGCGGCGGGAGAAGAAGAGGGAGGGGAGGAGGACGGCGGCGGCGACTCCGTAGGCGTAGACGAGGAAGACGTGGCGGCTCATGCCGCGGTCGGCGGCGAATTTGAAGAGCGTGTTGAGGGCGACGTTTAGGCACTCCATCGTCACCATGGCGGCGAACGGCGCCACCTCGCGGTAGCAGTAGCTCCGGTGAGCGGCGGCTCCGCCTCCCGCCATTTCTTTCGCAGCGCTGCTCGAGGTCGCGTTGCTGGCACACGCAGTGCTTTAAAGGGAGAAGATTTTTGGCTTTTATTTAAATTTAATGCTTCAATAAGAATTTAATTTAATTTAATTTAATTTAATTTAATTATGAAGTGGAGTGTGGAGTCGTGTGCTCTTTGGAGTTGGGGGGGGCCACGTGGAGCACTTCGAAAGCGACGCAACGTTGTATGTAAATTAAATAATATTATTCGAACATTAGCTTCATTATTGGTACATTGATGATTTGTAGGTAACTACATATATTAGTAATTTACTAGTACTATAATTTTTCTCATCTCTATTAGAGGCTTGCATAATTTATACCCAAGGAAAATGAGTTACTTGTATAAAAATAATCAATAAAAAAATTACATCACGCTAATCTATGTTTATTTAGAGTTTAAAAATACAATACACAAGGACATTTTTCTTAATATATATAATTTAAAAAATATAAATTAAAAGTTATAATCAATATTTAAATTTTTATAAGAGATTATTCTTAATTACTTTTAAATTTGAATATAAAAATATTTTTCACCTCAATAACTAATTTCTTCTCTTAAATTAAAAAAGCAACAAAATCTTTAAAGTAGTAATGATTATCAAATAAAGTAAAGGTTAATATGTTAAAAATATATAAATTATACTATCATTTTTTGAATTTTCTCATAAAAACTAAAAAAATTGACATAAATACATAAAACTATTACATATTAATATTAATTATGGTCAGCCATATTATGGCCGAATAGCATCACTCTAAAAAAATATTTAAATTGATTAGCTCCATCTCAAAAACATAGAATTTGACGCCATTACGCAATTATAAATGAGATGAGACATTATTGGTGCTGCATTCGACTAATGCGCGATTTATTATGAATAAAGTAATAATGGAGATATATACTGTAGTTACTAGTGTATGGATGATGACAATGCTGTTTTGGATTTTCATCAAATATTTCTTTAAACATATGCCACATGTTTACAAGTGATTCAAGGAAATTGAAGTCTTATTTCAACATTAACTGATTTTACTTTATGCTAATTAATTTAAAATATCCACTCTCTAATATGACACTTTAACCATGCCAATTTATTAAAGTTGAGTCTATTAAGTAGTCTATATAATTAATAGACTCATATTAACGATAGAGATATAATATTTAATAGTAATATTGTCATTATTATGAAGATGAGAGCCATGTACTGAGATTTCAATCATAAAGCATGCATGCATAAAGCCTCATTAACAATTTATATATAGCAAAGGAGGATTGAATAGTGAATTAAAATCACTTTATCTCGAAAAGAAAGGGAAAGATGAGCTTAAACCAAATCATAACTGAAGAAGCATGCCTCCGCTTCTGGCTTTACTAAAGAGAAGCAGTAGTAAACACACAATCTCAATCTTTTCTCCTTTTCTTTCTAAGGTTAGGCATTGCACGAAGGGATATCGCGTTCAGATTATCGGAATCATCCTCATCATCACTTCTTGATGTGAAATCGTTCATATATAGAGCGTTATAAGGCGTACATGTGTCCTCGTTCGAAGCTCTGGGTATATTTGCTCGACTGCTTTCTTGATTTTCTTCCAGCATAGGATCAGCAGGTGTAAGAATGTCTGAGTTCTCGAGTGTTGTTTCTCTTATGGGGCTCGATGCATTGTCATTGGGATCATTCTCTTCTTCTTCGGCCATGCAAAATCCGCCTCCGAACTGAAGATAATCCTTGGGTTCTTGGTCATGGTGGGAAGGATCTTCAATTTGAATATCATCGATCGGTTGTTTCTCCTCCAGTGGGAGTTCGTCGACTTCATTTACACGATCATCAATTTCTTGATGATTTGCAAGTAACTCCTCAGACAGTATACCTTCTTCCATGAAAGGTGCATCCTCCTTTTCGGGGTTTTCAACCTCGTCAGAAGCTTCATAGTGCACAGTCTTCCGAGGTCTACTCGACTGGAATGTAGGAAGAAACATTTCAATAAAATGAAAAACTAAATCAATAGTAAACACAAACACGCACAAAACAACAATGGCATACTCTTCGTAATTGAGGAGCTTCTTCGGATGTGTGGAGTTGCGTCTCTTCATCATTTTCACTACTGGTAGCAACGTCGTAGCTTGTTCCAGTATCAGCTTTCTTCCTCCCTCTCCCACTTCTTTGTCCTCTGCCACGTCCTCTTCCAGAAGATTCTCCTGTCACCCTCCGAGAATTCTTTTTTCTCGTCTCGCCTTTTCTCAGAGGCTCGGAAACCGGTTTCTTAGAGGTGTCATCTTGATTACTGGTAGCAGCACCATCTCCTATTGTTGAATCTGCTTCTAATTGGTTTCCTTCATCTTCTTGAGACTTAGTTATCCTTTTCTTGCCCCTCTTAGTTGATTTTTGGGGTTTATCATCTACCGAAGCAGAAGATTTAGACGCTGTTATTCCTTTGACAGCCTTTTCTATTCTCTTACTCCGGATTTTGGCGAATCTTTCATTGAACGTGTAAAACGCTTCCAGTCTCAGTTGCGTCTGTATCAACCAACCAAGATAACGAAGAAGAAAAAATAAAGCGTGACATATTGATCATAAAAAAGGAACACATTAAAACAACAGATGCAAGAACATAGCAAATTGTGACCTCATGCTTGTTGTACTCCTTCAGCACTGGTATCAGCAATTCATCTGCTTTAGATGATCCCCACCCAAATTTCTCCCAACACAATCTATGATCAAATTCACCTTATCAATTTGCAAGTCTTTTTCATAGTACTAGAATATAAGCAAATTGTGAAGTAGAGAGCATGAAATCAATTATCAACTGTTTTTGTTTGCTCTACTCAATATATTTCAATTCTAATAAACTACCAGAAGTTGCTGAATGCAGTAATCGATTTCCATGGCCTAAGTACCATGCAAAGAGAACGAAGCGTTTCTTTCAATGAAATGGCTTATTTTTTTTCATTCATTTCATTGCATAATCAAATCAAGACAGCCATCAGATGGTATCCAGATTTTCTAGAAGAAAAAGGAGCAAAACAAGAAATGCACTCACTTGCGAAGAACAAACAAATCTGGTTTTCCCCATGCAAATGATTCGGTTGACTTATCCACTTGTGGAGAAACATAAGCAGAAATCACAGCATCGCTTGGGAAAGTAGAACTAACATGCCAATTTTTGCTCACATTTCTCTGCAAAGGTAACAAATAAAGGACATTCAAATCTGATATGCCAAGAAAACGAGAAATCATTCGCATAAACCAACAAGTGAATTTACATGCTTATCCTTGAAAATCTGTTTTTTTCTTTCAGCATCGTCGGTTCCTTTTGATCCTTCCTTTCTCAAGCTACCTCCTGCCTCTACATCTAACTTTCCAAGGATACTAGGATCCGGTGATTCAATCCACTCTCGAAATTCACAAAGACCGTCTTTCCCGTGAAACGCATTAACAACCTCAATTGCATTGACTATGCCAACACCACTGCAATACTTGCAAGATATCAATATGCCGAGCAAAAAACTATACAACCATGAATAATTATATTTCAATCAATGAAAACTACTATGAATTCAAAGACCTAGTAAAGAAACTGTATCGACATAACGAGTAAAGAAAATATTAATCACAAAAGGTGGTTAACTTTACCTAATGCCTTCAGTGTAATCACTCCCAAGAAGCAATGCCATATGGATTAGCTTTTCTCGATCTAAACCAAGCTCATTCTCAATATCCTAGAATGTGTCCAAATGTCAAAACCAAATAAATAGCTCAAAACAAACATATTTGCTACACAATATGGTCGATGTGGGCCAATTATTCTTATCAAACCAAATAGACTTGAACAAACACTAGAAAAATGGAATACGGAATAGGAAAAGAAAACTAATTGATGATAAGTTAATCACGAACTCAACTTAGATAACTATGGACAAAATTAATGTTTACATCGTAGGTAATTATAGTAGATAAGTTGCAGTATCACCTTCATCAAGTATGTTTCTACATATTTGCGATCATCAAAGATGTTTTTGTACACGCATTGTGACCCAAACAAGAATGCATCAGAGTCATCAGTCACCACACCATCAACAAGATTGGATAGCTCCATGAAAGCGCATTGAGCTTCAGCTTCCATTGGTGCAATAATGTAAGGTAAGCCAAACATTTGAAGCAACTCCTACATTAAAAAGATATGCCGAGGACATACAGAAATTAGAAGACAAGCCAAAAAGCGATATAAGTCCGTATACTGTTGCATGTCAAAATCACAATTAAGTTGGGCACATGGCCAATTGGCTAGTGCCAAATGGGTCACAACATTTTTTAGAATGGAAAAGATTGTCCGACTGAAATTGACACATAAAAACTGCTGGTGTTTTAAAAGAAACAATACAAAAAAGTATGATTTATTCTTCAATATTTGGAAACTTCTGAGCAACTCAAGTTCAAAAGCTATGAGAAAATATAGGGAGGGACAACAAACAGACCTGGCATTCAGTAAACATCTCATTGTTCACTGATTCTGCATCTCTCTCAAACCTCCGCTGCTCATTACCTAGTTCTTCACGTTCTTTTCCTAGAAATGACATTTCCCCCTCCAAACGGTCCTCCAAAATCTTTTGATCCTGATAATTGTTCCTCTCAATTTCTTTTTCCGTTGGAAAGCTACCAATTATTTCATCCTCGGGTAACTCATCCACACCAATTGTTGAATCATGTGCAGAAGTTTTTCCCGGGTTCTCAGCAGTGAAACCAAGATCTAACTCTTCATGAAACATGTTTTTTGCATCAGCAGAAACAGAATCAAGCAATCTTTCATGTGATGAATCAGGGAGTGCAGAGCTACTTGTTTCATGTCCAGCGTTCTCACTAGAAGCATCCACTAGCTTCTTTATTCCAAAGACATCGCTCTTTTCAGTATAAGTGTCCAATGGCTGCTCTTTATCATCACCACCAGGCAGAATGTATGTGCTCATAAGTTCTCCAGCCAAAGCTCCAATTTCAATGGCATATTGGTTCAAAAGATTCGGGTCTACATTGTTTTTTACAGGACTCTTTTCTATGACTGGAGATGCTATTCTTTCTGAAGATATGTTATCAAGATCATTCGTTGATCTACAACCTGATATATCCTCTAAACTTCTTCTAATTGCCTCCTGCAAAGAAGCTTCTTCTTCCATGGCTCCCTTTGTAACGGTTGTATTGCTTTCACTTGGACAAGGCAAAGATTTCAATTGAACGTCTTCCGACCCTTCCTCCCATTCAACTTCTCCCTCATCACTTGTGTCCCCTACATTCAGATACACAGCACTCTTGCCTTCTGAAGCATGATTTTCATAGAAATCATCCATGGATATATGACCCATCACCTCCTCTTTTCCTCTTCTTTTTACCTCCTGAAGAGCAGATGCTTCTTCCAGAAATCCCTTAGCAAGATGCTTCTGCGTTTCATCTCCTTCCTCCCACTCAATTTCTTCCTCGCCATTCATGCCCTCTTCTTCGTTCTGATATTCCGTACTCTTGCCTTCAATGACTCCTTCCTCCCACTCATTATCTGAAGAAGTATGCAAAGGTTGTCCGGATATCATCGAATTATTGACAGAAAAGTCGCTATTGAGTCTCCGGTCACCAGAGAAGCAAATAAACTATCATCATTGTCACCATATCCATCAGGCTCTGATTTAGCTTCAAAAGAAATCTCAATAGAAGATTCATGCATTACTACAGGCTCTTTAATTTTGTCAACTTCTGTATTCATTCCATTATTTATATCAGTAGCTTCCATCACCGAGACGCTGTCATACGAATCATCTAGAACACCTGACAAATTCTCAGTAGTGGCAGATTCATTATTTCCTTTCTCATTGTTTTCTGCATCCATCTCCTTCATCAAATCTAGATTCCTCTGCAGATCTCGTGTCATACGGATCCCAAGTGCTCTTACCTTACTGACCCGGAGGCGGCCTCTCTCATCCAAATATGTCTCAACATCATCATCAAATGCCTTTCCAGATTCAGCCACAGCCTGTACAGCTGCCACATCAGCTTTTTTGCTCAGCCGATCCTTATCCACAGCATTAGCAGAAGTATCTACTGGTGGAGGCTGACTTTGATCCGCTCCATTTCTCTCTTGTCCAACAGATGTAAGGGCTCTGTAAAAATAGAAAGACCATTTACACAACCAATACAATTTTGATTTTAAGGCATTAGCAAACAAACTAAGTTTCTGTACAAAAGCACAAAGTCTACATATATAAAAAACGCACTGTTTATCCCCCGTGAAGGATGTTGAAAAAATAAATTCCCTGTTAGCTTCAGACGCAATTCTTGATGTCTGGACGCCACCTATGCCCCTCCCTGCAGCAGACTTCTGGACACCATCTATCTCACGGCGGAAAGCAACTGTTTTGAGATAAGCCTCTATTTGTAGCTCCGAAAATCTTGCTGGGGCCTAAACCAGCCAAACATACATGCATAAATGCAAAAATATAGCATAAAAAGGGAAGAGCGTAATTTCTTTAAGGCTCCACTTAGTAATGAGCATCTTACTATAATACCTACTACAAAAAATTACCAGTAATGTGAAATAGATAAAGCATCGAGAATATTAAATTGTTCTTAAATGTATCCAAGCGTAAAGAAAGTGTGATATAAGGACAAGAGCCTGTTGGGAGGCCTATATGCGACCTAGTAAAGCTGTTTATACCTTTTTAACCTTCTGATACTTCTGCCTGTTCTCAGCCATGAGTCTCTCTCTCATCTGTACATAGGAGCTTAATATATAAGGTAAAATGAGGCATCTATGTCAAGAACTTTAAAATAAGATTATAAGAATATGAATGCCACCTGAACAAGAAGATCGAGTTGCATTGACGGAGGTAAAGCAGCCAAAACAGCAGGATCAACTTTACCTTGCATCTCCGGCTGTAAGAAAAAATGATACAAGAAAGTACCATGAAAAAAATTATTTGAGAGACAGAGTAAGTCATACCACGTCATAGATTATTATGCCTCTAATTCAATAACGAATCACACTTACAATTATCATTTCTTCATCTTCATCGCCGTCCTCATCTAAGACTTCGTTATCCAGAGCACCTGATGTTGATGCACCCATACCAAATCCTTCATTCTCCTCTGCAGCAATAGAAGCTGCCAACCTAAATCATCTAGTAAATAGAAGTCATGCTATATTTACATCAAATTATAAAAATAAGCAATAGAGAGTCTAGCATAACTCACATCTCATCTAACTCTTCTTGACTGAGGCTTGCAGCCACGCCATCATCACCTTGTTTCTTCTTTCCCGGCTCATTACCAGGTTCCGGTTCAACCGGTTTTTTCCTTTGGTATCATTCTCCTGCCTCTGTTTTTGAAGATTTTCCGCCAACTCTTTCAACCTCATTGTCTTAAGCTATAAACATTAAATCAAACAATTACTCCTCCACACAGTAAATAAGTGTGCAAAGTGCATTCTTGAAGGATTCCCACTTCATAACCATTAATCAGAGAAACTTTTAAACTAGCAAAACGACTCACGTGATTGAGTAGCAACTTCTCCGCAGTCTTCCTGATTTTAACCTGGGCATTCTCACGCTGGCGGCGGCGAGCAATGACCGTCCGCCGCTTGAGAGCAGGCGTGCCGCCGTCGAACACAAAAACCGGCTTAGTACGAAGATAGAGAAGCTTGCAAATTCGACGGAAGAATCCCAAAATGTGGGCGTTCCTCACCATTTCCCCCTTCTCGTCCCGCATTGCCTTCATAAACTGTATCATCCATATGCTCGCGTCTACAGAGAAAGAGCGAGAAAGGCTAACGTTAATAAGCGTGAAGAAAAAGAAAAAGTTTGATCACGAAATTAGGGCTACGGTTGGGAATTACCGATCGCGAGCTTTTTCCCGGCGAGGGTTTCGACGGAGACGCGGCGGCCGACGGGGGCGAGGAGTTCCCAGAGGCCGTGGACTCCCATTAGAGAATTTTAGCTGGCTTTATCTTCACGAAATTACGAAATTGGATTTATACATATGTTGACAGTTGCAAGCGTTGCCGCCATTGTTGTTCTTCATATTTTCGTGAGTATTTATACGAACCCTGGTTTTGTAGAATGTCGGTTTGTTTACAGACTCGAAACGACAGCGTTCAGACGGTTGACCGTTAATTGGTTTGTCTTGAATTAGTTTTTAGTGCTCGTTTGGTTGAAATTAGTTGAATGGTAGTAATAATAATGATTACTTTTATTGAATATTTGATTCAACTATCTCAAATACATTTGTTAAAATTTCTTACCAATGGAATTAGTAGAACATTAGAAATTGTCAAATTCTTACGAAACAAGTTGGAGAGAAAGTAAGAAATTGTAGATTTTTTACTATTTTATTTGGTAAAACGAAATCAAAAATAATTTGTACGTACTTACAGTAAAAAAAAATTTAAAAAAAGGAAAAAAAGGAGAAGGAAAACTGGAAAAAGTGTAAGAAAAAATCAATTTGGTGAGAAAAAATGAGAAGAAAAAAAATTAAAAAAAAAGGAAAGAACGAAAAAAAGAAAAAGAAAAGACATAATAGTAAAAAAAGAAAAAGAAAATATAAAAAAAATTGTAAAATAATTAACAAATTCTAACCAAAAAAAGAATAAAAAGATGAAAGAGAATAAAGGAAGAGAGACCGAGGAAAGAGGGAGCAAGAGCACATGGGGGAGTAAAAAGAGGAGGGATATTTTAGTCTTTCATTTAAAAAAATAGGCAAATATTGTGTATTCCTTATATTTTGGACAAAATTTGTGTTTTTATACTCTAAAATGACATATTAGTTGTTGCCTCTAAAAAAAACTTCATTGCTTTTACTTATAACTAGTATTCCGTCCGTGCGTTGCACGGAATATATGATTTTTACTCTCTTTGTCCAGTAAGAGTGTGATGCGAGGTCCGTGGCACTGAATTTCTATACACTCATTATCTATTAATAAATATTATAATCAATATTTTTAATCCTAACCCACTATTTAACTATATCCCGCTAATTAAAATGTCATAGGGTTAATTGTCTAACAAATAATGAGCTTATAGAAATTCGTGTTATGGACCCCTCATCGGCGTCATCGCACTCTTGGTGGACAAATAGAGTATAATTTTAAATATTTATCTGATAGAAATATAAGCTCTCTATAGGATATATATAGTATTACATTAATATAGTGAAATTACAATTGATATTAAGATTTTCGAATTACTATTGTGTTGATGTTTTATTTAAATTTGTAATAGTTAGCTAAATAATTAGTAATTAGTAATTTAATACTACGTTCTTTGAAAAAACTATATATAAAAAATTAAGCAATAAGCCATGATTACAGTAAATTTATCGATCAATATTTTAAAATCTATCTCAGTATTAATTCACAAAAGTCCAATAAATAATTAGTTTTGTTTGTAACAATGTATCCAAATTTTATATTTGTCACAAAATTTTACACAAATTATCAATAAAAAATAGAATTGGAAAAGCAAATATATAACATATGGATATAGCAAAATAAAACAATTAATAGAATAATTTAATGCAAAAATAAATACATTAGAAAATAATGAAATACAATTTACAATTAAAATACATTTATTACCAAATCCATTAGACAATTCACAAATCTTTATAAATCATCCTTCTAAAGAACTATTGGACAATAAATGATTACTTTTGGAGGGAAAATAGCATAAATATAATTTTTGCTAACAATTGAACTTTTATATATTGTATAGATATTTAGCTATTAAACACTTGCATAAATTGTCATAATCTTCTATGTGAAAATTGTACTCTTCAAATTCTTCTTTATTACTCATCATTGCATTGAGTAATGTTACAATGCTCACGTAGGTATATTTAATATGTTCACGGATGACGTGATAATGTTATAAGTAAAAAAAGATAATTTAAATATATATCATAAATAATATACTCTATCCAAAAAAAACTAAATCTTACTAAAAAAATCTCAACCCTAAATCCAAGGGCGGATCTAGACTTCAATAGTAGGGTGAGCTGAAAAATAGACTTCAATAGTGGGGTGGACTGAAAAATAACTTTTCTCGTACATAAATTTCATGCATAATCAAAATACTTTATAAACAATCACTATTCTTCCATGTTGACTTGATATATTAATTCGTACTCAACAAATAAAAATAAATAATCATTTCAACCTTTTTTTATCATTTTGGAACTTATTTTACATTTTTATTACATGTAATTATATACATACTTAGTAAATAATAATATTTAAACAATTTATGGTTTAATGACACCAAAAATTTATATATAAATATTATGTAGGCGTTAGTAAATTTATCTAGATTATTAGAATAATTTTTTTTATCACAGTGGATCATTAGCATATAATGCACAATTAATAAATATGTAAATGTATCATATATATAATTAATTAGTCAGTTTCAATATTGTATATATATTTTTTTATCTTCTCAAACATAAAAATAAATAAACCGGAGTATTAGAATTTGGACCTTTAAATTTTAATAACTGGGCTTTGCACTTAACAACCTTTGTATATTATTTGGGTTACAAATTAATTTTTTATAGGTAAAAAAAATTGGACTTGAACTGGGCTAACAGACATGCCTAAATGGAAAAAATCATCTATGTAGCATTGTTTCTATCATTGCATAATAATAAAAGAATACATTCTGACATTATTAAAGTATAATAATTGAAGAAAAATGTAGTGTTACAAAAATAAGATTGTAAAAAATCTATACACAGTAAGTTAGGGGTCAGTTGAAAACTAACCCACTAAATCAACGAATAAGGCTGTTTCGAAATCGAACGGGTCGATCCAATTGACATCCCTAATCACAACTATACACATATATACGTCTAGATATTTATCCATATATTATTTCAACGAATTTTCACCTCTTTTTTTATTTTAGTATACATAATATATAGTAACATAATGTTACCATCTCATTTAATTTACGCGCATATATCTCCTTTCTTTCGATTCCTTTTGATGAGAAGATTCCTGTATGCGTATTGTGCAATTCGAATTGATTATCACCCGGCGTTGGAATTCGCTCGATAAGATCAAATTGATTCATACTATCACACCCAAATTTGAATTTCGTGTTTATCGATTATAAATTTCTCCACCCATAAAACACAAAGATTTGAATTTTTGGAAGATTTTCGACAAAGTCTCCAGAGGAAGCGGCATTAATATTTCAAGAAATCCCGTAACATCTTCAACGACGAGGTGAGAATAATATTGCACACGAATTGTATGATTAAAATTCGGTGGAGAAGAGGCAAATTCGGCCGCCATTAACTTACCACAATTTTCCTTATGTTGAGTTAAAAACTGTACGAAGCATTGGGTTTGTGGGAAGCCACGTTTGTATGGTATCTCTCTCTCTAATCTCTCACCGACTGAGCACGTGCGCCTGTAAATCAAAATCTTGTGAAGCAGCGAAATAATTTATATAAGTACATGTCGACATATTCGATTCATTTCCCATTATATTTGTATTTTCTCTTTCGTTATCCTACTTTTTTCCTAATCTTGAATACACACCAAAAAAAAAAAAAAAAAAAAAAAACAAAAACGCAGACTTTGAGAAAATTGAATAAATTGTTGTGTATCGGAGTGGCGTTCTTGATCTACTGATCCTATTGTTTTTCTCTCTATCTCTGGGTTAGTTTTGAGTGTTTCTTTCTGCTAATTGTGGTTTTTTCTGTTTTCCCAATCTTCGGAAAGAGAGGATGATGATTTAGGGTTGTTGAGATTCTTGATTTTTGGACCATGGGAGTGTGATGGATGCCTTCTTTATGTTGTTTAGATTCAATGGCGATGTGGGCTCTTGTGATTTTGCATTTGTTCCCTTTTTTTTGATGATTGGTTGGAGGAATTTTGTGTATGGATCGTGTTGTTTTGCCTTTTTCTGGGGAGTATTTGTTAAGAACTTGTAGATGATGTTATTATTTTCGGATGGTGATTGAAGAATTTTGCAAGTTAGAGAATGTGGATGTAACTTAATCACTCATTTGAGATTAATCTTGAAAAGTAAGAAATGAAAATTGTTGCTAGAAATTGTTCATTGCCACTTTATGAAAAAAGTTAAAGAATGCTATAGGAATTGTATTCAGTAGAAATCATTGTATAGATGAACAAAGTTCATATGTCATTGAATTTCTGGAGAATCAATGCTGTTGGAAGGCAGGAACTTAATTGATAAGAAAAATCTTCTAATCGAAAAGTTATATAACATCAAAGTTCCAATGTAATAGATTGCAAAAGGTCATTGCCTTATGCATTTCCATGGCTGAGTGTTGTTGGATGTTGGCACTCCTTCAATCCCAAGTCCAAACTAGAATGTTTTGATCCTTTTTAACAATCTTTTCATCACGAGAGTTATCTGTCTTTCGTCCGTCACTGCTAATGTGCTTCTTGTAGTATGTGCTTACTTGTGTACCCAAAGGAATCTTGTCTCTGTATGTCTTGTGTTTTTGGAAATGTCATGGTTTGTGGGATATGGAGCTATGGTTAAAAGTTTCGATTCTGTATGGCAATTTCAAGGTCAAGGATTCCACGGAACTGAAAATTTGAGTAGTGCTATTTTGTTCATTATTTGCTCCTGCCAAATGATCTTCTACATAAGCTTGAGTTTGAGTTTCTAAGTCTCTGATCTGCTATTCGAAGTTCGTCTTCTAGAAATTCTGCAATGCATTAGCACACCTTGAGATGAATCCACTTTTCTTTTTTTTTTTAACTCTGTACAGTTCTCTCTTCAAGTCGTAATAGAAGAACTTTCTTAATTGTTTTCTGCTCCTTGTTATGCAGTTTCGAGGATAGACACAATGTCTTCTCCCAGCAAGAGGCGTGATATGGATGTCATGAAATTGTAAGTTTGTCTCGGATGATTTCTTCGTAATCTTCCTACTATCTCGAGGGATATCTATTTCATGTTCACCAATATGATTTGACTGACAGTATATTGTTTCTCGTCTAATCACATTTTGTTCATTGGTGCTATCTGCTTTCTTTGATTTTTGTTGTAGAATGATGAGTGACTACACTGTGGAACCGATAAATGATGGCATCAACGAGTTCAATGTGGAATTTCATGGCCCGAAAGAAAGTAATGTCACTCTACTTAACGACATGATTGCCTCCATTTATGACTTGATATTTTACACTTGCTTCCTGTAATATGACTCCGGTTCTTTTTAATTTAAACTATTCCTTATTCACTACTTATGCTTCTTAGTCGAGATTGGATGCTTTTGGTGCATATATCATAGAAATTGATTGGTGATCGATCACTTTGAAGTTTTGAAAAGTCAATCTCAACTTGTAGCCATTCCACCTTATCAATTTTTAGGAGATCTTCTGACATTTTCATTAAATGTAGGTCCATATGAAGGTGGAGTTTGGAAGGTTCGTGTAGAACTTCCGGATGCTTATCCTTACAAGTCTCCTTCCATCGGGTTCGTAAACAAAATCTTCCACCCCAATGTCGACGAGCTGTAAGTTCCATATGCTTTTTATTTCAATTGTTTCATCTGTGGAGTCTTTTACTTTGCAAACCAATTCCGATTAACATATCTTATCTATAATACTTTGCAATGTTGATTATTTGATTCTGATTCTATAGCATCTGTGTCACATACGTTTATCACGCTTATCTATTCATATATTTTGGATGATAGGTCGGGCTCCGTATGCTTGGATGTCATCAACCAGTCATGGAGTCCAATGTTTGGTAAGATTATTGGTTAATTGCAAATCATTAGCATGATTTAAAGTGGATGGAGAGTGAAAATTTGTTATCAGAAACTGAAAAATTGGAGGAGCTCGTTTTTCGTATGAGTCCGTTCCACCATGTTCTAAGGAAATCCTAGCTCCATTTGTTGTTTCACAATGCTTGAATACTTTGCTATTTTTGACCTCATCCTCGAAAGCAATGATCATAACTTCGCTCATATTATTTACCCGATTACATGAAGAGATTGACATTTCCTTGACAAATGTATATCATACGCAGATCTATTGAATGTGTTTGAAGTTTTCCTCCCCCAGCTTCTACTCTACCCGAACCCCTCAGACCCTCTAAATGGTGATGCCGCGTCTCTGATGATGAAAGATAAAGCTCAATACGAGCAAAAAGTCAAGGGTATGTCGTTCTCTCCTCTCTCGATATAAGATAAGAATCCTTTTGTATCGGAAAATTTGTATGCATAATATCCAAATTCACGAACTTTCACATCAGAGTACTGTGAGCGCTACGCGAAGAAACAGAACGGCGAGAACAGCGTGAGTGATGAGAGCGACGAAGAAGTGAGCGACAATGATGAGGCGTACAGCGACGGGCGGAGCGAGAGCGACGACGAAGTGGCTGGCCGTGCCGATCCCTAGGGCACCAATAAACTTGTGATTTATTATTTTGTTGAAATTTAAGAATGTACCAATGCATGAATGTTACTATCATGTATAATAGGGGACTTTTAGAAGGCAGCAGCAGCTTTAGTGAATTAGGTGTTGTGTAGTATAAATCACTTCACATTTCTAGTTATTGCTGAAGTTGATATAATCATCTTGGCTTGTCGATTTAATATCTTTTTAAATAAATTTACAAGTTGATATATTGTTTTTTTTTTTTAATCCCAGAAATTAAACTAATCTCTTGTTCATTGATATGCTAATTTGGACACGTGCAGGTGGAAGTATGCCTTTTTCCGGCATGTGTTTGTGTCAAGAATTTGTCCCATGTTTGTGTTTTCTTGTTCATATTGAGACTGTAGCTTCTGGTGTGGTGAAAATGATAGATACAAGATGTTCTTGGCAACCTAGAGAGAGAGGGCTTATAAAATCACAATTTCAAAATCGGTCTGACCCGGCAAACGGTGAGTTTGGACCAGTCCGATCTGATAAAATATACTGTAAATTTACTTATTGGGATAAAGTGTGTTTTATCAAATTGATTTTCGGTCCGACCTAGCTCGAAAAATTCCTCTAGCTAGGTGGCTTCTTATTAAGTTTGCTCAAGGTCGAACCACATAAATTAAATAGTACTTCCTCTGTTTCAAGATTGTTGACACGTTTCTTTTCCTTTCATTTTGGCACACATTTCCACGCTTCTTGATGATGGATTTTAAAATAATTTTTTGAAGTATTTTTTTATTTACGGGATACTACAACACACGTAATATCTCGTAAAAAAAAATATACTTCAAAAATTTATTTTAAAATCCATCATCAAGAAGCGTGGAAATGTATGTCAAAAAGAAAGGAAAAGAAACGTGTCAACAATCTTGAAACAGAGGAAGTACTACCTCCATCCTTTTCAAGTTGTTACACTGTTTTCAGCAATTTTTTCAAGCGTTTTCGAGCGTCTTGATGATGAGTTTTAAAATAACTTTTTGTAGAATTTTTTCTTTTATGAGTTACTACAAGTATGTAGTAACTTGTAAAAGAAAAAAATCTTGAAAACGCTTGAAAAAATTACTGAAAATAATGTAACAATTTAAAAATGATGGAATTAGTATATGAAACTTGATGAAAGGGAAATCAAATCTAATTATGTTAATCAGTAGAGTTCAAAACGTCAGATTGGCCCTAGCCTTGGTCATTAGGCCTAAGGGAGACATCGGGTCAAGTTGGGTTGGCCGCGCAATTCTATCAGACAGCAAAAATGGCAGCCCAAGCCCGACTTACAAGCAGTTTATAGAGTAAAATTAATCGGGTTGACCGAACCAGCCCGAGCCCATCGGGCTTCATAATGTTTTGAGTCGAACTGGGCCGGCTAGAAATTTCAGCTGGCCTATGATATTAAGTCCAAGCTGGCCCATTTTCGGGCCAATCTGTCGGGCTTTTTAAAAAAGAAAGAAAAACTGACCGAAAAGCTTCGATTTTCCGAAAATGTCGGTCGAACCGGATCGAAAATCGAACTAAACTCAAACAAAACCCAACGGTGAGTACTACAACTTTGCCGGTTAAAGGAACATCGTTGTCGTACTCAGAACTTGAGAATTCAAGAATCATTCAAACTGAAAACGACTCCATCACTTTCAGCATCTTTCGCCGGCAACATCAATTTTGTTTTCTAGGTCTGAACACCATCTCAATCTACTGTTATTAATTTATCAGACTTCGTCAAATCAAATGCAGCCAACACTGCAAATTCTCTTCGCAATCTCCGTTCCAATTCCAATGTACTAACCTCCCTCTCTCTCTCTCTCTCCGCCTTCATCTTCTCCCCTAGCTCCAAAGATCTGTTCCTCATCATCGAACCATGAAGCAGCAAATCCCAATCTTACTCTGCATAATTTCTCTCCTCCTCTTCCACGTGGCGGAATCCCAGGAGAATCTAGTGAGAGAAACGCTGCTCCAGTTCTTGTCCAAGCTCTCCAACAACAAGATCAGCAACAATTCTGCTCCTGGCTCCGGCTGGAATTCTTCCTCCGACCCATGCAAGGATCAATGGCGAGGCGTGAGCTGCGAGCATCAGCACGTGAGCGAAATCGATCTAGCCGGGTTCGGGTTGGACGGCGTCTTCGACCCGACCACCCTCTGCAACCTCCGCTCTCTCTCTTCATCTCTCTCGGTTCTCAACGTCACCAACAACAGCTTGCGCGGAGAGAATCTCGAGGCCATCAAGAACTGCTCAAAGCTCACTCACTTAGACATTAGCTCGAACAGATTCTCAGGCGCAGCAGTTACAAGATTCGATCTCCCATTTACCCAATCTTCAAGTCCTTGACGTTTCGAGGAATCAGATTTCTGGTTCTTTGCCGGACTTTTCAGCAGATGCATGGCCTCACCGTGTTCTTAGGCCAAGAGAACAGCTTCTCCGGCGCCATACCGGAGCTCGATTTCTCGAAGATCTTCGAGTTTAACGTGTCGCATAACAATCTATCCGGCCCTATTCCGTTCGGAGCGATCGGTTTTCCGATCAGTAGTTTCTTGAACAATCCGGAGCTCTGTGGGCCACCATTGCCGAACACGTGTGAGTCTGCCGCCGCGGCGGAATCGGCTCCGAACGCCGCTTCGCCGCCGCCGCCTTCCGTTTCTCAAAAGGAGAAGGAAAGTGGGCTCTCGAATAATCAGATTCTGATGTATATAGGCTACGTGTTGATAGCTTTCGTTCTCCTCTTCTTCATCGTTCTCTGCTTGAGGAAGAAGAGCAAGAAAAGGCAAAAAGCAGAGGAGGGTTTGAGCAATACAAATAATAGTAACAGTACCAGTAATAGCAAGGTGGCGGCCATGGATGAGAGCATGACCAAGCCGAGTTTCTCCACGGTGGAGCTGAAGGCGGGGAAGGGGAAGTTCTCCGGCGCCGCCTCCGCCGAGAGTGGGGAGGTCTCGACGTCGTTGATCGTGCTCACGAGCCCGGAGGTGAACGGGATGAGGTTCGAGGACTTGCTCAAGGCGCCGGCGGAGCTGCTCGGGAGGGGGAGCCATGGGAGTGTGTACAAGGTTGTGTGTGAGGATCATGGGATGGTTCTTGCGGTGAAGAGGATCAAGGATTGGCCGATCTCGAGCGCCGAGTTCCGGCAGAGGATGAGGAGGCTCAGCCAGGTGAAGCACGGCGGCGTTATGGGTGCCGTTGCTTATTATAGCTCCGGCCAAGAGAAGCTCATTGTGTATGAGTATCAGAAGAATGGGAGCCTTTTTGGGCATATTCATGCTAATGGTAATGCCCTAATTTTATTTCTTTTCTCTTGTCAAATTTTATACTTTGAAATATTGCTAGATTGAAAAGGTATTGTGGGGTCTAGATATATAGATCATCTATTGCACCATTGTGCAACATGTTACGTCTCATTTGCATCAATGGATGATCGTAACATTCATCTCCTGATTTTGCAAAAAGAAAAGGAGAGAATATCCACATATAAGTCGAGTTTGGTAGTTTTTCGATAATCATTCGTAAATGCAATAGAAGATGTTGCACAATAATGCAATTCGAGATTTGTTTTTAAGACACTATTTATTTTGTATTCAAAAGCTTGATCCGTTTGAATATTTCAGGAAAGGATAATAGACGGCCGTTGGATTGGAGCAGTAGGCTCTCGGTTGCTTCAACGATAGCCGATGCATTAGCCTACATGCACGATGAGCTACAATACGATAGGATCCCTCACGGGAACCTCAAATCCTCCAACATTCTCTTCAACGAGAATATGGAGCCCAGCATCAGTGAGTACGGGCTGATGCTAGTGGATGGTCAGGAGCAGAAAGTCGGCATTATTGCCAATAATGCCCTCCAAGCAGCTCAGGAGGACTACAAGGCCATTTTCAAAGTGGACACTTATGATTTTGGCGTAGTCCTCCTCGAGCTGCTGACTGGGAGGGCGGCCCTCAACGAAGGGTTGGACCTGGCGAGCTGGGTCGTGGCCGTGGTGAGGGAGGAGTGGACAGTGGAGGTGTTCGACAAGAACTTGATACGAGAAGGTATCAATGAGGAGAGGATGGTAAATTTGCTACAGATCGCGATCAAGTGCGTAGCCAAGCCTCTCGAGGCACGGCCTAGCATGAGACAGGTAGCGTTGACACTTGGCGCGATACGAGAGGAGGATGATAGGTCTTTGGATGTCTCTGATCTTTCCATGACTAGATCATTTGTTGGTCTATAGTTTCTAATTTGATTGGAAAATGTGTGCTTATTGATAATAGAGTAGAAAAAAAATTCTACTCAAATTCATATGTATAATGATTTTTTGTTTATGCCTTTTTTTTCTTTTTCTTTCCCCTTGTTTGTGATCAGAAATGAACTTAGAACCATGATTTTTTTTAATGTAATAATTCAATGGACAAGTTTTTTTTGGCTTTTAATTGTAAGCTTTGCAATTTGTATCAAGCTTTAAGAAACTGTGTTCTTCCTAATAATTTTTCTTTTGCCGAGTACAATTAAAATTATTTTGTTCTCTCCATGTACCTTTTGTTCTAATACACGGAGTACTGTACTAGTTAATTTTAATATTTTTCAATAAAATCTTATCTAAAATTATTGAAATATTGGTCAAATGTAATCTTTTTATCCTACTTCTACGTTATTATTATGGATCTTGCTTTTGTTTTATTTTTTCTAGACCAAAGAAAATGAAATTGGAAACATGTCTCATATATTTTATCTTAATATTTTCTTGTTGCAATTTTGTTTGGTAATAATAATCTTTGTGTGGGGCTCTTCATCGTCATTCATTTTTATTTTTTTTATTTGTAGACCAAGTATCAAAAACATGCGTTTGTTTGTTTGTTCTTTTTTTTTTTTTTGTTGTTGTTGTGTGAAGAGAGCTAGAAGAATAGCAGCAAGACAACGAATGTTGGCTAGAAGATGATAAATTTAACTCTAACATATGGAAGAAGGAAAACTATCTTCTATTGATTTCATCAAAAAGGGGATGCATATACCCTATTTAAAGGCCATGAGTGATAAATTGAGAAGATCCTTGAAACACTCTAGAAACATTGCACCAATCAAACTCCCTAGTACATGAACCGATGAATACATTGCAATTGAACTTATGAAATTCTTATTATTCCAAGTCTTGCTCTAAGTCTTGCAAAAACTTCATACTTCAATGGCTTCGTAAGTATATCAGCGACTCGATCTTGAAACTAGACATAATTCAGCTCCACCTCTTTCTTGCCAATGTGTTATCAAATAAAGTGAAACTTTGTGTCTATATGTTTACTCTTATCCTGTAAAATAGGATTCTTCCCAAGAGCAATGACAGATTTGTTACGTTTTCCGTCGGCATTCTCTTGTCATTCCATCGTCGGCAATGGTCTGTATAAATCTATATATATATTCTATTTTTTAGCAGTCCAACCTGTTCGATCCCAATTAAAACAATCAACCATTTACACATGAAAACTAACACGAACACAACAACTAATATCATTCATATATTCCATCCGTCATTTTTGAGTTGTTACATAACTTTTTGGCATGTGTTTTCCAAGCATCTTGATGATAGGTTTTTGAATAGACTTTTGAAGTATTTTTTTTTATAGGATATTACACCACTTTGTGCCGAACGAAGAAGGCCGGAGAAGACGATCCCGAGGAACGACAAAATGCTCAAGTCGCATTTTAGAAGAGCGCAAGCAAAAATCTAAGAATTCAATGGCTACTACTGCCAATTGAAGAGGGAATGGCCAAGCGGATCCTCCCACGAGGACATATACGACGTTGCAAATACCTCGTACTACGACAACAACAAGCAATACTTCAAGCTGAAGAAAGCATGGAAAATCTTGCACGTGCTTCCTAAATTTCAGCTCATCAGGAAGAAGTCCGACACGAGTGGTTCTGATAAACGCCAAAAGGGTGCTGATGGGTCATCCAACTCAAGTCGATCCGAGGATAACCTCGCTCGATTTTTATAGTCGTGACCGGCCGATTGAGACAAAGCAAGCGAGGGCCCAAAGTCGTGACAAGGGGAAAGCGACATCATATCAAGTTTTATACTCGAAGGCGTCCCGGAGGAAAACATTGTCAATCTTGTCCAAACAACGACCGAAACAAATCAGACTTTCGTGGATTACGCAAAGGATAAAGCTGCAACCTAACTGTCAAAACGGACAAGATTCCATCAGAAGGCCCTTGCGATGGATACGAGTGGAATGTCCCTGGAGCATTTCGAAGAACATTATGCCCTATTGGCCAAGTTGAAGAGCTTGATTTGAAAATTATATTATTATTGTAATTTATGCCTTTTTTTAATTTTATGTAATGTCTACTATTTAAATTCAATAAATTAAATTAGATTCAAATATTTTATTTTTAGACTTAAATTGAATGAATGAAAAAAAATATATAAATATAAACAAATTAAAACATCGAAATAAATCCCAAAACAAAAATCAAAATAGAAATCGAAATAAAAAAAAATAACATTTACCTAATTTCATTTTTGAATTAAAAAATTAAAAAAAATAGGGAGATAGCCCGTGCATTGAGGTCGATTTTGGGTATGTACCCTCTCCGCCACAAAAGTGGGAGAGAACCCACTTTTTGAGCTCTACATTGTGAGTGCTCTAAGTAGACATAATCAACATTGTTTATGAATTAATTCATTTCTCCACTAACATCACAATCACCCAACATTATTAAAAACTTGTGCCAAAAAATTGAAGTATAAACAACCATGACGGAAGGAGTACTAATAATTTTAATACTTTTCAACAAAATCTTATCCAAAATTATTGAAATATTAGTCAAATGTAATCTTTTTATCACCTACTTGGCTACTTCTACGCTATTATGGTTGAGTATGGTGGCTTTTCTTAGAGCACAATATAATGCGCATTTTATTGCAAATTGAGTGGTTGCAAAAATACTCCATCATCGCAAAATAAAGATGAGTCAAAATTAAATAATAAAATTATGAAAACCCATCTTAGTATATAATTAGGTTGCGAGAAAGGATAGCTATTTATCAATATTCCATCACCTCAAAATATTATATGATCCATTTGTTTCAAAATACTATGGTTTGCTTCGTGTACTCATTTATGATATTTGACTATATCACAAATTATTTTCTTTGTGAACATATTAATGGATGATTGACTATCTTGTCACAAAATCATCATCAACATATATATATGAAACAAAATAAAAACACCAACAAAAGTAGTAATTTTGTATTACTTTTTGTCCATGTGGATTCATTTGTTTCTTATGCGATGACCTAATTTCTTGTATCAATTGTTGATGTCTTGTTTTGGACATAATGTTTACACCTAATTTTTCCTTAAATTAAAGATTAAGAAGAGGAATTTTGCCTTCCCTCAAATCATTCCAACCGCATACCAATGCCCCACAAAACAAGCAATCTTTTGCCCACAAGAATTCAAGATATCTTACATAATCGCTACCACTAACCAACAACAATAGAATACAAAATTAAAATTAAAATAACAAGACAATACATTAATTTTAAATGAGTTTTTCCATTACGATTAATCCTTAATCGAGTCCAATATTTCGAAGGAAGGGAATTCATGCTTTTTAAAAGAAACAAGAAAATGAATAATTTTACTGATGTTATCGAGTTCAAAATTTTAAAGTCAAATCACTAATAAAGGCTCTTAAATCTCAGCTCAATTTTTTCAAATAACCGCTAATTTCAACTCATTAATTAGCAACTTCCACCAGTCAAGCTCTTTTACTGCTATTGACGCTTTTACCCATCTATACAGATGCAGTAACAGTGTAACGAGGCACTCAAACTGCAAGGGCAAAACTGTCAAATCAACATATCCGCATCTGGAAGAACGAAAATTGATCTGGCATCAGCAACAACAAGTGTTAAATATGACTCACGCCCACATTCTACGGCCATACGATGTGGCGTTTTGTCGGCCAAATGTTGACAACCAAAATCCACGCGCCGCCGCAGCGCGTGGCCTCAAACCCAGAGATTGAATTTTTTTTCCTTTTTCTTTTTGACGAAGGAAGAAAAAAAATAAAAATGGTGTCTTTTTTAAGCATAATCATTCACTTTGGAAACTAGTGACGACCCTTTAACTTCCAAAATGAAAATGGCTTCTTCTCCCTCCGCTTCAAGTTCAGGTACTACTGTGTGAAATCCACACGCACTCATCTCTCTCTGTCACTTCGAAATCTAGTTTGCGTTTCGTACGTATCCTGTTCGACGAAATGCCAATATAAATATTCAGACCGAATCTTGGCTGTATATCTGTATTTATTATGAGTAAATATTCTTCCCAAGAAAGAGAGAGAGACAGAGAGAGAGAGAGAGAGAGAGTATTATAAAAGGGCCGTAAGATTCCAAGGGGAAAAGCTGTGTCTTTAGGGTTTTGCTGGAGCTGCAAGAAGCGGGTCCATTTCTATAATAGATACATAATCGGAGTTGTCATCTTCAGTATATCAAGGTAGGTGAAGACTCCATATACATAAACTTACTGGTTTCGTCATATTTTTCGTATTATTGAACAACCAGTTGTTTGGTTCTTTCCCCTTTTCTTTATTTGCACTAGCCCACCTGCTGCTGTAGCTTTCTCGATTCATATATCATTTTTTGGGTTTCCCCCTTTTCTTGCACGAGTTAGAGAGCTGGTTATTTGAGTTTTCTTGGTGAAAGATGCGTGTTTTTCAGACATTGAGTTGGATTTGTTTGTGGGAATCTTGATGTGGTTTGTCCTAAAAGAGAAATGCAAGGGCAAAGATGGATTTCTGGGCAAATTGCCCCTACCCATTTGAAAATGTCATGGATTAAGTATCAAATAAATGAGAAAGATAGTGTTTTGGCAAACCCTCCTCCATTTGTTCTTGCTCCACCTTCTTCTTATGTTGATGGCAGTAATTTCCATAGGGAATCACCCCCTCCCCCTTCTTCATCTGGGTCAAGAATCAGCCCTGCAGTTCTCTTCATTATAGTGATTTTAGCTGTTCTTTTCTTCATATCTGGCCTCCTCCACTTGCTGGTTAGATTTCTCACCAAGAGCCCACCCTCGTCTCAGTCGAATCGGAATGTCGAATCTTCCACCTCCGAGGCCCTCCAGAGGCAGCTGCAGCAGCTCTTCCATTTACATGACTCTGGTTTGGATCAAGCTTTTATAGATGCTCTGCCTGTCTTTTCCTATAAGGAGGTCGTTGGCCCGAAGGAGCCATTCGATTGTGCGGTTTGTTTGTGTGAGTTCACAGAGGCCGATCAGTTGAGATTGCTTCCTATGTGTAGCCATGCTTTTCACTTGAACTGCATCGATACTTGGCTCTTGTCGAATTCGTCTTGCCCTCTTTGTAGGGGGACGCTTTTCAATCCGGGGTTCTCGATAGAGAATCCTATGTTCGACTATGATGACTTTAGGGATGAGGATGGATGCTCCAATGTTGGTGATAATGGATTCTCTATTGCTCAAAAGACAGTGGAAATCGAGGAGGTTAAGACAGAAAAGGGGGTTTTTCCTGTTAGGCTTGGGAAATTCCGAAAATTGGATGAAACTGAAGGGATGGAAGCCATAGGAGAGACCAGCAGCAGTAAATTGGATGCAAGAAGGTGTTACTCTTTGGGTTCTTATCAGTATGTAGTCGGCGATGCTAAACTTAGGGTGGCACTGAGCCGTGAACGAGCTCGAAATCGAGAAAAACTCGTCAAAGGAAACGAGGAGCCTGTTAATGCTCCGGTCGATGAAACTGAAAATACAGATGGAAAGAAGATTAGTATTGGCACAAAGACTGATAGCTACTCTGTTTCCAAGATTTGGTTGTGGTCGAAGAAGGGGAAGTTTGCAAGCTCTTCCGGTGCTCAGTTGGAGAATTTGTCGCCACCAAACCTCGATCTATCATGGATGCGCAGAAACGAAGGCGACTGAAAAGGTGTTGGGCTATTTTTATTTTTTGATTCATCATCCATCATCAATCTGTTAATATAGCAGTATTGGCTTACTTTTGTTGTGAAAATTGGCTGCATGATTGGAAAGAATTTGGTGATATTTTGTGCCATGGTATAGCTATATTATTATGCATCTGAGTTCTCTGTCAGTTTCAGTTTCAGTTCTGTTATGCTTTCTGCTTTTGTATATCGTTGATTCAATCTGATGCTGTTCGTCTTTTGTTATTACTTATTTGGAAAGAACATAGACACATAGTTTAAGAGAGTTCATTGCTTCATGATATAATTGCATTACCTTTTGAATCATCCCATCATAGTAGGCGCCAAGAAAACTCAAATACCTTCTAAATCACGACATTTTCTTCGATTATATGTGATTTCACATCAAGGATTAGACATGAAGCACAGTGCCATTTAACATGTCACCTGCTTTCCTTCTCTAAGTTAGGTACTCAGACCCAAAATGAACGAAAGTTCATACAAAGATCTTGATTCTCATAGCAAAGCTTCGATGCATTATATCAGTCGATGAATCATAAAGTAGTTTGCTGCGTGTTTTCGAAGATTTCGATTCTTGGATCATGAAAGTTTGTAGGGAACCATATATAATGGATGCTTACTTAGACTTGGTCATTGATCTAGTAAAGCAGGTAGGGATTTGCATCACTCCACTCTGGTTTAGTAATTTAATCGATTTTTCGACTTTTCTTTTCTTGAATATGTGCTGTTGTTTAGCCCTTTTGGTATAGTGTAAGCACACACTTTTTGTGTATGGGGCTGTTCTCCTTTTGATTGGGACCATTTAGTGGGATCCATCAAAGAGTTTTGCAAGAAAATTGATTGTGATAAGATCTGCTTTTTTCTATTTTTTGTATGTTCAAACTTCTTTTGTGGTCACTTTGCATTAGGGTTTTGGTTTAGTGCCCAAGTGTCCTCTTTTGTTTTCAACTTTAGTAGGATTGCTACTTTTGTTTTGGCCCAAAGATAAAAAAAAAAAAGGTATTTGATTTATTAATAATTGATATTATCCTTCTATCATCCAACTTTTGAATACATTAGTTTATATTTTTGTTTCTAGTTAACACATGGGCTAATATTTTCATTATAGCCATCATATATACTCCCTCTGTTCCGTCGAAATGACTTTGTTTTCCTTTTTGGGCCGTCCTACCGAAATGGCCTTGTTACCTAAAAAGGAAATAATTAGTGAATTAAAATAATTAATTAATGCATAAAAAAATTAATTAATGACTTTATTTTCCTTGAAATACTTAATTAATATTAAATATATTTATAAAAAATTTAAAACTTTAATTATTAAACACACTTTACGAATTAAATCCTCTCACCTTAAATCCGGTGCCGAAAAAAAATCAAGTCATTTCAGCGGGATGGAGGGAGTATATATATATAGAGAGAGAGGGAGTGGTTCTCATGCTAAAAAGTTCCCATGTAAAATAGGAAAGAATTGTATCCATTGATATTATACTAATTAGCGGCTGAGATTTAATATCTGAATTCATAATATGCGGATTGATATTTCTCTTTAAACTGTCAAAATGGCTATTTAGGTAGATAATGTATTTGTGGATCCCACCAAATCCTCCTCCTAAATTATCGACAAAAACCTTTAACAAATCTCCTAATATTTTTCATCATTCATCTATAACTGAATTCTTATATTGATCTATCTCGTCTCTTAAAATATTCTTCTTGTAAAATTGCCTTGAACATTTCTCATTTAACAGAATTGATTTCAATGCTTAAATATTAAACATGTCTCTCTTTTTTTCAATTCAAAAAATTGTATGGAGTATTACGATTAAAAAGGTTCATTCAAAGAATTTTTTTCAATAATAGATCTGAAATATAAAAAAAAATATATACTTTTTTAATAACATATTATAAAGTAATATTATTATTATTTTTCACTTTTGACAAACTAAATTTGATGCTTAAATTCCACTAATGTCATGCTTTTTGAAATAAGAAGTTGTGCTTTCGATAAAGAAAAATACTTAAAATAAATGGGGGAGTTCAAAAATGAATTATGCATTACTTAAATAATATTTATTTTATCAATTTTGAATTTTTGACAAACTAAATTTGATGCTTAAATTCCACTAAAACCATGCTTATGGAAATAAGAATTTGTGCTTTCGATAAAATAAAAATAAAAATAAATACTTCAAATAAATGGGAGAGTTCAAAAATGAATTATGCCTTACTTAAATAACTATATATGGCACGTCACCCATTATAATTATATGAACAATAATTGAACTGAAATATAAAAAGTTCTTTTTTAAAAAATAATATTTATTTTTTTCAATTTTGACGAACTAAATTTGATGCTTAAAGTCAACTAAAGTCATGCTTATTGAAAAAAGAATTTATGCTTTCGATAAAAAAACAAAAAAAACTTAAATAACTATGGCACTTTACCCATCATATGAACAATAATAGAATATAAATATAAAAAATTCTTTTTTTCAATAAAATATTAGTATAATTTTATTTTTTTTCTATATTTCTTTTTCAATTTTGACAAACTAGGTTTGATGCTTAAACTCCATTAAAGTCATGATTATTGAAATAAGAATTTGTGCTTTTGATAAAAATTAAAAAAAAAATACTTAAAATAAATGGAGGAGTTCAAAAATGAATTATGCATTATTACTTCATCACTTGAATGGTCTTTTTCTTTCTCGATATATGTGTTGCTGCTTCTTTTTTTCTTTACTGCCCATTGATATAAAAAAAATAAAGTATAGTCATATCATGTTTACAATAGATATTAACCATGCTTACATCAAGTATTGTTTATGCTTACATCAAGTATTCTTTATGCTTAATCAACAGATAAAACTAATAGAATAGTCCTAGGAAAATTTTCTAATAGAACTCATTTTTAACACCATTAAAATTAAAATATTTTCACAATAGCAATTCTTCATGATGTACGAGATCATAATATACAATAACAGATAATAAACAGTATACTCTCAAATAAATTAAAAATTAAAAAAAAAATACAACCTACATATCAAAACACTTCACGCAAAAAGAAAATAAAAACTTTTGCAATCATATGTATGAGATATGTATTTGACAAATTCCATTTATGAAAAATGAAGAATCTTGCCCGGAAAAATCATCTTTTTGACGAAATGAATGCAAACGATGAATGGCGGAAGAGTTAAAAGAAGATACACGTAATTAAATCCCAAAATTATAGGGACGTGGATATTTAAGAAGGTAATAATTAGACAATATTACCCCCTATATTAAATCACGTAAACGGTTTTTCCATTATATAGTTATATTTTCTGCATTCGTTTATAGCCATAGATTATAAAATATTGATGGATAGGATGTATTCATATTTAATATGTGGGGATTCCTACATGATCCATCCTATATATATATATATATATATATATATATATGTAAACCACCGATTTGGATACAATCAACGGATAGGATTAGAAGTAGATTAGTAACCATCCAGTTAATTATAGATTTTTAATGCATATACCGTAATTGAGGGCAAAAAAGTAAATTGAAGAGAGAATACTCCGCAAAATCATGTCTCCTTTTTAATTTTGGCAATTGGGTACATCTTACTTAAAATATTAATGATAATTTATGCAACAATTTAGAAGTTTTTTTTTCCTTCCATGAGACAACGAAGAGAGAAACTATATTTTGTAAAAAATGTGGGACCTCACCGAACCGGCAAAAAAGAACTTAGACTGCCAGTTCGGGATTTTTGACTTCGTCTGCACTCTAAAATCAAGACGGGGTGTCAAGTAGTACCACCCGTTAAATGAATTAAATTGGTAATATTTTAGGATCAGCTCTACTGACAGGCTGACCCCGTGACGGCTACTGATTATGCCTAAACGAGTTCGGCGTTATTTGAGCTAAAGGAATGCCGAACTTCCGAAGACGATCGGCAAAAATAGGGGGGAGGGGAAGACGAAGACCATGGCTTAAGCAATCTTCGTAGATAGTTACGAAGCCGACCGGAGGGTTGGATGCCCTATCCTCCGGCCGAGGAACTAACATCTCTATCCAATCAGGAAATAAATAATTTCTCGCAATCTTCAACATTGCGGATGAGTCTAGAGTTGAAGGGAATTTGGAGACGGTTCCGACTGAATCAAAGGGAGAAGCAAAAACTACCCTACATTTTGCGGAAACGTCCGACTCTACAGTATATACATCTACACTTATATTTTCCGGCGAATGTGATACCGGCGGCGACATAGACCTTTCGCCAGAATCTTGACTACTACTACCGCTTGATTCGCAAATAAAAGAAGCAGAAGCCATGGAAACTTACTTTTATGGCGATGGACGACTATGGCCACAATAGATAATTCACTGGGTTTTGGTATAACACCAACGGCGACTTTGCAAGCGAGAATGTAGAAGATGGAGTGCCGAAAATTTTTAGGGTTTCGAAATTTTAAAATGAAATTGTTGTGGCGTCTGAAAGAAGTTTTAGTAACTTTCCGCCTTTTCACTCCAACTCTAACACGCACGCGCCTACTTTATCGGGACTCCAAGCGGCGCATTTAATGTAACTGACACATCACGTGATCGTCCTAACGAGGCGGTACGCATTCCGACTTCGTCGAAATTTAATTTCCGAAGGGGCAATGCGAATTTCGTTCGACCTCGTCCTAACGAGGCGGTACGCATTCCGACTTCATCGAAATTTAATTTCCGAAGGGGCAATGCGAATTTCGTTCGACCTCGTCCTAACGAGGCGGTACGCATTCCGACTTCGTCAAAATTTAATTTTCGAAGGGGCAATGCGGAATTTCGTTCGACCTCGTCCTAACGAGGCGGTACGCATTCCGACTTCGTCGAAATCCAATTTCCGAAGGGGAAATGCAAATTTTATACCCACTTCGTCCTAACGAGGTGGCACGCATTCAGACTTCGTCGAAATTTAATTTCCGAAGGGGCAATGCGAAATTTCGTTCGACCTCGTCCTAACGAGGCGGTACGCATTCCGACTTCGTCGAAATCCAATTTCCGAAGGGGCAATGCACATTTTATACCCACCTCGTCTTAACGAGGTGGCAAGCATTCCGACTTCGTCGAAATCTAATTTTCGACGGGGCAATGCACTTTCAATACTCCTACTTCAACTTTCTACCCCCTGAGTCACACCCTCACTTCTATATCTTTTTTGGGGGGGGGGGATGTGATAGGATATGGCCTAGCTACTAGGCCCAAGCATCGAGCCCATATAATTGGGCCCCGACAGTTAAGCTCGGCCAATGCAGCTCGGCCCAACTAAAGCTCTATGCAGCTCGCTCGGCCCAGTTAGCTACAACCTACTTCAAAGAGACTTCTACACTAAGACAACTCCTTCATCGACTACAATTCAAGCTCCAAGAAGTATAGAAGCTCGGTGTTTATCCAATAAAGGAGAAGATCAAGCCAAAGTCCTAGTAGGAAAAGACTTGTAATCTTAGTCGAATTCCATGTGTAGATACTTATAAATAGGGGCTTAGAATAGATGAAAAGGGGAACAATCTTTGTAAAAGCTATACGCATATCAGCAATAATACTCATACTCTCTTTCGCTCCGTGGACGTAGATCTATTCCGATAGATCGAACCACGTAAATCCTTTGTGTCCTTTTTTTCGTGTTCATTAAATCCCAGTTTTTGTGCATTAACTATCTTGCGAAAATAAGATCGATCAATTGATGTGAAATTAGGCGAGGTCACTGTAAGATTGATTTTTCAATTTTATTGAATCAAATCATGATAAATGTTAGTAATTTTTGCATATATAATTTGATTTTAAGGTGCAACTGCTAGTTATCTTTTGGGGATGAGTCCAATTATTGCATCTCAAGCTAAAAGTGGAAATACTCCCATAAATATGAAACAACTCTCTCTTGGATGGATGATTGGATTCGTTTTGTTGTCAGCTTCGTCGGTTTATTCTCAATTGTGCCTCTAAAAGGGTGCGTTCTGTTTCTATGATAACGTCAAACGTCATCAATTCTTCATTAATATTGAATTTTGATCCAGATGATGACCTTGAAGTACAAATTGACATATCGAAGTGGAACTGCCGCAACTTACCTCATCAACAACTTCCACACTCCCAAAGGAGCCAAGCTACTGCTACATCTGCCGCCGATGACCGCCAATGTGATTATTGGCTTTTCTTGAATAATGCCGTATATTTCCCACTCCCACTTCAATAGTTATATCATGTTATCTTTGTTTAACAGATTTAATATCATGAAGACACGTAGAAAAAGAAGACTTGGAGAAAATGATGAGATGAAGATGAACAAGAAGAGAAAGCATAATAGAGAAAAAAAAACCAGAGGGGTAACCATTTTCATTACAGTTGATTATCTTAATAGTTTGAATTATATGAATATTTTGAATTATGAAAAGTAACCTGATTTTTTTGGTATTGGAGTTTCAACTGTGTATTCCTGACTGACTTCTATCTTCAAAGAAAACAAAGGTATTTTCATGTGTCAAATACATGCCTTCTGGGAAAGTGCATAAGCCAAACCCTTGTTCAATTTGCTTTAGGCTCTCCACTGTATTGTGCGTAGGTGTATACTAAAATTCCTCAAGGTACAAATTTTAAATGAGATGGCAAAAATTTTGTTGAATTAGTTAGCATGCTTACCTTTGGTATTCTGATCCTGTATGTTTCATGTTTTTCATGTATAGGTATTAAAAGTAACATTAGCATAAAATTGATGTATGAAATAGGAAAATACCTCATTGTCTAGGGATGCGCCCATTCATCTGCATGATGCCTCTTTCATCTTCTCTGTCTTGCAAGTAATTGGAATTGCCTTCTTAATGCTTCTAATACCTATCATGCCTTAAAATATATAATGATTAAAAGTGGCTAAGATAATAGTCTTTTGCAAGCAAGTTTGCGTGGAATTAAAGTTGATTTAGATCAAGGGTGCACCTAGAGTGAGTAATTCAGGAGTGTTCAAATGTGGAAAGTGAATACCTGCTCGATTTAGTAGTTGAACCAAACTAAGTCACTGATTAGTAGAAATAGAATTAAATAATAGTTCTATGTGCGGATCTTTGTAATTTTTAGTTATGTACATAGTAGCTATAGTTTGCAGTTCGATGTTGCCGTTCACAGTTTCATGATTAAGTAATACATCATGTTTTTCCATATTGAATGTCCTTAGCATTACAAAAATGTTAATGCTTTGGAGTATAATAGTATGAAGATTTAGCCTTAACGAACGTTGATTTGTATAACCTTAATAGCAGTGCAGTAGATGAAGAACTCTTGAACTACTTTTAATATATAGTTTTATGCAACATCGAATTATTTAAGCCAATGGAGTTCACATTATTGCAAAATTTACTTGTGCAGAAATGATGGATCGGTGAAGTTGCATCCTGAAAATCTAGTTCACCCCGATAGCAGCACTTTCTACTGTGTTGCAATATCCCTTGTACTTTGACTGACATTGTTGAATTTTTATCATGTCGCTCGATTGAATCCAATGGTTATTTATACTACACCTTATATCATCGAAGAATATTTGTTATTTTCTATTTTTTGGTAAAAGTGCCAAATGGAGTGAGCAAATCATACTCCCGCCCTTCACATGATAAAATAATTCGTCATTTTCATACTTTTGTAAAAGTGCCAAACTATATGAATAAAAGTGTCAAATTCTATTACAAAAGTACTAATCTTTGGGATTTTCGAAATCGTCAATTATTATTATTGTTATTATTCTACTTTTCGGGTGACTATTTATTTGACACCTTACGAGTGAGCAAAATATATTCTCACACTTGAAACGATATAATAACTATTTTAATCGTAAAAGTGCCGATGTATATAAATAAAAGTATCAATCTATATGAACAAAAGTGTCAATCTTTCGAATCTCCCGACATCGTCAATTTTTTTATTGTTGTAATTTTTCAAACGGCTATTTATTCTCTAAGAAGTGAGCAAATCATACTCCCGCCCTTGACATGATAAAATAATTCTTCATTTTTCATACTTTTGTAAAAGTGTCAAACTATATGAATAAAAGTGCCAAAAGTGCTAATCTTTGGGATTTTCGAAATCGTCAATTATTATTATTATTCTACTTTTCGGTTGACTATTTATTTGACACCTTACGGGTGAGCAAAATATATTCTCACACTTGAAATGATATAATAACTATTTTAATCGAAAAAGTGTCGATGTATATGAATAAAAGTGCCGAGCTATATGAAAAAAAGTGTCAATCTTTGGGATCCCCCGACGTCGTCAATTTTTTTATTGTTGTAATTTTTCAAACGGCTATTTATTCGACTTCTAAGGAGTGAGCAAATCATACTCCCGCCCTTGACATGATAAAATAATTCTTCATTTTTCATACTTTTGTAAAAGTGCCAAACTATATGAATAAAAGTGCCAAATTATATTTTCAAAAGTGCTAATCTTTGAGATTTTCGAAATCGTCAATTATTATTATTATTCTACTTTTCGGATGACTATTTATTTGACACATTACGAGTGAGCAAAATATATTCTCACACTTGAAATTATATAATAACTATTTTAATCGTAAAAGTGCCGATGTATATGAACAAAAGTGCCAATCTTTGGGATCCCCTAACATCGTCAATTTTTTATTGTTGTAATTTTTCAAATGGCTATTTATTCGACTTCTAAGGAGTGAGCAAATCATACTCCTGCCCTTGACATGATAAAATAATTCTTCATTTTTCATACTTTTGTAAAAGTGTCAAACTATATGAATAAAAGTAGTCAAATTATATTAACAAAAGTGCTAATTTTTGGGATTTTCAAAATCGTCAATTATTATTATTATTCTACTTTTCGGATGACAATTTATTTGACACCTTACGAATGAGCAAAATATATTCTCACACTTGAAACGATACAATAACTATTTTAATCATAAAAATACCGATGTATATGAATAAAAGTGTCAATCTTTGGGATCCCCCGACATTGTCAATTTTTTATTGTTGTAATTTTTCAACGGCTATTTATTCGACTTCTAAGGAGTGAGCAAATCATACTCCAGCCCTTGACATGATAAAATAATTCTTTATTTTCATACTTTTGTAAAAGTGTCAAACTATATAAATAAAAGTACAAAATTCTATTTACAAAAGTGCTAATCTTTTAGATTTTCAAAATCGTCAATTATTATTATTATTCTACTTTTTATTATCCCACCTTGAAGAGTATAGCAATGTTTTTTGATCTCACCTGTCTGTTTTCCCAAGTAGACAATAATTAATTAGTTATAATTAACTTGAAGACCATTTGAATAACTAAAATGACGCATGCTGCAATAATCTCTTTTGAAGCATAACATCAAACACCTTACAGGCCCCACCAAAATTAATTCACAAACCACGAAGTCAGCAAACGTGAAGCTGGAATACATTGATAGTCTCCTCAAACAATTAAATACGCAAAGCCATCAAAGCTTTGATACCCATGCGCCGTCAAAGTAAGAGAGACAGTGTGGAAATTAGAAGTCGCGCTCGATTCCTCACTCTTTTATTCACCTGATTTGTACGTCGTTCTTCAATCTTCAGTTCGAAATTACCGAGAGGTTCCAAATCAGGATGTTTCAGGTATGTGGCGTCGGAGGGTGGAGTTAGATGGAGGAGCAAGGCAGCGGCATGGTGGAATTTGGCGGCTGAGAAAGTAATTCCTAGCTTACAGCAATGGCTGCCTTCAGATTCCCCTAACAAACGAGAAGAACGCCGGGCAAGTGATCCGAATGGAGCTCAATAACACTACCACGGCACTGAACATATATTAATATTTTATTATTTGCGGGTCGGGCCAGGCCCAGATCTTAGAAAAGATCCGATCTCACCGTGAGTCTAGGCTCACGGGAGTGTGCCATTTATTTAGTGCATATCAAGATAAATCATTTGCTTTCTTACAAAGTATATAATAATTGAAATAAAAACAAAACTATAATAATAATAATAATAATAATACATTTTCTTGCAAAGTATTTAAAGGAAATATGTCGAGCATCACAAGTTTTGTAGTCGGTGAACCGGTGATTTAATTTGAAAGGATATAATGAGCGGTAATTTTTTTGTAAAAATATACCTCGTAATAATGCATACCATGATTCATATTTTATTGTTAAATTTTATAAGCTAAGCTTATTTTGTATATATTATAAATTTTTGAAACGGTAACCACGAAATTATTTTAATTCAAATTAATCCAAAAAACAACAATTAATTTGTGGATAATTATCCTTCCAATTGACTCTCCTATCTAAACGCTATACATAAACATCTAAAACACGTTCCACGTTATAATAATAATAATTTATCTCTAATTGCTAGCTATTGCATAGAGAGTAAATTAATATATGTCCAAAATAACATTATAAATATGATTTGTTGCTGTTTTTATTTTTTTTCAGTAATACAAAAATTAGAATTCTCAAAATTGCCGCCTTTTAAAACATAATAGTACAAACAAACCACTCACGGCCGCCTCGTCTTGCTGCCGTGGCCATCACGCGCCGCCGCAAATTCGGCCGCTTTGTGCCGGAATCGAGGAATAACGCGATGAGAAGTCGCGGTTAACCGGCTCCGCATGGTCGAAGTTGAGCGAATAGCTCAGAGGATCGTACTGGAATCTCGCGGTTGCCCTCGCTCGACCGGTGGCGGACCGGTTGAACCGGCTGACGAAAGTCTTCCGTCTCGGCCCCGACCATCCCCGCACGCTTCTCAACGCGCCCGCGCCCAAATCCCACCAGCTCTGGCCAATCGCCTCGTCGTCTCCGGCCGACGACGGCGGAATTCGCTCCCAATCCTCCGATCGCCGCGATCGGAAGCACGGGAAGTTCAAGTAGCAGCAGCCGCGGCGGAGGAAGGCGGCTTCATGGAGATCGTCGAGCGAATCTCCGGCGCTCGCGCGAAATTCCGCAGCGGAATACGCCATCGGAATGATGAGGATGGGATCGAGATGAAGGAGGGGTAGTTGAAGAATGTGAACATGCAGATTCTTCACCAGTAATTCCTGGTTCGATCGGCCGAGTTTCCGGCGACCTGCAAACCCTAATTATCTCTCTCTTCCCCTCTTTCTCTCTCTCTCATCGAAATGATTGATCTCATTTTGATATATACAGTAAACGGAGGTTTTCATGCAAAATGTTAGTTTCGCATTTCATTCTCAACGATAAAACCGGTAACAATGCAAACTGTCGTCAACTAGGAAAATAACTAGTTTTTCTCTCTCAAAAAAAAAAGAAAAAGAAAAACTAGGAAAATAATTAGTTTTTTTTTTTTTTTTTTTTTTAATTCGTAGATGGGTTGGGTCAGGTCGGGTTAAATCCATTGGGCATTTTTTTTTTTACGTTATAGGCCCATTTATTGGTCGGTGTAGGGATGGCAACGGATCTTGGATCTGATCCAGATTCATAGACACATATTCATTTTTAGATTTAGATCTTTAAAAATATGAATCAGTTGGATCTGGACCAAATCTGAATCTCACGCTGAATGTTTGGATCTAGATATGGATCTAAATTTTGAGATTCAGATCCGGTCCAAATCCGACCCGTAAACCCATTTATATATATAATACATTATTTTTTTATTATTATATGCTTTTTAATTTTTCTTTAAAACTAATTCTTAACTCATAATTACATCGGAACCCTAGCTAAAATTTAGTGCTCTTTCTTTCTAATTTTCGTTTAATATCATATTAATAATCGTTTTGAATGGTTTTAATGTTTTTATGATTTAATTACTCTGTATTGATTTTAGAATAATTGATGATTATTATTGTATTACAATTAGGTTTTTTTTTTTACATTTGAAAATTTTAGTTTAGAGGTAAAAGCTATGGATCTGGGTCCAGATCCGTAGATCCGTAGATCCGCGGATCCATTGGATCTTGACTTGGATATTATTTTTTTAGACCTGGCGGGTCTGGAATAGAGATGACAATGGGTCGGATCTGGACCGGATCTTGTTTGGTCCAGATCCAGATCCGGAATTTTAACCTGAAGTCTAAATCCGCTCAGATCCGTCGGGTCTAAAAAAATCAATTCCAAGTTCAGAATCTATTGGATCGGGCGAATCTTGGGTCTAGACCCGGATCTGTAGTTATTACCTAAAAAATATATTACAAAAATGAATGGAAAAATAATTAAAATATCAACCATCAATATAATTGATTTGCCCCAACAATAAATAATTTTCCACACACCATATACGAAAAAATTTCCACACCAGTAATTCACTTGCTAATATAAGGTGTGATTTTCTAAAACATATCCAAAAAAAATATAAAACATATTTAAATATATTAGGGTTTGAGAATTAATTAGAAAAGCTAATTATATATTTATTAGATTATTATAATTAATATATAGTATTATATATTATCCGGGTTTATGGGCCGGATCTGGATTTCAAAAATAAAATTCCAGATCCAGATTCGAAAACTAAGGGTGAAGTCCAGATTCTGCCCGAATCCATTGGGTCCAAATTTTTAGCACTTCAAATCCTAAAAAATGGATCTGGATCCCAGATTAGGACTAGGTCTAGGATCAACTGTCATCCCTAGTCTGGAGCGGATCTAGACAAAATTAAAAATTATGGATCTAGATCTGGACCAAACAAGATCCGATCTAGATCCGGCCCATTGCCATTGTTATGGATTGCCAGACTGGCCACCGAACCACACTAGTACGATATTGTCCGCTTTGGGCCAAGCCCGCACGGTTTTGTTCTTAGGCTCCTTCCCAAAAGGCCTCGTACTAGTGTGTGTAGTGCTCCCCTTTATATACAGGTATCATCTGCATTATTATTTCGATGAATTATATTTTTTATTTATTTTGAAAAAAACACATAGTTCGGGTATTTTTGGGTACCCGGAACCGATCTGAAAAAAAATCGGGTCGGGTCTGGGTACCCGAATTTTTTATGGGTCGGGTACGGATCCTGATTTTAGGCAAAATTCAGGTCGGGTAGTGCCGATCCGGCCCGAATAGACAGGCCTAGTCGGATTCATAATCAATCCGCACCACCTTATGTTGTCTGCTCACCTTGCTAGCCCCAAATCCATAGGAAATGGACGGATTCTTCAGGGAATGGACCTCGATCAATTCAGGAGTGATCTATTCAGCAAGACCCTCAAATGTTGCCTTGCGAGGGAAACAAAACTTGGTGATTGGATTGTGGCTCTCGAGATCATCGACTTCGTCTTCCAATTCGAAAATTTTGCAGAAATTTGGATCTGCCTCCAGCAGAAACAAAGCTAGGCCAGCGTTGGCGGCCGATTTTGAAAGATGAGAATTGAAGAAATCATCGATCTCGATTATGGGCGAAAATTGATATCCGGAAACAAATTCTCCGGCTGCTTTCTGGCGGAAATTTGTAGTCTGCAAGAGCTGAGGAAAATCAATTCGAGCCGGAACAAGTTTTCCGGCGAGCTTCCTCCCATCACTGATAAGTCTGATATTTTGGAGTTGCAGGTGCTCCACCAAAAAATAAAAAAGTAAAATAATTTTTAAAAAAAAGATTAAAAAGAAAAGAAAATGAATTTCTTAAAGTAGTTAACAGAAAATGTTAGTGGAGGGGTGTTTTTGCATGACTTATGAAACGTTAGGGTGGTGGCAGCCCCAAACGTTACCTTAAGGTTGTTTTTGCTCCGAGTTGACAACGTTAGGATTGTTTTTGCTACTTTTCTCTCTCTAATATTTTTGTGTGTTAAAATGTTAAAGTATTAAAGGGTAAAATGTTAAAGTGTATTGTAGGACATACTACCATAAAAGGAATTTGTCTAAAGATGGTCATCTCGATATATTATTACGGAGGGAGTAATAATGTTCTAAAATATGTTAGAGGACGTGTTTTTTTTTTTTTTTTTTTTCTAAGATGAAAAAGAGAATGTGTGTTTCTTGTTGAATAATTAAACTATAATTTTTTAAAATAATTAAAATATAATTTAACCCTGCAATAAATTTGGGACTTACATGTTTCCACTGTATAAAAGTTTGAAAATTAATATAGTTAAAACAAAAAATAAAATTTAGTTTAAACAACGCTAATCACATTAAATGTAGATCTATTGGTAACAATATGATTTACTAACCAAAAATCACTAGATTATAATTATGTGTGGTTTTCTTCAAAAAAAATAATTATGTGTGGTTAATAATTTTTTACTAATTTTCCATATGTAAAATAATTTGAATACTTACGTAAATAGAAAAGAAAAAAAAAATACTAATATAGAAAAATTTTCATGCGGCTAAAAGATTTTAGTCTCACATATTAAATGTCAACCAGTAATAAATTAAAAAAGTGTCTACCTAATTCGGTTGCACATTTTTTTATTATGTGTGACTGAACTATCACACCTATTTATGTGTGGCTAATTTATGTTCGGATCCAAATTAAGTGTGAAACTAGTATAACTACCTCTACTCCAATCTTACCATATATTCTTGAATTCATGCATACAATCTCTACACTATATAAACACCAATCTTTAGCCTATACATGCACTTCTTAATAAACTCTCACACCTTTTGCTTCTCCGATCCCTTGCAACAATATTCTACCACTATTCCACATCCCATTCTCAATCACAATCAAATTTCATGGCTAGCAAGCTTAAATCATGTCTCACATCTCTCCTAATTCTTTTCTTGATCTTTACTATTGTTCGATCGCACACCATTCACATTCACCACGAAGAAATGCCTTCCTCCCCGATGTCAGGAGCCGTTGATCATCGTGGTGATGAAACCATGACCGCCGATGCTAGTATTGAGAGGTCTGGTCCAAGTCCAGGTGCAGGGCATTCTTCTACTACAGGATCACATGATTAGTGTGATTATAATATATCTCAATTTATGTAAAGATCGAAATGAGATGAAGATGTGGTTGTAAGTATCATAATTAGTATGATAGTTAGTGCTAATTAATTATAAGTATTAATCTCATGCACTTATGTATATTTTCCCTAGCTAAGGCTTGGCATTTCTACTACTTTTCTTCGTCTTTGTTTTGGGAATATTTAGGAAAATTGTATGTAATGTTTTAATTTCTTTTTTTGGGAGTGATTTGACGCATTAGCTAGCGATAGTGATTTGGTTTTATGCAATAGTTTGTCAATTGATTGAGAGTAGGGAACATCGGTAGCTTGTACAGCAATGGACCATGCTTGTAAGTAATGAAAGCAGCATGCATATTCATATACAGTATTTTATAGTACTATTATTATTTTAATTTGAGAAACCCAATTACTCTCATCGTATCGCTTTCACGAGAGATTTTTCGAGTTCGATTTATGTCTCTTCTTCGTGTTGTTACGAAAATAGGAGTATAAATTAGGTGTTATATTTATTTGGGTATTTATTAAATTTTATATTCAATAAATTTGTTTATATGTGGAGTCTTTAAGTATGCTATATGCGTAGCAAGAAATTCATAATAATGTTGAAGCCCATTTTTTTAGTGGGCCTACCATAGGCCCAGATCTATAAATGGGCTTGCTCTTCTCTTTTGAAAACCGGGCCTATTTAGTCCAACATGGGAAAATTGCTTGATAAAGTGAAAAATCCTACATATGACATAATAAATTCATATTTTTTTTGTGTAGTACATTTTTGTGAAGTACATTGCAATATCTTCATAAAAAATTCAAAAAAAAACAAAAAACTATAGTACTCCATGTAAAAGAATTAATAATTTAATACTATAATGAACAAGCATTTGTGGGCAATGACATTGGTGGTCGAACCAGGAATTATCAACAATGGAGATGTGGTTGACTATGCATTAATGTAGTGAGCCTTGTCCCAATGTTATAAGATAAACTCAGAAATATTTTTCTTAGTTTGAGCTCTTTTTTTTCTTATTCTTTTTGAGTTGAGATTGAGATCGAGCCCTTAAAATTAGCATCCTAAAATAGGCAAACTACTCAAGAGCTACTCGACAACTAACACGAAAAAAGTTCATTCGGACTCGAAGTCGCTAATAGAGAATCAACGGATTTTCACTGTTATGACGTTTGCTTTCGGTATTCTTTGAATCAACGAAGGTATTCGTTCTCATTCTATCTCTTCACGCTTCTCGCTGCATCAGTTGGTATCCAGAGTCTTGCTACGATCCTCCTACGGATGGAGAATCTGTTTGCACCTTGGGCCGGCGATACAACGTTGTTTGATGAAGTGGAAGACTATACGGGTCCTCCCATCTATGATGATGACCCATATCCTATATTGCAGGAGGCTATAGTCGAGGACTATACGACTCCTCCAATTTATGATGATTATCCATTTCCAGATTTTCAATCTCTTGATTATCTATTTATGGATTTTCCATCTCATACGTTGCAGGTAAAAATATTATCTTGTGATGTTTCTGATGATTATTCGTCTCTTTTGTTGCCGAAGAAATTTGGTGATATTTATGATGATTATTCATCTTCCGTGTTGTTGGAGAAGATTTTATCCGATGATATTTATGATGACCATCCATCTCATATGTCGCTAGATAAAATATGTGTTGCTATTGTGGTTGCATTGGCTTTCACCTTTGAACGAGTCAATTTTATTTGGGAGAAAATCAATGTAAAGTACAAAGCAACTGCTGATCTTCATTGTCGTGAGATGTACTTTGAATTTTTAATGCCTTTGAAGATGAAGCTGCACACGATTCGAGGGCGAATCGTTTCGAAGCAGAGGAGAATGATGAAGATAATGATAGATATTAGCAATAATTATAGATATATGTTATTTGATTTGATTTAATTACTTGATTTACTTCCTTTCTAAGTATTAATTAGTATTATAAATAGGAGTTATCTTTATGTATTCTGGGAGTTAGATTTGATTAATAAAAAGTTAGGGTTTATTCCCTTTGTCTGTGTTCTTCCGGTATTCGTAGAGAATCAACGGATTTTCACTGTTATGACGTTTGCTTTCGGTATTCTTTGAATCAACGAAGGTATTCGTTCTCATTCTATCTCTTCACGCTTCTAATCCAATCGAGCTCGAGCTTGAATTTGAGCTCGATAACTAAGATGCTCGACTAGATATGCTTGCATACACATTCGGCTCATATGTAATCGAGTTTGTTCGTGAGCTTCCTACTATACATATAAGTTCATGAGCCATATGATCGAGCTTGATGATCACGAGTAAAATTTGAATGGAATTCTAGTCTTTTCACGAGTCAGGTTTAAGCTCAAGTGCATTCTTTTCGGATGTACGACGAGTCAGACTTGAGATCATAAATCGTAAGTAGCGAACCAAACTCAATCGTAAAATAAAAGCTCAAGTCGAGCTCGAGCTCCATGAAATGAATTCTTCATCGAACTAAGCTCGAGCAAAGACACGACTCGCCTCGACTCGTTTAAGCCGCTACTTAAAATAAGGTATGTATAATGCGTGTTTGTAGAAAGTAGTAGATTGCTTCCCCTAGGTAGAGTTTAAGTAATACTAGTAATAATGGAGCTTCACTTTTCCCAACTACTCTTGGAATCAGAATTGATGAATTCTAGTCCAACCTGGGATCAATCAAACTCCCTTCATTCCTTCTAGCTTCTAGCTATAGATTATAGATACTCATTTATTCCAAAAAATACTTTTCTCCTAAATGAACAACAACAGCAAAAAGAAACTCAATATTTTCTTTTAAGTAACCATAACATCAACTAGGCATCTGAAATAAAAGAAAAGAAAAATCGGGCTGGCTGAAAGGAAAACCACAGCATGTTCATCCAACTTTTCCCAGATTTCCCACCATAATTTTAGTTTTCTGTTCCGATTAATTCTTTCCTTTTGTTTTTATCTTTCCGGATCTGTTATTTTTCTGGCAAGCTGAGCGTTTTCTGGCATGCCGCCGCCTCTGCCGGCGGCGGCGCCCCTCTCCGGCGACACACAGCCACCTCTCAAACCCTCAACTTCGTTCATTTCTTCCCCCACAGCAATCCCACCCAAAAAAAATAGGAATTCCGCCCATGAGTTGGCCGGATTCTGCAAAAAGTCCGGCAAAAAATCAACTCTCATTTTTTCCGGCGATGGCCATTCCACCCCAAAATCTACCGCCGCGGCAACAGCGGCCGACCCCGCTTCCGCCGCTGTGCCTGAACTCTCTGAACAGCTCCGCCTCCTCCTGCCCCCTGTTATCACGGCGCGTCGATCATCTCGACCCGGCCGATCTACTCGTTCTTCGCCGCCGTCGCCACAACATTCCTCCCCTCCGCCGCTATTTGTGGCTGCCTCAGTCTCATGCCCATCGTCGCCGACCGCCGTTTGCGTCCTCAACTCGTGTGCAAACGTGCTGTCGACGGGAACTTGGCCATCTTCGTCGCATCCCAATTTGGGGGAACATCATCTCAATTTGGGCCCTGAAACGGCATCTCATGCCCTAACGCCCACCCCCAACTGGCCCCAAACCAATCAGCCCAACCTCCTCCCCTCAACCCATCCCTCCTACAACCAAACAGCCTAGCCCCACTTCCCAGCCTTTCCTCTCCTCTAGCCCACCCGACACCTCAATTCTTGCAGACCCCATCACCTCCAAAAATCTAGGACTAAAGCCCCACTTAATTAACTTACCTGATTTCCAACCATCTCCCAACACCACATTTAATCCATCCTCCTCTGCCATTCATCTTACAACCTCCATAAATTCCCATGCACCCATACTGTCTGTTATGCTCAGCCCCCAACCACAAATAAATCCCACCATTCACCCCAACCCTCCAATTTCTACTCAAACTCCGTCATCTCCCCCCACCAATCTCCCAAAAAATCCAAACCCCACAGAAAAAATTAATACATTTGCTAACCTATTGCATAAACCAAAAAATGCACCTCTTCATTTTAATGAAGCATGCATTCCCAACACACCATTAAGAACTACCTCTACATATGAGGGTATGCCTATGATCACTTTCTCCAAGTCTGATACCTCTTCTCTTGTAGGAAAATTGGAGCTCGCTTTGGTGGGCAAATTTCCCAAGTCATCCCCTCTCCGGCACAAATCGCTAAAGCCCTTGGAAACATCAAGCTCCAAGGTGATTTCACTTGGCGATTTCTGAACTCTAGGCATATCCTCATTATATTCTCTGAAAAGCATGATTATGTGAATTTGATGTCTAGCATGGCTTCAAGGCCCATTTGGTATGTTAATGGTCACCCTATGCGTCTGTTTAAGTGGACCCCTACTTTTGATGTGTCTCATGAGACCCCGGTTGTACCAGTTTGGTGTCGTATGCCGGGATTGCCTGTACATCTTTTTGATATGCATGCTCTACACTCTATTGCTTCTCTCATTGGGACTCCGGTCCATGTTGATCATGCCACGATCACACGTACACGCCTTTCTTATGCTCGTGTTTGTGTTGAGGTTGATTTGACTGCGGCTATCCCTAGGGAAATTTTTCTGAACATTGATGGTATTTTGCTGAGTCAAAAGATTGTGTTTGAGAAATTGCCTGATTATTGTTTGGGTTGTTGGCATGTGGGACATTTTGTTGTGAACTGTTACACCACCAACGGTATAGCAAGACCTTCTAGCAAATTCTCCTCCACTTCGGGCCCCAAGCCTAAGCAACACTCTCACCCTCCCCGCCCTCGCGTGGTTCCTGCCACGAAGGCATCCACTGCTCATCCCCCCTCAGACTCACCTCACCCCTCTATCGTACCCTCTGCACCTCCCCCCACCTCACACCCTTCTACCTTAACCGCCACCCCCCCTACCCACCACATTCTGGCACCTCAACCCCACCATCTCCCCAAAGCGAAACGCAATCAACGGCGGCAACGACGTCGTGATGAGAAGCGTGCTGTGGGGATTGATCATGTCTCTGATGGTGAGACATCTTCCTCTCGTTCTCCCTCCCCTATCAGACCTCTCGACTGCAAGAACAGATTCGAGGCTCTTGCCTCGGTCGATGTGGATGATCCTATTCATGATGATCAGTGTGATGAGACTCACACCACTGACTCTGATGATTCCTTCTGGCATGATGAGCTCGAGGATGGTGAGATTGGGCTTCATCCTACTACGATGGAGGGAGTTGTCTCCCTCTCCCCCTCCCTCTGATGATGAGTGCGAATTTTTTGGTCTGGAACGTCCGAGGGATCAACAGTCAATCTACCCTCAAACGGCTCCATTCTTTAGTTCTCGCACACCAGTTGTCTTTTGTTGCCATCTCTGAACCCATGCAACATAATCCTGACTTTGGAAAAATCTGTCGCAAAATTGGCCTCCCCAAGGGAGTTGCGAACTGCAACAACAAAATCTGGTTCTTCTGCGAGGCTCGCTTTCAGATCGACATCATCCGGGATACCTCCCAACTTCTTCACCTGAGGATCTCCGATAGTTCGTTGTTAGCTAAGCCTCTTCTTCTTACCGCTGTGTATGCCTCATGTAATCACTCTCGGAGATTCGAGCTCTAGGACGCTTTGAGGGATATCAGCCTATTCTTCCTTTGAGCTGCCCTGGATCGTGGGAGGTGATTTCAACACTCTCCTTCACTACCACGACCGGGAGGGAAGCTCCACTGATCGCCATAATGAGATGATGGATTTCGCCGATGCCATTGCAGACTGCCACCTCATTGATGCGGGCTTCGATGGGCCTAGATTCACCTGGGAACGAACTGGCCTCCGTGAACGCCTTGACCGGATCCTTCTCAGCGAATCCTGGTCGTCTGCCTTTGTTGTCACTAGGATCACCCACCTTCCGAGAACTAGGGATTCTGACCATGGCCCCCTCCTCATTCGGTGCTCATTCACCTCCGAAATTCCTAAATCCTCTTTTCGCTTTCAAAACATGTGGGTTAGGCACCACACCTTCCTCGAGGGTGTGTCTCAGGTCTGGGCTTCTCCTACGGGTTTCTCCGGCATGCTGAACCTCCAGTTCAAGCTCGCTAGGGTGAAGAGGCACCTCAAAAACTGGAATTGGAATATTTTTGGAAACATCTCAGAACGTGTCAAGGCTGCTGAAGAGGCTCTCTCTACTCTTCAAGAGGCCTTCAACACCGTCCCGTCCCCCGAAAATAGAGTGGCTTTCATGAAAGCTTCGGCTGAATACTCTCTTCGTGCCAACATGGAAGAAGAATTCTGGAAGCAGAAGGCTGCTCTTCGGTGGGTCACTGAGGGCGAACAAAACACCAAGTTCTTTCAGGGATGGGTGAAACAGAAGAGATGCAAATCGAGGATTCACTCAATTTCTGAGGGCGAGGAGACTCTCTCCTCTGAGACCCAAATTCGTGACTCTGTTGTCTCCTTTTTCCGCTCTCTCCTCTCTTCTGACCCCGGTGATCTCGAGGAACCTGATCCTAGCCTTTTTCCCACCATTCCTGATCCCGACGCGAATGAGGCGCTTTGTCAGAGGCCCACACCTCTCGAGATCAAAGATGCCGTGTTTGAATCTCCAAAGACAGTGTGTCCGGGCCTGATGGATTTACCTCTCTCTTCTTTCAGGCCTGTTGGGATACTGTCAGGCTGGATGTGGAAGGTGCCGTGTGGGACTTCTTTGATGGTAACCCGATGCCCAGGAGTTTCACCGCTACCACCATTGTTCTGCTTCCTAAATGTGAAGCCCCTAACTCTTGGACTGATTTCCGCCCCATCAGCCTCTGCAATGTCACTAACAAAATCATTTCAAAGATCATCACTTCTCGCCTTGCCCCTATTCTACCGCTCCTGATCGCACCTAATCAGAGCGGGTTCGTCAAGGGTCGCCTCATCAGCGATAATGTTTTGCTCGCTCAGGAGATGATAAGAGATCTCCCTTTCTCTAACCCCAGCCCTAATGTTGCCATCAAACTTGACATGACGAAGGCATACGACAGAGTTCAATGGCCTTTCCTCAGTCTCGCTCTCCGGCGCATGGGATTCTCTGAGCGATGGATCAACATGATCAGACGGTGCACTGAGCATTGTTGGTTCTCGGTTCTGATCAATGGTTCGCCCGCCGGTTTTTTCCCCTCTTCTCGTGGCCTACGCCAAGGGGACCCACTTTCTCCGTCCCTCTTCGTGCTTGCCGCTGATTACCTTTCTAGGGCCCTAAACTCTCTTATGATCCCGCAGAGGACAGCTGCGCTTTAGCACGAGCAGACTCGCCTCCCCCTCACTCATCTGGCTTATGCCGATGATATTCTCATCTTCACCCAATCTCACCCTGACACTCTCGCGAGAATCATGTCTCTTCTCCGCCACTACGAGGCTGTCTCGGGTCAATCTATCAACCTTCAAAAGAGCAACTTCTTCATTGCTCCCAAGCACGAAGAAGCGTGGGGGGAACAGATTCACCTCTCCACGGGCTTTCAGCAGGGCGTCTTTCCCTTCTTCTATCTGAGGATCCCCCTTTACAGGGGAAAAATGAAGACTGACCTCTTCCTTGACCTCAGACAGAGAATGAGTGCGCATGTTCATAGCTGGTCTCACCGACATCTCAATTTCGGTGGCAGACTAGCTCTTGTCAAGAGCACACTCAGCACGATCCCCTTGCACTATCTTCAGGTTATGGAACCTACGAAGAAAGCCATTCGCATGCTCGAGCAGGTCATGGCCCGGTTCCTCTGGAACTCGACTGAGAACTCTCGGAAGGCCCACTGGATTGCTTGGAAAAAGATCTGTCACCCATTCGATGAAGGTGGGCTTGGGCTTCGCCGTCTTGGCGACTTAGTCTTGGCTTTTAGCTTAAAGTTATGGTGGCGGTTTCGTGCTCAGGATTCTCTTTGGGCCCAGTTCATTTCTTCCAAGTATGGTCACCCCCATTTTCCTGGCCTTGGGCCTCTCCATTCCTATCATAGTCCTACCTGGAGGCGCCTCTGTAGAGACGGTGCTCTGGCCCAACAGCATATTCGTTGGATCTTGGGGTCTGGGCGGGTCAGTTTTTGGCATGATATCTGGTTTGGGGATGCCCCTTTGTCTGATTTGTGTCATGATATGCATCTTGCTAACGTGCCTGTATCTCATTTTCATCATCATCATTCTTGGCATGTGCATGCATTACATACATATATTCATGATTTTCATATTGCCGAGGAGCTTGTTGATTCCTTCAGCCGGACGCCGGTCTTGTGGGGAGAGCGGGACGTCATGCGGTGGAATTTGACCCCCCATGGTGAGTTTTCATTATCTTCTGCCTGGGAGGAGGTTCGGCAGAGGTCCCCTCGCCAGCCCCTTCTCCGTGCTTTATGGAATGATTGTCTCACCCCAAACATCTCTTTCTTTTTGTGGCGCCTTTTACATCATTGTATCCAGTTGACACCTTGGTCCAGTCACGGGGTACTCGTATTGCATCCATGTGTCCTTGTTGTCATCAGTCTCCTCGCGTTGAGTCCTTCTCTCACCTCTTTCTGTTGGGAGATATTGTGAAGGAAGTTTGGATGAACTTTGCACACTGGTTTCACATCACACCACCACTCACCACCGATATTGCACATGCACTCTCCTTTTGGAAAAATCGCACACCACATACCTCACACACTGCACGACCACACATCACTTTTCTGATTCCATGCCTTATACTATGGTTCATCTGGACGGAAAGGAACAGCCACAAGCACCGTGGAGTTCCTTTCCTTGCTTCTCACATTATTTTGCAGGTGATCCAGCATCTTCGGCTCTTGGTTATGGCCAAGAAGCTCGCCCCCTCACAGTGGTGCGATTGCTCTCCGCAAGTTGATTTCATGCCATATTCTGCCCCTGTGAGGCGGCCCCTCCGGTCGACGCCGGTTCTCTGGCGCCCGCCACCAGCCCTCTGGGTGAAGCTGAGCACAGATGGTTCTTTTGACAGAGGGCAGATGAGAGCTGCCGGTGGAGGTTTGGTTCGTGACCACCGTGCTTCACTCCTGTCTGCTTTCAGCCTGCCTCTCCAGGCAGCCTCGAGCTTCGATGCAGAGCTCCAGGCTGTCCATCACGGCCTTCTCGTCGCCTCCCAGCATTCCTCGCATGTGTGGATTGAGCTCGATGCTGCTGCTGTCGTGGCCCTGCTATCCTCTAATCGCCATGGGTCCGGGCTCACACGTATCACTATCACCCAGATCCGTCTTCTGATCAGAGAGTTACAGGTTAGGATCTCTCACATTCATCGGGAGGGCAATCACCCGGCCGATTTCATGGCACGCCTCGGTCATCGGCTTCAGACGATGATCACATTCGATGCCAGCTCAGCCCCGAGGCCTTTTTTGTCCCTGGTTAGGATGGACCAGCTTAGTTATCCTAATTTCAGGCTGCACAGTTAGATGTTAGTGCATATTTTTTGTCAAGCTCCATTCTTTATCATTAGCTCGTTTGTATATATGCCCCCTTGAGTGGGCTTTTTGTTTTAGATTTTCAGGTTGTAGTTTGGAGGATGAGCACTTTTGGTTCACCCTCACCATAAACTATGTTCTTCCCCCGTAAGGGGTTGATTATATATATATATATATATATATATATATATATATATATATATATATATAAATGATGTTCCTTAAGGGAAATATAAAAAAGAAACTCATCTAAAAAAGAATTCAAAAATACTTTAATTCGATGTTAAAAGCAATTCTTGGTTTAGCATGCAGTGTAACTAGGCAGCAGGTGTGGCTGCATTTGTCAGAAAAAAAAATATTCATTATCAAAGTATAGACTCACGCCTACTCCTTTTATCATTACTATCTTCAAACATCTTTTTCCAATTAAAAAACAAAAAACAAAAAAGCAGCCGTGAAGAAGATGAATTTCAGACTAACGTGAAATAAACATAATTAATTTATAAAATAAAAAAACACCATCGTTTCATATCATAATAAATAATACTTACTACTACTTCTATAGTTCTATACATTACGAAACTAAGTGATTCCACATTCTTCACTTCAAACAGTACTTTTAGCAGCCGTACGAGGAATAACTCATGTAATTATATCTCGACCTCACGTTGTTGCCGCTGTAGACAGGATCGCTGTAATCGACGGCCTTGATCACCATCGCCTCCCGCCTCCCGTCCTGCTCCTGCACGGCCCCGAACACGATCTCGTTCGTCTCGCTGTTCTGCAGCTCGTAGAAGGTCTGGGGGCTCGACGGCTGGTGCTTCTGGTGGTGCTGGTGCTGCTGCAGCTGCGGGTAGCTGCCGGAGTTCCATTGGTTATAGTAGTTGCGGCTCTGCTTCGACTGCCTCGACCTCTCCGGGTCCTTCGCCGAGTAAGGGTAGCTCTTTCGCGGCGTGGGCTCTCTCTCTCGCGTCTCCAAGGGAGGCGGCTCGTCCTCGCGCGGGACCACGAAGCTCTCCTGCATGGGCCAGGCGTTGCCGTGCCTCGACTGGTAGGGGTAGCTGTGGTGTTGTTGTTGAGGGTGGCGGTGGAGGGTCGGCGGTTTTTTGGAACCGGAGAATAGTCCTCCAAAGATTCCGGCAATGGAGGAGCCGGTGTGGACAAAGAGGTTCCGTAGGGAAGTGAATAAGCCGTCTTCTTGCTTGTCATATTCGTCCTCGGCTGGAATTAGGGGCGGCAAGACGGATTTGGCTGGCGGCCGTTGGTACGGTGCAGGTGGCATGCTCTTTGTGTACGGCTTCGGTTCCTTTTAATAGAAAGTGATCGGACGACATTAATAACGCAACGAGTTAAGTAATCTTGGTCGAAAAATGTTGTAATCATTCGAAAATATTAAACACGAGACAAGATACGGAGTGTAACACCAATTGCTGACCAAAAGACTTCAACACAGATTCGATGTAGTTATCACGAGTGAAGACCCTATTTCACGATTCATGTCTTGTTCCGTGTCCAAATGCTTTGAAATAATGGAAAACAAATGTAGTCGTCATGGAACGAGACACTAATCGTAACATCAATCGTGAACCAGAAAATCTTAGCTCACATTGGACAATAGCTCGTGATAAGTTGAATGAGAGGCTACGCAATTTGTACTTACAGTGTCGTCCGAAAGCATGGAAGCAACCCGACGCTGTAACAAGGCCAGCATGTAACCAAAGAAGCAGGCTGCAGCGAGCACTGCTATTCCTGGAAACAAATTATTCAAACATATCTCATCACATTCGACAACGATAATGGAATTCAAGCAATGAGGGGCCAATAAATAGGTGTTGTGTTAACCTAAATCGAGATTGCCATCTTCCTCATGGGAACAATCATGTTCGTGGAGCTGGATCTCTCGTATTGCTTGATTCCCCCTATCTATAACCAAAAGGGAGCAGCTGCTTCCAACGTACAACAAATCAAAATCATCCGAGAATTTGGCATCCTCACTTGGTCCGTCTACGTGTCCTCCTCCCCGGCCTAACTTTCCACCCGCTATCGTCACAACTCCTACACGAAACGAAACAAAAGAAATGTTGGTATATCTGCATCAGTACATAGATTCCCTTTAAGTGTGCTCAAATAATGGTTAGGTAAAGTTCGTTAAATTTTACCAGAATCGGTGATTTTCCTAATCGCCATATTCATCGTGTCAGCGACATATATATTCCCACTATCATCGACAGTAAGTCCTCTAGGATGGTTAAGTCTTGCTTGTCTCAGCTTCCCATCTACATGACCATTATACCCTTCGGCCGATCCGGCTAGCAACTTAGGTCGACTATCTGTATTAAGCCAATCATCAAGAGATTGAGTAACAATCCAATAAGCCGATGGATTACACACAATTTGGAAAGAAAAATTGCACAACACAAGTAGCTTTTCTCACAATACAGTCAAAAGAACTAAAACTTTACTCGAGCTTCGCGAAGTTTCTTTAAGTCATAATTAAGAGTGTACTACATTGAAAAACGATTTAAAAATGTGACTTGAAACAAAATGAGACGCAACTTTAAGTGCCTCTAGACATCATCATATTTCCCAGTCAAGTTCATCAACTGTGCATTGGATTCTTGATCAGAAACAGAAGGTCGAGTCATGAATCTCAAGAACTTCTTGTCAGCATCAAGAGTAATGCTACATCGGAGAAATTGCTAAAAATTTGACGTGCCTTTTAGAAATGGTATTGTTGTTTATTCTAGTTCATCAACTGAGAATTGGATTCTTGATCAGAAACCGAAGCTCGAGTTAAGAAATCCTAGACTTATGTCACGAATTAACAAGTCGAGGAAATGCAAACTATACGAAATCAAGGCGCATGATAAAGAGTCATTCCCTTGTACGAGATGCAAAGCTAGTTTAGGATTGAAAAGAGCTCAACATAAACAACAAAATGAATCTCAAAAAAGAGTAAAGCATTCGAGTCGCAGAATATCGATATAACTCAGTTGTACAAGAAAAGTACCAGAAACCAACAAATTTATGAAAAGAGAATCAAATCCAAACGAAAAAGATGTGCAGCACCCTAAAAAAGAAGAACCTTGCTCTGAGCAAAAGCAAAATATAGAGAATAAAGTAATTTAATAAACAATACAAAGTGTCAAGAGTAATCTCCAAGAAAAGAATTCAACTAAAACCTCTGAGTTCCATATTCAGGCATAACTACAATCAAAGATCACAACTTTATATCACAAAATCACATAAATTAAACACAAGCGATAAAAAAATCAAGAGCAATCTCCAAGAAATTTGAGGAATTCAACTGAATTCAACCTCTGAGTTCCAAATTCAGACATAGCATTCAAAGATTGCAACTTTAACACAAATGCAGCTGAATTCAAGCTTCCCATTATGAATTAATTAGATTAAATTTTTTTTTGAAAGAAACTCACATCGAGATAAAGGTGTAGGGATCTTGTAAATGTTGCTGTTTTGAGAGTCTAAAATGAGAAGCTCTTCATCTGGTGAGATCTCCACCTTGTAGGGCTCAATCCCATGCTTGCTTCCATCAAACACTGTCTCAACTGTGTATCCACCTTCAAATTTCATCATCGAACGGCTAGAAATCGCTGCAAATCACATCACCCCACAATGAGAGAGAAAGAATGAGATAGAGAGTCTTGAAAATGTGGAAATGTACCGGTTTTGGTGGCTGATTTCAGAGACCAGAGCCGCTTGAAAATGGTGGAGACAACCTTCGTGACTACCCCACTAACGATTTCTGAAAGATTAAAAAAAAATAATTAACAAAACCAAAAAAAAAAAATCAAGAAATGAGTGAAATTAACAAAAAAAAGAACAACATTTCAAGAAAAATGAATGGTGGAGAGAGGTCTCACTTATAGCAGGTGAAGCAGAAGCAGAAGAGCATCCAGCAAGAAATATGAGGAGAATTAGAAGAAGAACCACACGATTATTTCTCCCCATTTCACCTTCTTTTCTTTTTTGTAATAATTCAGCAAACAAGCCAGAACAAGAGAGAATTTTCAAGAAAATGAGGAGGGCAAGCTCAACATTCTTCTTCCCCTTTCTTATCACTCATTAGTGTTGTACTTCCCATGAGTCATAAATGAGAGGAAGCATGAGGTGACTAAATAAGGAAGAGAGAGAGAGAGAGAGAGAGAGAGAGAGGGAGTACTTCGGTAAACGAAGCTGAGATTCAATATTAAAGAATAAATAGAGCTTATTAAAGCAAATCACAATAGACATATGCTGTTTTTTTGTCTTTAACAGAAGCAACCAACTCTGTCTTAAATCCTTTTTTTACCATTTAAAAAAAAAAAAGGAAAAATATTATGTCGATATTTATATGGTGATTTTTGAGTAAACACTACTAATATAGTATAAGTATTATAATTGATAAATTAAATGAAATTACATCCCACTTTCTGAGATTTTGGAATCTTGAAATAAATTGAGGAAGTTTCATTTGGATTTAATTTTTTTTTGAAAAGAATCAAATAATTGCAGTTTGATTAAATTAATTTAATAACTTTATTATGTAATACAGTAAATATTCGATATTGTTTGAGTGAGCGAAATTGGAATTTTCCTTAATGTTCTTTCCCTCATATTACATCCTCGGATCCATATGCAATTGAAATATTTACTGTGCCCATGTAATAAAATAAAAGGATAAGAGAAATAAGTAAATATATGTGACATAAGTAATCATCATTATATTTAGTTCTCTGCAACCAGCCGCTTTCTGCATTCTATTTTAGAAACAAATTTAGTAAAAAATTCAAGAAAAAGTTTCCTACTAACACGTTTATGTTGCTTATGTAACAAGTCAAGTGCGACTAGTTTCTGCTTTGGCACGTATAAATATGTCGGAATAAATAAATAATTAGCAATATTCATAAACTAAATAATAGTAATTGAATAGTACGACACTACGACTCGCGCATGCAAAGTGGGACAAAAAAAAATTTAATTTCATTGGTTTAATTAAATATCAAATAAAATAATTTTGGGCTCAATTGGGTTTCTATATTTCTTTAAGAGATAATACACCTTTTTGTCCACTTTCACATTCTAAAATCAATTTTCGCTTTAGAATATAATTTAATCAAATTTTACTTATATTTTGGTTTGGATGACAAAAATGCCCCTCCTTCCCCCTTAGGGTTGGTAGTAGCTTAGCACAACCCATCCCAGCCCGGCCCGGGCCAGTTGGACGGCCCGGCCCGGCCCGAACTGCCCGGTAAACAGTACTAACTGAACATAAACGGTAAACAGTACTAACTGAACATAAACGTACTGCGTAATCAGTTATAATTTGATATTATCCATTTACCACTTACCACTTACCGGTAAACAGTACTCGTAGAATATAAACGTATTGCGTACTTACCGGGTTAACAATACTAAATGATAAAAACGTACGGTGTACTTACACATTTCAGGAGGGAAAAAATGGAATTTTTTTTGGGCCGGGCTGGGCTGATCGGGCTGGGGCGGGCCTAGGCTGGGCTGGGTTGGGTTGGGTTGGGAGAGAGGAAGGGAAAAGAGTGGGGTAAGGGTATTTTTGTCCACCCCATCAAAATATGGGTAAAATTTGTATTTTTTATATTCCAAGACAAAATTTGATTTTATAATGGGGGATTTTAAACATAGCCACGCTTTCTCTCCCTATAGCCCCCAATTTTAAATTAATGATGAAAATTGCAAATAAATTACTAGTTTATCCTTATACCTCAATTTACTTTCATTCATCATAGCCTCTCCAAATATAAGAAAAAGAAGACTAATACGATGAACTGTTGTTCGTCTCCACACCAGCAAGATTAAGGAAAATATTCGACATCCATTATTGTTGCCGCAGCTCTTCTTCCTCTGATTGGATCATTACTGCAGATTTCCTCTGCACATCAGTGTAGATATCAATGGAATTGAGTTAGGTAACATTGGAGATTTTCTCCTAATTGGAGCATAAATGGTTGCACCATTGCGAGGGCAAGACGGCACACATGTACTGAGAATCGATGGCGGCAGAACAACCGGCATTATCACCTTCGCCGCCTTGGTCCATCTCGAGGAGCAAATCCATGAGAAAACCGGCAAATTCAAAACGCCATGAAAGCTGATTTCTTCGACATTGTTGCCGGTACCGGGATCGGCTCTCTCCTCGCTACAATACTCGTTGACGATGATGGCTCCGGACGTCTGCTCTTCTCCGCTCGGGAGGCAGCGAAATTTTTTGGGCGAATCAGGCGAAGTTGTTCAAACCGAAAAGGCTAGCCGGATTCCGCCGGAGGGTGACATTTACCGGTCGGAGCATGGACTCCATGCAGCATGCGGCGTTCTGGCGGAAGACGACAAGGTTTTGACTCTCATATGTGTCAGCCTCTCGTGCCTTGCTTTGACCGGCGTTGTTCATTTTCTCCCACGCCGATGCTGCCGAGTCGCCGATCGAGCTTCGACTTTGAGCTGTCGAAGGTCATCCGCGCCTAGTTGGCTACACCTTTAACGTTCAAGTTGTACAAGCTCTCGTCCAGCGATGGAAATATCTCGTCTCTGGCGGTGGACAACGGACTAGTGATGAACATCCCCACCGCGCTATCCGCTATCGTCACACACGTTCTGCACAACAAAGCATGCGTCGGTGGTGACTGAGGCTTTACCAATACAGTTTCAGCTTGTTTAGATTTGTGGGGGCTATGCTTATGAAGTAAATTGTGGCTATGGCCTATAGGGATATAATAGTAAATTTATTAATAATTTATAATTTTTCAAAATACGGGGGCTATATGGAGAAAATCAGGGGCTATGTTTAAAATTGCCCTTTTATAATGTGTTTTTTGGGTATTTTATTTTTTTCCTCCTTCTTTAAATACTAATCCGTTAATTTGATTTAAAGTTCTAGAAATGAAATTAATTCATTTGGATTTGGTTCAATTTTTTAATTGGGCCTTAAAAATTAATTCAATGTTTGGCCCAACCTTTCTCCATTACTAATTATAGTGATAAGATTTAAAATAAAATAAAATTATGCAACCTAAAATAAAATGCTCTGTTTTTTTTCTTCTGTATATAATAATTTCGTTGTATGAAACAAAACACGAGAAAATATGAAGAGAATTCCTTTGAACTTCACTTTACTTTACCTCGTATAAAGGAGTGCGTTATAATCATTTACATGAACCAAACATCCCACAACAAGAAGCTACACATGGTAGATCATACCTACCTCGAGCGTCGACGCCCGCGGGAAGCTCGAGACGTACGTCGGCGTTCTCGAGTTCCTCCGTAGGAAGTCGTAGCCGACGTTCACCACGAGCCTCTTCATCAGGCTCGACCCCGACTTCGCCTTCACGTAGCAATGCCCTAGAATGAACGCCATCCCTGCCTCCCTCGCCTCCATCAACTCCCTTAGCTCGGAGCGCGCCACTCTCTCGATTTCCGGGCACTCCGGTACGAGAAACCTAACTCTCTTCCTCGGACCCACTGGCGAGCTGATTTCCTCGAGCCTCCGTTGGGCTCGAGGCGTCTTCAGACGAGGGCGGGTCCATCGATCCGCCCTCGTCCTCCCATATCCTGACGCCTTTTGAATGAGCTGATGTGGTCCCGATTACCATCATCTTCTCGTCGCTCTCGAGATTGATTTCCGAACCGTTGCATTCCGACACCTCCGACCGGATGAACTCGGCGATGCAACAAACGAGATCCTTCTCAAACTCCACGTCATCGATGATCGTGTCGCGGTATCCGTACCGCGCTATGCATCGGTAGACTCGGTACTCCTTCGGCCCGACTCTCCCTACCAGGAATCTCTCGTCCGATCGAACATGCGGCACCGGGACGTACTTGATGCAAAACAAAACCAACACTTGATGGAAAGCCGGGAGATTCGTCACGAAATGCGAGAAGATGGCCGGAATCCCGGAGACGAGCTCCGTGTGGATGAGGCCAATTCCTTTGACACGGACAATCCCTAGATTCGGACCCAAACCTAGGAGCCAGTTGATGGAGACCTTGTTTTGGACATCGAACTCGTACTTCTTCAACGTCCCGTAGTGCCACGTGTACATTATCGCAAGGAAAATGAAGGAGAGCGCGATCGGGACCCACGCGCCTTCGCGGAACTTGATCAGAGACGCGAGAAGTAGAGAGCTTCGATCGAGCCGAAGAAGAATAAGAAGCAGATGGCTAGAAACACATTTCTCTTCCAGCATAAGATGATGACAAGAGACATGAGCCATGTTGTAACCAACATAACTGTAATAACTGCAAGACCTGCTCCGACATAAAAACGAAACATACCATCAGAAACCCGAATAAGCATTCGAAGAAGAACATAACATACGCGGGAAAACCGAGATCCAAAGCAAGAATCGACCAAAATATAGTAAGTTTTCTGCAGAAGTTACCTAGAGGCATTGCTTATATGCTTTGTATCCCTAAAACCAATAGTAACAGCCAAACATAACAGCATCAAAGTCCAGTTGATTTCTGGGATGTAAATCTGTCCACAAACTTTAGACGACGTGTGTATTATCTTGACCCTCGGAAAACAGTTCACTGCACAACATTGCTTGATGATGGAGAAAGTCCCAGTAATGATAGCTTGACTTCCTACAACTGCAGCAAGAATCGCGATAGCAAGAACTGGCCATCGTAACTTTTCTGCAATCATAAGGTGAATATTAATTAGGAATGGAAACTACGGTTATCGAATTTCATAAATGAAAAGAAACGGATAAATTTAATATACCAGGTACTGATACGTAGAATCCGATCTGGTAGTCACTCTCGATTACGTGATGCTTGGAAAGATAAGCAGCTTGTCCCATATAAGCAAGGATTAATGATGGATAGACAACACAGCTAAATGCTATCTGCAGAAACGAAAATTCGAAAATAACATTAATATAAATAGAAAACAACATATAGTCAAATTTAACAACAGGGCATTCATCAATATTGTACTCGAAACATTAAATTTTCTATCCGTATACCTTGATGGAGAGCTGTGAAAAGTGACCAAGATCAGCAAACATAGCTTCCGAACCTAAATGTGTATATTCGATTAGTGACTCGAAAAAATGTGTAGTGGGGTAAGAACTAAGAAATAGTGCACTTTCATACCTGTTATACACAGCAGAATTCCGCCTAACGACATCCAGCCTCTTCGTCGTGTCTTTTTTAAGAATTTATACATGTAATATGGAGAGAGTGCCTCGTAAACGTGTGGATTCCAGTGTATAATATTGTAAACTCCGATTGCGCTGATGCAGAAGAGCCATGTTATGACTACTGGTGCGAATAGGAACCCTATTCGATGAGTCCCGTAGTGTTGAAGATAGAACAAGAACACCAGTATTACACAAGCAACTGGGACTTCTATATCTGCATTAGATGAAATAATTTAATAAAAATATTATCTGAAAACCAAAGTCTTATTAAGATTAAGAACTGAATAACAGATTTAGCATGATGAATATGAGCTATTAATTAACTTTTCGGTTATGCTTAAAGATGATACAACACAAGTATACACTTTCAGATAATAATTCTTTAATTATATCAAAGTTTTTCTCTTTTTTTTTCTTTTTCTTCTTCTTCTTCCATAATGTGATATAGGTGTTAGACCATACACCCTTACTGAATCTTGATTCAATTCAAAGTAAGTTCTAGTAACAAAATAAAATCAAGACTTTATCAGAAAATCATTCGACTTTAGTGCTGCTTTTCCATTTTTCATAATGCAAGATTTACTTTTCAAAGTTACGATGTTATCCACAAAAACTCTTAAAATATAATCACTCAAGAATCTGTTTCCTCAACTTGGATCTCCACTATTGATAATAGATAACTTATACCCATACATCCACCACAATCAAGAAAGAAGGTGACCTAACTTTACTTTATATAGATAACAGTGATTGGACTTTGATTAAAGCATAAATATTTTGTCATAGCATAAGAAAAAAAGGTCCCACAAAAATGCATTTTCTTTAAAATTTGGTGTGATATCTTTGTCCACGAACTACACGTCGACTGATAATATAAAAAAAAAAAACAACACAAAAAAAAACTATGCAGATTTTCAGTGGGAATTCTAGAACATCTTAATCAAATATGACAACTTGAATAGCCTTTTCTTTTTTGGTCCAATCTCAGTTTCTACCAAATTTCATTTTTTTTCAATGCCACATCTCAATCACTCTGTAGTGTTCAAACTACACACGCTGAAGAAGTCTGGAAACGAATAAGATGAAGAGCTAAAGACACACGATTCAGACAAATGCGATGCTGTGCAAGAAACCAGCAATTAAGAATATTCTATATGGAAGTAACTTTCATTAGCTCAATTTAGAAATTTCAACTTTGATCCTTAGTATTTGCTCGAAAAAACTGACTTCTTGACCACTAAAAGACCGAAACTAAACACTTTTAGACCATATAACACAGCATCAAGTAAGGAAGAACAGATCCAAAGAGAGACAATAAGCTCACATTGATGATGATGCTTCGAGACAACGAGCTCCAATCCGGAAACTGCAGAAAAAACTGCGAAACAAAGACGAAACAGATCAATGCTCAGTTCGAACTTCGAATCTAACAGCATAACAACACAATCGGTTCAAGAATGTCGATTTTTTCTACCTGAAATCGCAGGCGTGAGAACCCCATCTCCAATAACAAAACAAGTCCCAATCAAGGCCAAAATAAGCAGCATTTTCTGTAGAACTCTGTGTTTTTCCAATGTGGATCTCAGTTTCAATCCAAGGCCTCCATTTCCAGAAGAAATCCCATCTTTCTTGTATTCATACAAATCCTCATCAGCTAATTGGCCATTAGGCAAAGTGCTGACATGTGCGTGGCGGCAGAGGAGAGAATACAAGGCAAAAGTCCCCCCTTCGCCATTATCGTCAGCTCTAAGCACTATGAACACATATTTAAGAAGTGGGATCAAAGTTAAAGTCCAAAACACAAATGACAAAACCCCATAGATCTCCTCATTAGTTTCTGAGTGATGAATGTCCTCTGCAAATGTGCTCTTGTACACATACAAAGGCGAAGTACTCAAATCGCCATAGACAACGCCTAAGCTCTGATACGCCAATGTCAGCACAGTCCTCCATGATTGTCTCTACAAAAATAAACAAAACCCATGTCACCAAATCATGAGAGAGAAAGACCCAGAAATTCAAAATGATTTTTTAGCATCAAGAACTCACCTTTAAGGTATTTTTATTATTATCTGGGCTCCAGCCTTCAATATCCATGACGGCCTTCTCAAAATCATGGGGAAATCATTTCTTGACTATGAAAAGTAAAACCCTTCCAAGTCTGAGCTAACACTACAAAAAACTAAGCTCCTCCCTTCACCCTCAGCCCAAAATACTCCAAGAAATCAAGAAAAACAAACAACCCTTTTTCAAGAAATGGCAAATACAAGAGACAAACACGAAAATCTACAAAAGGGAAATCAAGAAAAATGCAGTCTTGGGCGGATGAACCACTGAGAAGAAGAAAAAGCCGGTGGGAAAAATCGTGCTATAGAATATCACTGAGCATATTGTCTCCAAACATATGTATAGTACGTGGACAGTGGACACTATGAATTGAGTAACATGATTTAATAACTAAAAAAAACATATATATATTCTTAAAGTTCCTCACTGTACATAAATGGGCTGTATCTCATAAAATATGCAGGAATAAGATCAAGAAAATCCCACCTCCATTGGATCAATAACCACTTAAACAAACCTTCAAAAATCAAAAAAGAGTCAAAGAATTGTTTAGAGAAAATGGGGGAGTTTTTAAAGAGCAAGTTGTGCAGTGTGTGTGAGCTAGCTAATGATGGAGGCTTCGGTTCTCAAAATCTGCTTCAACTTTTTGCATTTGTAATTTTTTAAAACTAGAATATACTAATGTAGGTGAGTGGTGTGTGAGTGTGTGTAGTTCTATATTATCTTCATAATTTACAGATACTACTTTCATTTCTCAGTGTTTTTGTGGGGTTGGTTGATAATGGAGGGCGTGGCCACTATACTGGTTTAAAAGCTTGATTAATATTTATGATATCATAAGTTAAAATTAATATTATTAATTTACCATAGATAATGAAACATAATTTTGAGAAAAATAGGGAATTTCTCTTGGCTTAAAACTATTAGGCCACATTGTGTAATTTTGGACCATGAAAGCAACGTTGTATGAAAAAAAATCAAGAAATGAACTCGGTGAAAGTAGAGGCTGACTGATTCAGTAGGGAACTGTTTTCTTTTCTTTTATTTTTATTTTTTTCTTTTTTATTTATTAATTTGAGTGAACTGCCATTGTCATAACTCATAAATGGGCATTTACTCTCGTTCAATATTTGCATTTTTGCCCCATCAGACTTTCTTCTTAACCCACACAGTATTTGTTGTTTTTTTTTTTTTGGAGTAGTAGCTAGTAGTACTAAATAATTTCAGAGGCAGATGTGTTTTACTATATAGTATTAATCGTTGACACAATGTCTCTAAATTTCAATTTCTTTTATATAATATACATGTGAATTGTGAATTTGAAGATAAAAATGGTTTCAGATGTTGAAGTTCTTTTATGTGTGGAATTTTTGTTAATCTATTTACTTTGAACATGATTTATTTATTTTTTATTTTTTTATTTTTTTATGTTGTTAGCGAATCTCGCTACTTCTTGGCCCTTGTTCGGATGGATTTGTTGCCCTATTGGGTTCTCTAAATTTTAGATTCAGATTAGTTAGTTTTTTTTATAATTTGCATTTCACTTTTTCTTCATATTCTGATAGGTTCTCTTGTTGGCTTTCTAAAATGGTCACTTTTTTGGTTATTATCAATATATCAGTTTCATGATTTGCTTTTCCTGCTTTTGTAGAGAGTTGGATCTCATGACGATTCTTCTCAGGTTCTTTCGATTCATATTGGGGACAATACTCTATTTTAGTACTATCTCGTTGAAGATAGTACTCCGTTGGGGGTTTGCCTAACTTCTCAACCTTAAGGGTGGTGTTGTTATTGAAAAGGAAAAAAAAAACCTTTACTTCATATAATATGTACATTTACATGTTGTTGAAAAAAATATTTACAAACATCAATTCTAAGTACAACCTCTTTTCAATAAAAAGAAAAAGGAGCAAATTATAGCAAAATCAATTGTAATGGTTATAGCTATAGGTCATTAATTCAGAATCCAATCGATATTTTCTCTGTTGTATTACCATGTACTCACGCCACGAATAAATTAAAGAGAGAATAAAATGTTTTTTTTTTTAAAATAATAAATTTCACCTTATTACCATGCACGTTTATTCAACGTCTATTAACTAAATTGACAGAAAGAAACGCTTTACCTTTTAAGTCTTGTTTTTGTCTTAGTGAATGACAAAACGTAGGGAAGTAGAATTCGAAATAGAAATCGCTAGAATAATGAAAAGTTAATTATTATATTCCTTCAAGAAAAAGTTATAGATAAATTCATAAATTTTCAACGAGAAATTACACGATTCCGATTCTACGTGGAGATGCCTACTAATTTAGACTTTATCGTCTTGTCTTTTATTATATACCCTTTTTGTTAATAATTCTAAATTATTTGGAATTATTTAATTGCGAAAGCAACATGCATTACAAAACAACTCCACTTATTAATCAATATATGAGCTATTGATCTTTCATTCACAAAAGAAATAAAAATAATAATAATAATAATAATAAAGAAGGGAAAATCTACTAGAGAATATATTTAAAAAAAGAAGAAGAAGAAGTAATGCTGAAAGAGAATCATAACTCGATACAGGAAATTGCCCCAAAATATTTTACATAACATTTTGTCAAATTCTGGTTGTGTACATGAACTTTAAAATTTGCTTATAAATACACAACTTTTTAATTGTTTCTGATTTTGCACACGAGGTCGATTTTTTCCTAATTTCGTCAGATCTCATATTGATGTAGAAGCCGGATTTGTCAAACTATTAGTGAGATCCGCCTTTCATATTAGCACGAAATCAGACGAAATTAGGGAGAAAAATCGATCTCGTGTGCGAAATAAAAAATAAAAATAAAAATGAAATAAAACAATTGAAAGGTTGTTTATTTATAAGCAGATTTTAAAGCTCATGAGTAATTGTGTATTTTGGGGCAATTATTCCTAATCTCATACAATTACTTTTATATTATTATTTTTAGAATAAAATTATAAAATTACAATTGAGTCCAATCCCAACATGAATACTAGAATACCACAATAGCCTGCTCCATCTCAATAGCTAGCCAATACGACAACGAGAAAAATAAATGATGAGATTTTATTAACCATTTTTTTAGCAAAATAGCATCAAATAATATATAAATAAAAGTGAGTATAACATTTATGAATCAAACAAATTAAGTAAAACAGGACAACTTAAAAAAATGATATTATTTTCTTCTTCCCCATGCATGGCAATTGGCACGAAGAACGTTACTAGTAACATGGGATTTATTCTGGCCGGCCATTTTGATTGATCAAGTTCAATTTAAATTATAGCCGAAAAAAACATGAAATAATTATAATCACTTATATTTTGAAAATGAAATAATTATCATAGATTATAATTATTTACATCATACGGAGTACTATATTACAATTATTTATTAAAAAAAATAATAATTATGATATATGAAGTACACTTATATAAAAGTGCGTGTGTTAAAATATTAGAGCAATAACTACAAATTTTGCAACTCGTGATTATAACAATTTTTTTAGCAAAATTTATAGTTCATTTTCAAACTATCGTCGTTGATTATTTATTGAATTTCTCGAGATTATTTGCTTAATCAATAAATATAACTCATCAAAATTATTAATTAGCCAACTTATAATGTCGGCCAATTAAGGTATTTATTTAAGGATTTATTGTTGTGTTGGCACTACCAAAACAAAGCACAACAACTTCCTTTATTTGGTTTTCATGTTAGGAAAAATTGCTCAAGGGATTAAATATCTTTAAATAATGCTGCAATAATTAATTATTTCCTCAGAATGGACAAACATCCAATCACAATTCCTATAAAAAGACAATTTATGATGATCTTCTTTTCTTGAGTTTGGCCTTTGGAGAGGTAGAGCTGTGGAGCAATAGTGATTATATTATTATTTAATTTTTAAATCCCCTTTATATTTTTAAATTATTTTATCAAAACAAAATACTTTTGGAGGGTTCAATAAAAATGACTCACGTTATCACGTAGATGCCTTTTTGGGCCTATATAAATTTAAGGGCCTTTTTTTTTTTTTTTTGTCGTCGTTTTTGACTAAATATCTATGACAAAATAATTGGAAGTCCGATATTTGAATATTTTAATATACTTAAAAACAAAAGAATTGCCGCAAATTATTATACTTTAATTTCCAAGTAATCCTTTTGTTTTGGATGGTATTATGTTTATTACTATAAAAAAGCCTTCATTAATATTTGAACTAATAATCAAGTTAAACTTTTGTGAAAATTAACTTTGTTATTTCTGCTCAAAATGCATCAAGGTAAGCTATGATTCTTAAACTTTTACAACGTTATAATATCATGAAAAATATGATGGCAAATATAATAATGAGTTGAACTACCTAAAATATATAATTAAATTAATTAGGTAAGATAGCTCAAAGCTGATATCACTAAATCTGCTAATGATTTGATATTTATATATATTGAAAAAGATTTCGACAAAAAGAGTGAAGTAGACATCCACCACACTTACAATTTACAAACACGTATCTGTCCCACCGCTGAAAATCTTTTTGTTTTTTTTTATAAATAAAATGCTAACTACAGTATCAAATTTTAACACACGCACACACGCATATATATATATACACACACACACACATATATATATATATATATATATATATATATATATAACAAATTTATATTAAAAATGGACACGTTTCCTTCAGTGATTGGACTTTCAACTTTCAACTCTTAGTAATATGGCTGATACAGGTTTGCATGTTTACATGTTTAATTTACGAGTTGGATTATATATGTTATATATAGTGTGTGTGTATATATATATATCAAATTATATTTTGATATGTTTATAAATAAATAAAAAAGAAAAAGAAGAGAAAGATTCTATCTTTTCTGGAATGCTGAGTAAAATCACACTTAGATTATTGTTCATGTATAAATGGCTTATCAAAATGCATGACATGATAATTAATTGATTTGTGATACGATGGCACTATTATTGGCACTTTGATTTTTTTTTTTCCATGATTTATGGATGTTTATAATTATCTGAATTCATTGACTTTCCACGTTGCATGTGTAATTAGGGTTGTCCACTCATTATATAATTTAACAATCCAAAATCTCCACAGTATTTTGTTTTTGTCCAAAATAGTTATTTAAGACAGTACATACATTGACATTTATTTTCATTTCAGTCCCTGAATATTATTTTATTTTATTTTCTTAAATTCTTCTTGTTCATCAAACTTAGGTGATCACGTGCAGGAAAATTCTTCTTCAAAGTTCATACTTGTGAAAATGTGGTATCTATTTCGTACAAACCCAAACAATTAAAAATTCCATATAATTAAGCAAAATAATTTTCGATGTTTATTTATATTCTATTATCAATTAATTGTGATATCTGGATCATGCACGTGGATCGGAGCAATTTCAGGAATCTTAACACTCATACAAAAATTATTCAGGCAGAATCTCAATGCACAAATTAAATAAATTTCAAATTTCATAAAATATTTCGGACTTTTTAATTGAGAATGCTTGATTTATAAATAAATTCAAGATGGGTAAGAAAATACCATTAGTCCATTTTTATCGCATCTTGTTGAAATACAATTATTTATACACTATTGAAGTAACAATTATTTATAAATACAAGACCAAACATACTATAGATATAAATGTATATATGTATGATACGAGTATATCCCGATAGATTCATAGATATCCGTTATTTATTTATTATTTAGGAATATTGTATTAACTTGAGTCGAGCGTATTATAAGCTCCTTTACGGGTTTTCTTAGTTGATTCTTTCCCGTATCGCAAAATGAGAGCACCAATTGATAAGGATTGAGTCCTTATCAAACGACGGTGAACAAGATGTTCACGCCGATCGAGTTGCGGGAAGAACAGACAAACCCTTCTAGGGTTGGGAAGGAAAAAAAACTTGCGTAAGAAGTAAAATAAACTTGACGGAAATAAAGAAAAATAGATTTGGCTTAATTCTTGTTGTGATATTCCATAATAATGAAGACCTATTTATACTAGACATCCTAGGGTTGATTCGACTCTCTTTTGCGATACGGGAAAGAATCAACTAAGAAAACTTGTAAATGAGCTTATAATACGCTCGACTCAAGTTAATACAATATTCCTAAATAATAAATAAATAACGGATATCTATGAATCTATCGGGGATATACTCGTATCAGATACGAGATATGCTCGTATCAATGTATTTATAAAATCGTACTCATATAGATGTATTATATGCAATATACCGGCATAACCTATATGAGACTGTTATAATTATGAGAACCAAATCTATAGGGAGAATCTTTTTTTATATATATGTTTTCATATATTTTTATATATACTAGTATTATGTTTTTTCTACTTTGCTCATTTAGATATGAAATTATACATTCTACGTGCTACAAATTTACAATCATGTTTTCGATTACAATAACCATTGAGCAGTGGCGGATTGGGATTTTTTTTTTTTTTTTCCTGAGGGGGTTGCACTTCGTTTAATAGAAAAGAACTTGCTAGTGAAACGATATTGTTTTATATACTCGTAATTGATAGTGAAACCAATGTTGTTTTGACGTTATTTTTGTCATTATATGCTATAGTGAGGGGCTATCTACAAATTTTATTTAAAAACAACACAATTTTACATATACAAATTCATTTATATAGTGTGGAGCCTACACCAGTCCCCCAGATCCGCCAGGACCGCCACTAATCTTGAAAAAAATCAAAGCTCCAAATTTTCTAATTCTCTTGACATAATTAATTCTCATATGATCTGATTCCTTCATGCGCATTTAAATAAGAAAATTCTCACGGTTATTACGATAAAATTGATTTTCACAAAAGTCGTCTCATATATATATATAGACAAAAGACCAGATAGGCTTTGAGCCACGTAGTAGTCCTCTAGAAACATGATATGTACTGAAGTAGATTTTATTTTGGTCAATTATTAATCACAAGTTTCTGTTTTTTATTCTTATATTTTCATGCAAAAATTGAATGCCCCCCTTCATATGTAGACCTGTCTGGGCTTTTCGGCCCGTCGGGCTAGCCCTAGCCCAGCCCTAAACTGAAAGTCAACGGGCCCGAACCTAGCCCTAGCCCGCCACCGAGGGCCGGGCTAGGTTCATAGTTCAAATGAACCTCGGCCCTACGGTTAACCGCCGGGCTTGCAGTTGAACCGTCGGTCCTTTATAGCCGTTGGGAGCCCGACGGGCCGGCCAGGACCGACGGGCCGGGACCGGCCCGACGGGCCCAACGAGCAGAAACAGGGGAGCAGCTGCTGCTGCTGCGTGTTGTGTGCGGCTGCATGCATGCATGCACCACCAACGGCTCCTAGCCGTTTTTTTGGCCAAGATCCCCCTCTCCCACACTCCCCATTCCAGTCCTCTTATAAATTCAAGGTGTTTTCAAAGATCAAACACCCAATTTTTATTCTTAAACTCTCATTATCACTCTCAACTCTCAAGCTCTCATTCTCAATTTAATTTCTCTCAGCTCAAGCTCTCACTATCTCAAGCTCTCACTTTCTCAAGCTCTCACTCTCATTCTTGAAATCTATATTGTCACTATTTCTACTCATTCTCTATTCTCACTCTCACTTTCATATCTACACACACACATTATGTCTTCTTCCAAAGGAAACAAGGGTAAGGGCAAGATGGTCGGTGCTGGTGGTGACGACGGAAATAGCCAACAAACTAAAAGGTCAAGAAGGACGGAAATAGCCGAGGAAATCTCAAGGCAAGTAGCCGAACGACTACAAGCCGAAGAGTATGCGAGACTTCAAGCCCAAGAGCAAGAAGATAAAGCCTTTGAGGAGATGGTCAATACGATGGAAAGCCAAGGATTCGAATTTCGTGGCTCCACCAACGACGACGATGAAGAGCACGACGACGACGACGACGAAGAAGATCAACCTCTTCATCCTCCTCCTCCTCCATCAAATCCAAGAAAGAACCAAAGTCCGACATCTTCAAGAAACACTTTTGAAAAGTTGAAGTTCCGGAGAGCGAAGGAGTTCCTCCTCTAGCCGATGGTCGAAAGAGGTACATTGTGTATTGCAACTATTGCCCAACCCATTACAAATGGATCGAAAAGGGAGGCTATGGCACTATGAATAGGCACATGGAGAGCACTCATCGAACTGGAGTTCGGAATCTCGACTAGTCAAACTCAAATACGAGTTCCCACTTCATCTTCGGAATCGGGTACGCAAGCTTTATTTAAATTTGATAAAGGTCGATACGAAGATGCTATGGCTAGATATTGTGCTATGGAGAAACAACCTTTTAGTTATGCCGATAGAATAACGTATGAAGCATCATATAAAGATGGTTTAGGTCCCAATGCTAGTAAAGTTGCTAGAACTCAAATGCTTAAGAGGATTAGGCGTCAATGCATGGAAAAACAAAAAGATTTGATGAAATATTTGCAACGTTTGGGTCATAAAGTTTCTATTTGTGCCGATGTTTGGACGGATGCATATAATATACGTAGTTATATGGGAATTACATGTCATTGGGTTGATTATAAATGGACTATGCAAAAACGTTTGATTGCATTTAGGGAGTTTGAAGAGCCTCACACGGCTCAAAATATTGCTTTGATTATTATCACCGTTTTAAATGAATATGGTTTGATTAATAAGGTTTTTTCGGTTGGTTTTGGTAATGCATCGGCGAACACGGCTAGTATTCCTCAACTCATTGAAGCATGTGCACCAACTTTTGATGGAAAATATTTTCATTCTAGATGCATTTGTCATATTTTGAATTTATGTGTCCAAGATGCTTATGATATTTTTCAAGAGTCCGTTCTTCCTATTAAAAATGCCGTTAAATATTTGCACAAATCAAAAACTTTGGAAAAAAAATGGCAAAAATATTGTCGTTCAAAGAATATTGTTTATACGTGTTTCAAAGCCGATGTTTCTCATCGTTGGAATTCTACTTATGAGATGCTTAATAGTACGATGGAGTATAAAGGTCATTTATGTGATTGTTTTAGGAAAGAATATTCCACGGCTCAATTAGTTCTTAATGAGAGACATTGGGATGCATGTTATGATTTATATGGATTATTGAAGGTTTTTCATATGGCTACTAAACAATTATCGGGTGTTTATTATTGTACTTCCGTTAAAGTGTTGGAACATTGCATGTATATTGCTATGTCTTTTAAGGCTTGTTTTACTAGGCCAAACTTGCAAGGTGTGATTTATTTTATGGTTCAAAAATGGCTAAAGTATTTTAGGGAGATTCTAAAATTTTCTTGATTGCTAAATGTTTGGATCCTAAATGGAGATATGAAGGTGTTTGTCAAATGCTACAAATTTATTATGATGCTTTTTTGCAAATGAACTTTAGTAATGTTGTAATTGATGGTGAACAAATATTTTTTGATCTTCCTAATGTGCAAGATATGAAGGATGATCTACATAGGACTTTGATAGAACTTTTTGATGAATATAGGAGAAAGTATGGTAGTAATGAAGATAATACGGAGATTTCTTCTTCTTATACTATGATGTCTTCATTTGATTTTCCCTTTGCTATGGACTCAATGGATCCTTTAGTTAGACAAATGCAAGGAATGTACCAAAATAGAACCTATGATAATCCAAGGAGCCAAGGTAATAGTGAATTGGATATATTTTTGCAAACTCATTTTGTTTTTGGTGTTGAAGATAGTGGTCCGTCGATCGACGTGTTGAAATGGTGGTCGAAGAGAGTGGAGTACCCAATACTCTCCATGATGGCGAAGGAGTTATTTGCCGTCCCGGCATCCACCGTATCCGTTGAACAAGCCTTTAGCACCGGAGGTCTTATGCTACATCAAAGAAGATCAACAATGAAGCCGGCAAACATTGAAGCTACCATGTTGCTCGATGATTGGTGTAGGGCCGACCTTAGAGCTCAAGAACCGGAATGGGATGATAGGAATGAGAGCGAAGATGAAGCCTTCACCGAGACGGATCGATCGGCATCGGCATCGGGTGCGGAATAGGAACCGTTGTGTTGTAATAAGAACTACGTCGACTTTGATTCCTCAATTAAAATGAGGATACGTTGGCAACTCAATTTTTCTTCAGCCGCGCGCGCGCCCAGCCCCCTTTCCCATTTGCGTGAACCGCCGGGCTGGCCCTAGGCCCTACGGTTCTGGCCCGGCCCTAAACCGGTGGGCCTAGGGCCTAGCCCTAAACCGCGGCACAATTAATTATTTGAATTGCCCGACCCAAAAGGTCTTCATGTGTAAGGATTTAATTATTTGAATTTAATCCACCTAAGAAGATGGGACCCAATTTACATAGTGGTTTTTTTATACCCACTTTGGAATTTAATTACTTAAGATTTGTTTCAATTTAATGCATATGTTGTTCGATTTTAGCTAAACGGTTATTTGTTTCAAGTTAAATATGAGAATGATAATAATGGAAATGGTTCATATGTAAATAAATTATGGCGTGAGAATAATGCTTAAAACTATACAAAATTATGTTTAAACACGCAGAGAACTGTGCTTAAAGTATAATTGTGTTTGTTTTTTTTTAATGTACAAATTGATGTTTAAATATAATTATGCTTATTGTACCTTACAATTATGCTTAAATCAATGATAATCATAGATCTGACTAAGATCAGTATTCTTATTTTTCACATCATAACTTATTCTTACATGGACCAAACTTTGATAATAATAGTTACTTTTATTAAGTATTTGGTTCAATAATAGAAATAAAGTCACTTGTAAGAGATTATCTTTCTCGTTTCCCCTTATTTTTTAGGGGAAACAATGTAATGGACTGTGTTATCCCCAAATAAGGGAAATTGATAACCTATTAGTCTGTCTTTGGTTCAACTTTTTTTGAGTATGGAAAGTGAAATAATTAATTGATTCCATTACTTTTTGTTTAGTTTGAGTAATAAGTTATCAATTTTCCTTACTTTGGGTAATTCAATCCACCAGATTGTTACCCCTTGAGAAGTAGGGAAAACAAGAAGAAAGAGAATCCCCTTATAAGTGATTCATTTCTACTATTGAACCAAATACTCAATAAAAATTACCATTATTATTATTGTTCCCTTACTTGATTTGATTCTAAACACTCAATAAAAATAACCATTATTATTATCATTCCCTTACTTGACTTGATTTCATTCCCTTTCTGTTACCTAATTTGAATCAAACGAGCACTCTATTACTCAAACCAAACAAAAAGTAAGTGAATTAATTAATTGTTTCCCTTTCAATACCAAAAAAAAGTGAACCAAACATGAACTAAGCTCATGTTTAGTTTAAGTAGGTTAATGAAAATGGAATGGAATCAAATAAAGGAGGGGGAATGAGAACAATAACCATTACTTTTATTGATTGTTTAGTTCAACAATGTGAATGAATCACTTATAATGGATTTCGTTTCCGGTGTGTTTTGGACCGTAACAAAGTAAGAAATTTGATTACTCAGTCCAATATAATGGTAATGGATAACACAATGCTCAAACCAAATACTTCTATTAAGTAATGGAAACAAATAAATGATTCATTTTCCTGGAACTAAAAAAGCCTAATCAAATATGGGTTAAATGTGTAACAATGAAAAAAAGAAGTTAAAGGAATAGTATTGGATTAAAAAAAAGACATGCTTGAAATGTGATTACGCATTTTGACATTAGTTTATACTTGTATCAATAAAAAGTCAGTTGACTCATTCAGTCTGGTTCAACTTAATTTGAAGCCTTGTTAATTTGAATATTTGATTGTAAAAATACTCCTTCCATTTTTTAATAAAACATCCTAAGCTCGTAATCTTATTTTTTTTCTAATATAAGATTTTCTCAAATTTCAAAGATAAATTTCTCAATTTCCATCTCTTTTCAATCTTCACTAAAACTGCATTTTTCTCACTTTCTTTTTCCAGATTATTTTCAAAGGGGAATTATAACATAAAATTATATTTTTTAAGTAAATAGATATGTAATGTACATTATATTTTTTTAGGTGAATCGATAAGGGTTAATAAATTTTCTTAATTCTTGTACTCGAGCTTAGGATATCTTATAAGAAAAATGAAAGGAGTAGTAAACATTTACCAAAATTAAAAATATTACTAATAAACATTTAATTTTTGTTTCTAGTGTCCTTCATTAGGTGCATCATGTTAGTATGCCTTGAATCAGTTGGCCATTTTGCAGAGTTTGTCGGTGGCCTCAATTGTCGTATTGGGCCTTACCCGTCTGATGTACTCTATTTATATATAAGTAGGGCACAAAACTCTGTAATTTGTAATCCGCCTCTGAATACAATATGTTCTCCGTTCTTGCCCATGGACGTAGTCAACACAACGTTGGTGAACCACGTAAATCTGTGTCTCTTTACGTTTTCTGTTTCTTCGATTACTCAATTACTCTATTCCGTAATAACACATCAAGTGAAATATGAGAGAATGTGCTAAAAAAAAGAAGCAAATATGAGTGGGAAAAAAAAAAAAGATGCTGCAACTGTTTTTCATAAATAATACTTCCCTGTCCCCCATATTAGTTTGCATTGACTTTTTGCACGCATTTCAATATGTCGAAAAATAGATGTTAAGACAATATTTAAGTCTCACTTGATATATTATATTATATTATACTACTTAATATAGTGTATAATATAATATATCAAGTGAGACTCAAATATTATCTTATCATCTATTTTTTGACACATTGAAATGCGTGCAAAAAGTCAATGCACACTAATAATGGGGGACGAAGGGAGTAATAATAATTCAATGGCCAAACAATTTTATAATTTATTCAATTAATAATCTAGTCATGCGGCTGATCTAAATAATTTTATCAATTCATTTTTCTCTGAATAAACAAAAGTTCCCTCTTTACTGGTACTGTCATTATTATTTGTGTGATTATTATTTAAATTTTAAAGGTCAAAATGGAATAGAGCAAATTATTGCAAAGGTACCGAATTTCCCGCGTTTCCTCGTATCATAACCTAAAAAATCTCAACGGTCATAAACGACCAAACCCATTTCGATCGATTTCTCTCCACTTTCCCCCTTTTTGCTTCAACAGAATTACCCCAACACAACACCAATTCCCCCCTCGCAACCCTAATTTCGGTAATTTTCCCTCCAAACGAAGGAATCCGCGCCGCCGCAGAGGACAGAAAAAATCAATCGGAAATTCATCCCCGAAGGAGAGCGAATCTGAGAAGCGGAGAATCCGAGAAAAATCGGGCTCCGCCATGGAGGAAGATGAATAGGATACTCTCCAGGCCGGCATCCCACCTCCGCCAGCTCCGGCGAACTCTGACCTCATCCCGCCGCCCAGACCCCGCCGCCGCGGTCGCCGCCCAAGACGAGCCGAACTCGCTGACCATACTATGGCACTACCAGGTACTCGACCCAAACGGCGACATCGTCAACCTCTGGAACCACATCTTCCTCTTCACCTGCCTAATCTCCCTCTTCGTCGACCCCCTCTACTTCTACCTCCCCTACTTTGAGAAAGCCACCGCCTGCACCAACATCGACCTCAACGCCTCCGTCATCATCACCTATGTTCGGACCCTCACCGACATCTTCTACGTCCTCCACATGCTCATGAAGTTCCGGATGGCCTTCGTCGCCCCAAGCTCCCGTGTTTTCGGCCGGGGCGAGCTCGTCATGGATCCTCATCAGATTACCATGAGGTACCTCAAGTCGGATTTCATCGTTGATCTCACCGCCACCTTGCCCTTGCCCCAGGTTCTTCATTCCCATCCCATTCTTCTTCTTCAATTCAGAGATAGAGAGAGAGATTGAAGTTGATGAGAGCTTGAATAATTGTATGATTGATTGTTTGAGTTTATAAGTTGATGATAACCTACCTGTAGATTCTCATTTGGTACCTAATTGGCTTAGATTCTTGAAGATCATTATCTGCTTTATGTTATGCATTTGATGAGGTGCAGAGAGAGAGAGAGAGATGTATGATTGTTTGTCTTAGTTAAAAATACCATGACTAAACCTGCAGATTGCCATCTAGCATGTAAGCTTAGATTCTTGAATATCATAGGTCTTATGCTTCTGCATTCGATGAGGTCTAGAGAGAGAGAGAGAGAGCATATATAATCTTGTCATCTAAAAGAGTTGATCTAAAAACTGCAGATTGTGATTTGGTATGTAATCCCAGCAACAAAAACGGACAAAGGCGGTCATTCAAACAATACTCTCGCTCTTATAGTCCTAATCCAATACATTCCTCGCCTCTTTGTCATCTTCCCTTTAAACCAAAGAATCATCAAAACCACCGGTTTCATTGCCAAGACTGCTTGGGCTGGAGCTGCCTACAATCTCCTTCTTTTCATCCTAGCTAGCCATGTAAGTCTCCACACACACACACACACACACGCATTCTTGAATTCTGACCTCTGTTCTAACAACAGATCTTCGTTTCGTTTAAGGTAATAGGAGCTTCATGGTATCTTTCATCCATAGGGCGTCAGCATTCTTGCTGGAAGCAAAGGTGTTATGAAGAAAGATTCAAAAACCCGCCTTGTGATATGGTGTTTCTCGACTGCTCGAAAGCTAACACAGCGGGTGTTCAGAGGCAGAACTGGTTGAATGACACTTCTGTTTTCACTCGTTGTGATGCGATGAATGATGATTCTGATTTCAAGTTTGGGATTTTCGCCGAGGCCTTCACTAGTGAAGTTGCTTCCTCTCCTTTCATGGAGAAGTATATTTACTGCCTTTGGTGGGGCTTGAGAAATCTGAGGTTTGATTATCTTTTTCATTTTTATTTTATTTTTGCTTTCTCTTGATCTCTCTCTAGCTTTGTTTGACTTCGTTTGTGTATTTGCAGTTCTTATGGGCAGACTTTGAGTACGAGCACTTTTATAGGGGAGACGCTTTTCTGCATATTTCTGTGCATTTTTGGGCTAATTCTCTTTGCACAGTTGATTGGGAATATGCAGGTATGAATATGAATCAAGAATCGAGAGAATCGAGAATCAAGAATCAAGAATCTGCTTTGATGAGAATGAGTGCATGCTAATCTTATTTCTTTTTCCCCTTTTTTGTGAAGACTTACTTGCAATCAATGACTGTGAGGCTTGAAGAGTGGAGAATCAAGAGAAGAGACACGGAAGAATGGATGAGGCACAGGCAGTTACCTCCTGATTTGCAGGAACGCGTTCGTCGCTTCGAGCAGTATAAATGGCTGACTACAAGAGGAGTGAATGAAGAACAAATCCTCAAGTCTCTCCCTCAAGACCTTCGTCGTGAGATTCAGAGACATCTCTGTCTCAACCTAGTTCGTGGCGTACGTATCTCTCTCTCTCTCTCGTTCTCTCCCGTTCCTCTCTCTCTCTCTTTCTCATAGATTGTGTGTTTGTCTAATGTAGGTCCCATTCTTCGCACAAATGGATGATCAGCTTCTCGATGCAATATGCGAGAGGTTAACATCCTCACTAAGCACACAGGGGAGCTACATAGTGAGAGAAGGTGATCCTGTGGATGATATGCTTTTCATCATCAGAGGGCAAATGGAGAGCTCGACAACCAACGGCGGGAGATCGGGTTTCTACAACTCCATAACCCTAAGGCCGGGAGATTTCTGCGGGGAGGAGCTTCTAACATGGGCTCTAGTCCCTAATTCCTCTCTCAACCTTCCTTCCTCGACTCGCACAGTCAAGACTCTAACAGAAGTCGAGGCCTTCGCCCTTCGTGCAGAGGATCTAAAGTTTGTCGCAATGCAGTTTAAACGGCTACATAGCATGAAGCTGCAGCACGCTTTTAGGTACTACTCTCATCAATGGAGGACGTGGGGCGCGTGCTTCTTGCAGGCAGCTTGGAGAAGGTACAAGAAGAAGAAGCTGGCTAAGGAACTCGCTCTTCAAGAGACCGAGGCCTACTATGCTTCGACTTCTCCCTCTCAGCACCTCGGAGCTACGATTTTGGCTCATAAATTCGCTGCGAATACGAGGAGAGGGATAGCGCCGAGGCTGAGGATGGCGGAGGCTACTTCCTCTTCGAGCTTGAAGATGACGAAATTGTTGAAGCCCGATGATCCGGATTTCACCGAGGAAGTTTGAATCGAGGCGTGACAAGATTTAGGTATTTTCAGAAGATGTTGTATTAGTTTTAGATAGATTCAATTTTCTTGAAATAGCTTGTATTTAAAAGCCTACCTCCACTATTTGTGTAGAGGGGTATCACCCTTTTCTTGCTTCATTGCACACTGTAACAAAAGCAAAAAACACCCTTTCTCCTGCACATTTATGTATATATATATCTTTAGAGCTTTTCCACAACATTTCTCTCTCTCTCTCTCTCTCTCATGGTATAGTGGACCAATCAGGAGTTGTATGCGGAGTAGATGCTTCCATTCTCACTGATATTGCAAGAGCCTCTTCTAGCTTCATCACAGCTTCCACAATGGATGGCCGCTTTCGTTTCTTTCTCGTGCACGAAAGAGCCAACTCGAACACGACCACAAATGCGTCCAACGAGAACTCTCCGTGTAGATTCACATCAGCAAACTCCACCATATTCCCAGTTTTCACCACATATTTAGCCTGCAGAGGAATAAAAATAAAAAAAATCAAAGGATGAATGTTTTCATAAATCATAAGTAGTGGAACCAAACATGGACAAAAACAAAGTCTTACAATCTTGTCTAAAGGCTTAGGTTGCTTCATATTCATATCTATAACTTTCCTCCCTGAAAGAATCTGCAGCAGGACCACTCCAAAGCTGTAGACATCGCTCGCTGGACTTATATGGCAGTTGGTTTGGTAGTCGGGATCAACGTATCCGAAGGTTCCTCGTACTTCTGAGCTCACACTCGATTCTCCGAGGCTCATAACCTTGGATGATCCAAAGTCAGAGAGCTTGGCTTCAAGATTTGCTCCAAGGAGAACATTTGATGGCTGTGATGAGCACAAATCATAGATGTCAAACTTTCGGGCCTAACTGGCCTGGCCGGTGCCCATCACGCCAAAATGATAAACCGGGCTGGTCAGACCGAATGTTATGCTTTTTTTTAAGGACATAGGCCCATGTCCGGGCCTATGTACCTTAATTTTCGGTCTGGCCCGGCCAAAGCTCTTTCCGATTTCTTTGAGTGTGATGATGTGTACCGGCGGCCGGGCCGGTCTCGACGGAAAAAGAAGAAGAGCAGTAAAAGTGTGGCACGAAAGACGGACCTTGACATCCCCGTGGACTATGCATCCTTGAGGAAACGAGTGAAGAAACCCTAATCCTCGAGCAATCCCAACTGCAATCTCGAGCCTCTGAGTCCATGACAGGGCTTTATCTTCGCCTACTGTTGGTGGAATTCGAACTCATGACCATAGTTTAGAAGAGTATAATAAGTCTAAGTCGAGACGGGGACGAATGCATACCGTATAGCCAATCGGACAAGTTCCCATTAGGGCAGAGTTCATAAACAAGAAAGCATTCACTTCCATTCTCACAATAGCCCAACAAGGCTACAAGGTTTTGATGCTTTACATGCACCAAACTTCTGATTTCCCTCACAAAAGTTTCATCCATGGCTATTTTCTTGATTGCAACGTGTCGATTATCGGACATAACTCCTCTATACACCTTTCCTAGTACCAAACAAAGTGCAAGAAATGAGTATCTGTCCTCATCATGTTGACACGAACATAAGTACATGTACATCCTTACCTGTAGTCCCTTCACCAAGGACGTTCGATTCGTCTAGGTTGCTCGTTGCAGCGTAGATCTCCTCAACCACGACGTTCAAGATCTGAGACGCGTTCGATAGAGGAGAAAATGCTGGAAAATCCAACAATGCAGGTCTCCAAACTGAAAAATATTTATGACAGATATTACTAAAAGTTCATCATTTTATTATATACATGTGCAATATAATACCATCTTTTTCCATGGGAGCAACTGCTTTCTTTCCTCTCCGAGGCAGCATCGACAGGCCGAAGATGAGCACCACCACGACTCCAACAAGGCCTGCGATCAGCAAGCAGAAGCCCGGCCCGATTCTCATCCTCTCAGCAGCTTCAAAATCTGCAAGAAAACAGACATTTGAGAAAATAAAATGTTATTAAAGATTCAAAACTGAACAAGAGAGAATCATCATTCTTCCCTTTACTTACACTGAAACTCTAACTGAAATGAGACTGAAACTGCTGGAAATTTGAAGCTGTGATAACTGAAAAAATGTCGGATGCATCGTCAAAAATTGAAATCTACATGAGTGGAAACTATTATTTATTTAAATGATGCAATGCTTGTAAATTTAAGTAACACAAAGCCGGCTTCATTGTTTTTTTCTTTCCTTTTTTTTGGTTTTTCTTTTGCAATTTAGTGATGCATTCATAGAATGCATGTGGCTTTTCTTGGCAACTGCATTCCTTTTTTTGCCAAAGAATGTTGTAATAGGGAAACAAATATAAGAAGTTAAATCACAAAGAAACAAAACTTTTACATTTTAAAATGGCTACTATTTTTGTTTCTCCATTATCAAAGTGTTTATAATTTTCTTCAAAATATATTTTTAAAAATGCATAAACTAAAGAACAACATGAAGAAAATTTCAGTAGCCATTGATAACCTCTTACATTAACAACTCACTTTAAAAACTCCTAACTTCTCTCTCTCTCTCTCTCTCTGAATTTCAATGAGATTGTTCAAAGCAATCCATGAAGATCCTCCTTCTCTCATAGCTTCAATGGCGGCCTCAGCAACCGCCTTCGCCTTCTCCCTCAATTGTCTACCCTTTTCACTGTCCATCACTTCTCTCACTGCACTTTTCAACCTCTCTGCACTAACAAATCCTTTCAATGATCTATCAACTGTACTAACCCTCACACCGACCTTGATCTCTTCGACCACCATCTTCGCGTTGAGGCCTTGCTCCGGCATCATCAGCCATGCCAGAATCAGAACACCAGCACACACTCCCTCCATAACTGAGTTCCACCCACAGTGGCTCAAGAATCCCCCAACGCCTCGGTGCTTGAGAATTTCCTCTTGATCAACCCATTCTGTCACCACCATTCCTCTTCCCTTCACCTTGGATTCAAATCCATGGCCTAATACTTCCACATCTTTCTCCCTCAACAGCCACAAGAAGCAAATGTCCTCTGCCTCCTCCAACCCGAGGCCGATTTCCTGCAGCTGTTTTTTCGAGATCCTTGCTTGAGTCCCAAATGCAATGTACAGAACTGGGATTTCTTTGATCAGCTTCTGATCAAGAAAATCCATCCATGGCTTCTTCTTCTTCTCCTTCTTCTTCCTCTGCAGTTTATTAGCCAAGCAGAGGGGTCCAATGCTCCAAGCTCTCACTCCTCTTTCATGGAGGTAGTAATCAGCATACACTTCCTCAAGCTCATTGAAGCTGTTCACCACCAATCCATAGCTAGCATCTGTTGTTCTTACCGACTCAGCGATGAGCTCCAGGTGGGGTCCCGTTGATCGAAGGGGCATCGAAGTCGCTCCTCCTCAGCTGAATCCATGGGAACTTAACAAGAGTGAAGCTCTCACCATCTGATTCATGTAAAGACAAGAGGCCGTTCTTGGCTGCATCGCGGCTCACTGCGCCGGCGTAGTAGCTCATGCCTAAGAAGCTCAGCCTCGGGATCCCGAACCTTGAGGCTGACTCCAGCGTCCATGGGAGGAAGCCGTCTGAGACTATGAAGGGTTACCTGTGTGTGGATCTTCTCGAGTGCTTGGTCGAAGGAAGGCTGCTAATAAGTATTAGGCTTTGGATGAATCTAACATTTGAGAAAATACGTGTCATGATGGAAATATTTGAATTTTATTTTATTATTATTATTTTTTTTTTTTCTAGAGAATATGTTATTTTTACAAAATAGAGATAATTTGTTGGTAAATTTATGAACTTTGGATGAATGATGAATCTAGTTTTGATCATAAGCTTTAAAATGCAAATTCATACATAATCTTTTGTTCTTAACTGATTTTTCATTTGAAATCAATTTGCGAAAGGATCCAATGTGATATGATAAATATAAATCAAGTCGATAATAATAAAAAAAAATACATTGTTTGGAAGAATTATTATTATTATTATTATTATTATTATTATTATTATTATTATTATTATTATTATTATTATTATTATTATTATTATTATTATTATTATTGTATAGTTTTCTAATGTCATGTTAATCGAATCGATGCCATGTTGATGTTTATTCGACTAGTATTGCTCTCGTGCGATGCACGGGTCGTACATCGATCAAGCTTATAAGAAAAATTAGAATAATAAAGTACGACATATTATATTGAATGATAATACAACGAAGCACAGTTCAGTTAGTAAGACGCCCCTCTCCAACCAAGAGGTCGGGGGGTTCGAGTCACCTCGGGTGCATGTGTTGTGTTTGACTGATAAAAAAAGAATATATATATTGAATGATAATAAAATTACTTTGAAATATAGAGTTTTTTAAAAAAATAAATAAAATTAAAAGTGTACTACTATCAATTTACTACATGTATAGTATTTTCTACATTTATTAATGGGCTATCTAATCTTCAAGTCTTAAATTTAATTGTGCATGATGCAATATGTATGTTCGATCTTAGCATTTTGCAAGAGAACAAATGTTTCGGAACTTTAAAATTATAAAATTTTCTAACATTTTCTCATACTGTAAAAGAGTAAAAGACTCAGTTATACACCTACAAACCATTAATAATAAGCATCATGTTTATGTCTATAAAATAATCTCTATTTTTTTCGATCCAATGCATGCAGTCCAAATTTGACTGTTGTACAATAAAATAAAATAAATAAATATAAGAGTTATTTATTTATTTTTAATGTATAAATCTCATAATGATGTATGTAGGGTTGTTTTGGTATATGTATATCTCTTATAAATGTAATATAATATTCTTAAGACTACCTAAAATGCAACTGTGATGATAGAACAATATAAAAGAAAACAAATATTTAACACGTTTTTTCAAATGAATAAATTAAATTTCGAGCAAAAATCATAGTTTTTGTTAGAAAACAAAATATTAAAAATGAAATAGTTGTTCTAAAAGATTATTCAAAAAATTAAAAGAAAAGTAAAGACACATTGAGAGATAGTTTTATAAAATAGTGCCAAAAAAACTTGGTGAAAATAATTAATGATGCTTGCATTTATAGGGAAACCATCCAACTTCACTCTAATTTGAATTATAGTTTAAATAAGACATTGAACTTCATCCCAAAATTAACATTTATCTTATTGATTGTGTATTAACCTTAGGATATTAGATTACTTTGACTTATACATATAAATAGTTAGTCAATACTTATGTTATGACTTTTTGATATGTCCATATAACTTTTGGAGAGGAAAATGACAAAGATGTAATTATTACCAACAATTGAGCTTTTATATATTTTATAGATTTTAACCTATGAATACCATCTTCCATTTTTCATCCAAATTAAATTTATATACAAAATCAGATTGAATTCAAATTCAAAACTCATAACAAAAAATATGTAAGATCTACGTATGTGATAGGTCTATCAATAATTAACAATTAATTCCATTTGAGTAACGTAAAAAATATTTTTGGTAGAGGAAAAAGCGCTTCAAATAACATGGCACAAAACGACGGCGTTTGATTCCGTGAGATGACATAGCTGTTTAGAAAAAGCCCTAATTTGAGCCAATTTGTTCAATACATGGCAGTGGATTTTGGGGATTCGAGCTGAATTGAGATCAGTCGATTCAGGTTATTTTCTTCGTCTCTTTAGTTTGCTTCGATTTCGAACTCGTATAACAGATCAATTGTAATTTTCTGGGAATCGTACTCTCATTTTTGTGGCCTTCGTGAATTTGGTAACTTCTCAACATTCCTCTGCAATATAGTGACCCAATCTTTCTGCTGCCACAATCGCTTCTTTTTTTTGGGTTTGATTAATCTAATTCTATTCTCACCGAGTGGTATGCAGCTTCTTTGATTTTATTTATTTATTTATTTATTTATTAATTCTCGTTCTCTTCTTCTCATGGAATACTTTTGTGTTGTGAAGACGATGAATAATCGAACTATCGTTTGTTGAATTGTTGAACTTGTGAAATTGGCTACTTTGCTTGTTTATTAGGTAGTTTTTTTGAGAAGAAGTGAGATTCCTCTATCATAATCTATGTTCGATGTCCTATTTCAACATTTCTGGTACAAGTATATACTGTAGTGCTATTTAACATACATGTTCTGTGGTGTTAATGTGGGAGAATACGAATTCGAACTTTAATTCGAATGGAGGATCTGCGGTGCATAAAAGCATGCAGAAATTGTCTCTCGAAAGAGTATAGAAATTGTGGGATCACTCATTAATTCTGGCGGTTGGATGTTTCAAGTTGAAAACAGTTTTCACTGCTGAAATTGTTTGGATAGCTCATGCATTTATGGTATCTCTCGAAGAGAAAGAAATGAGGTGATGATCTCGTTAACTAATTCATCGTGTGGAAGTAGAAGATTAGATAGCCTAAGGAATCCCTTGTTTTATTCTTTGTTGTTCCATGCTTTACAAATTACATTACACTGTTGACTTTGATGGAAAACATATGATTATGCATAAAAACATGGGAGCGAGGCTCGAGTTTTAGTATACTGTTTTCTGTTTCTGAATACATTATTGCTTGTTTCATGCATATTATTATCAACTGAGCTTGGAGCTGTTAGTTTCCTTCTCTCTCTGTGTCTCACTGATGAGATTGTTCAAAGCATTCCATGAAGATCCTCCCTCTCTCGTAGCTACCATGGCGGCCTCAGCAACCTCCTTCGCCTTCTCCCTTAATTGTCTTCCCTTTTCGCTGTCCATTAGCTCTGATATTGCACTTTTCAAGCTATCTGCTCTAACAAATGCTTTTAAAGATCCATCAACTGTACTAACCCTCACACCAACTCCAATCTCTTCGACTACCATCTTCGCATTGAGGCATTGCTCTGCCATCATCGGCCATGCGAGGATCGGAACTCCTGCACATACTCCTTCCAACACCGAATTCCACCCACAGTGACTCAAGAATCCCTCTACACTTGGATGTTCAAGAATCTCTCCTTGCTCTACCCAATCTGTTACTATCATTCCTCTTTCCCTATTACATTCAAACTCATCGCCTAATAATTCGAAGTCACTCTTCTTCACCACCCACAAGAAGTCGACCTTTGCCTCTTCCAATCCAACAACTATTTCACGCATTTGTGTTTGTGAGATTCTTGCTTGAGATCCGAATGCAATGTAGAGAACTGGGATTTTTTCGACCAATTTACGATCAAGCCAGTCAATCCATATGGGTTTCTCCTGCTCTGATATTTTGTTTCTCTTCTGCAGTTTAGCCAGGCAGAGGGGTCCGACGCTCCATGTTTTTTGTTGGCATTCATTTTTATAGTACTCTGCATACAGTTGCTCAAGCTCATAGAACGTGTTCACTAGCAGTCCATAGCTGTTTTGAGTTGCTACGACTGTATCAATGATGAAATCCATGGATGGACCTCTCGGATCGCGCCTATTCCACGGATCGTCGAAATTGTTCCTCCTCAGCTCAATCCATGGGAACTTGATGAGAGCGAAGGGCTCATCATCGGACTCGTGTAAAGACATGAGGCCGTTGACGGCCGCATCGTGGCACACTGCTCCGGCATAGTAGCTCATGCCGGAGAAACTCAGCCTTGGGATTCCGAATCTTGAGGCTGACTCTAGTGTCCATGGGAGGAAGCCATCCGAAACTATGCAGGTGGTCCTTTGTGTGGATCTTCTGAAGCTCTTGCTCGAACGAAGGCTGCATGAGCTTCGTGCCTTGGGCGAACGGGATGAAGAGATCCATGCATGAGAGCTTGTCTGTGCTCTCCACTCCTTGAGGCACACCTTGTATGGTCTGAGGAAATGGAAGATCAACAATGGAGAGATTATGAGTTTGTGTTAGAGATTGAGATATGAATGGATGATTTGCAGGTGTGGTGAAGATGGTTACGGCGACGTCGCGATCGAGAAGGAGATTTGCTAGGTGGAGAAGAGGGATTGTGTGGCCTTTTGACATGAATGGAAACAGAAGTATGTGAGGTTTTGAGGAAGAAGAAGAAGAAGAAGAAGAAGAAGAAGAAGAAGAAGAAAGTTGAGCCATTTTTGTTTGTTTTATTTTATTTTTCTTTTTTCTTTTTCAGTTTGGTTTTGGAGTGCTTATTAATACACTTTTGATACGTGGAGGATGTAAAATTCGTTTTCATTAAATTTCTTGGTTCCATTTTTATGTGGTTTGGGAAAATAGATGTGGATGTGTTTGAGGTAAGAGTATTTTAGACCAATGCTATAACTTTGTCCGTCGACTTCGCTTCAGATCATTTATTACATTTCGGTATTGCATCTTTTATTATATTATCGGATATTTATAATATTTTTAAAATCAGCAAGAATTAAATAATTTTATAAATAAAAATATTGAATTTGAAAAATATTTTAAACACGTAGCGATTATTAGATGGTTCGATAGGAAATGCATCTACCGAGATGCAAAAAAAAAAAAAAAAAAAAAAAAAAAAAAAATCCGAACGGGACATGAAACAAGTAATTCTCGAAAAGAATAAGAAGAGCATATGTAATTAGTTTCTTGTGAAATTTAGCCAAGTTGAAAATTTCGTGCCACGTGCTTCCCATGTGCTCTTGTTAAACTCATTCAATTCAATGATGTACTACAATATGGTGGTAGTCAATTAAGGAGGTTGTCTTGTACTATAGGTCCATAGGATAATGACCGACATTATAAAGATTGTCAACGACCAACGTTGACAGTTTTTCAATTAAAGCTTAATTTTTTGTACATTTTTTTTTTATATTATAGAAATTAGTTTTAATGTATATAGGGGAATGATATATTACTCACCAAATGGTGAGCACCTTCGTCGTTTCTTCGATTATTTTATATTCTAGTATCATAGAAATTAATATAGAAATTATTAAATCTACAAAATAAATAAAAATTAAAGTTTGATTTGTCATACTACCTCCATCTCATTTAATTAGGGACATTTGACTTTTGCCTTTTTCGGCACGCATTTCCACCGAAACCTAGTACGGGTTTTAAAATATAATTTTGAAATACTTTTACTTTTACGGGATACTATGACATCCATAGTATCCCGTAAAAGTAAAAGTATTTCAAAATTATATTTTAAAACTCGTACTAGGTTTCGGTGGAAATGCGTGCCGAAAAAGTCACTATTCAAATGTCCATAATTAAATGAGATGGAGGTAGCATTACTCATTTTTCGACGTTAGAAGAAAAAAAGAACAAATCAAGCTTTGATTATTATTTACTTTGTAGATTCAATAATTATTATATTAATTTCTATGATACTAGAATATAAAACAATCGAAAAAATCGAACAAAATAATGCCAAAATCGAAGAAACGATGAAGGTGCCCACTATTAGGTGAGTAGCATATCATTTCACTATTAGGGATGGGTTATGGTGAAAACTAATTATTACGTGAAACCTGCAACCCATCATAAAATGTTGTATTCTCATGATGATGCATTATATGCATAAAAATAATATAAAATAATATATTTTATTATGCAACATTTTATGATGGGTTGCAGGTTTCACGTAATAATTAGTTTTCATATGATCTACTACCTCTATATATATATATATATATATATATTAATTTTTATTGTATATGTCATTGACACATTAGCTGCGCACAGTAAATATTAGAACATCTCTCAGAAAACAAATCTTTTTAGAAGATGATAATTCATACGTTCATGTGTTTTTGTATTTCTCTATTTCTAATATGAAATGATGAAATTATTAGGGCAATTCTATATATAGCCCATTTTACTCTTTATCGTCCTTCATTTAATAAAAAATTAAATATATTGATCGATCGTGGATTTTAGAGTGTTTATGCGATAGTAAGATTTGCAGAAAAGTAAGAACACAAGAGTTTACGTGGTTCGATCTTTTGGTTAGATCTACGTCCATGGAGAAAGGAGTTTATATTAATACTCTCGAGTTTACAGAATCTGTCTTCAGTCTATCCTAGCATCACTATTTATAGGCGCCCAACAGCAGTTACAACTGAGGTCGTGGGGTGCCACATCAGCAGTCGTGGGTTAGAGATCGTGGGTCGACCGAGCTTCTATACTCTTAGGTTGCGCTGCTGGATTGGGCCGAAGTGTCTTCTGGGCCTTTCAGTGGGCCGAGCTCATCTAGGCCGAGCTTATTTGCCGAGGTCCAATTATATTGGGCCGGTGCTTGGGCCTAGTAGTTGGGCCATATCCTATCACATCCCCCCCCCCAAAAAGTATGGAAGCGAGGACAGGAGTGATTGCGTGGATGTAGGTGAAGTGCATACTACCTCATTTGGACGAGGTGTTACTTGAATTGCATTGCCCCGTCGAAATGCCTACCGCCTCGTTTAGACGAGGTCGAGCTTAAATTGCATTGCCCCGTCGAAATTAAAATTTCAACGAAGTTGAAATGCATACCGCCTCGTTTGGACGAGGTCGCACTTGAATTGTATTGCCCCGTCGAAATTAAGATTTCGACGAAGTCAAAATGCGTACCGCCTCGTTTGGACGAGGTCACACTTGAATTGTATTGCCCCGTCGAAATTAAGATTTCGACGAAGTCGAAATGTGTACCCCCTCGTTTAGACGAGGTCGAGCTGGATGCCCCGTCGAAATTAAAATTTCGACGAAGTCAAAATGCATACCGCCTCGTGTAACAAAGTCGGGCTTGAATAGTCGTGATGTGAAAGGCGCGACTGTTGGTGTCAGGGTAAGTAGGACACGCGTCACTTTTTTGTTGGAGCAGGCGGAGAGGCGGGATTTGAAAAGGCGTGCCTTTGCTTATAAAAGCTTCCAATGTACGCTAGAAAATATTTTTTCCCCCTCAATCTATTTCCAATTGCAAGCAAGAGAGAAAACCCTAGACCCAAAATTCTGCAACCGCCGCCGCCGTTCAGTCTATTTCCCGGTGATTTGTAGTCGGAAAAAAAAACTGTGACAAGTAAGTACTTCTCTTATAATGGATTCTTCTTCTTCTCCCCAAGTAGGTACTGATAGTGCGAACATAGAGATTTTGCCTTCGCCGTTTAGGGGATTTCCGGCGAAGGTTTGGTTAAATGTACATACTCGCGCGTTAGTCCCGCCGGCGTTTTGAGAAATCGAATTCCCTACCGCTGGTCGGGTCCAATGCCTCTCTGGCATGTGCCTCCACCATGTCTATCTCTCATATGCAGGATTTGGCTCGTCGTTTCTTATTTCCCGAGTCAATCGAACTGCTTCTACCTCGTGATGTCGATAGGGGTAGTTCTCCTCCCATAGGATTTTTTACCGTATATGAAGACTATCTTCATTTCGGGCTACGGTTTCGGATGAATCCTTTTTTTGTCGAGCTGTTAGAGGAATTGCAACTGGCGTTAGGCCAGTTGGCACCTCCCTCCATCAAGCAGGTCGTAGGATTTTGTTTTGAGATCAGCCGCCGTGGTGGTACGCCTATTGTAGATTCATTTCTTAGGTTTTTTAGACCTAAGCTTGGTCCAACGGGGTGGGCATACCTTTCCCCTATTAATAGGTTTAAGTTAGGGACGCCCACCAAGGTGCCGAACTGGCAGAAGAAATTTTTCTTCTGCCGGACTGAAGGCGTGCCGTTGTATCCTTGGACCAAGGATAAGTTCTCGTCTCGAGACACCGGAAAACCCGTCGGTGAGCTCGAGACGGACTTGATGAGCGTCGGCCTCATCGAGAGAGATTATTCGGAGGCCGATCTCGCAAGGTATGGGCTAAGCCCATATAATTTCGTATCCACAGCGGACTTGGGTGAGGCCCTGCTTTACTATTTTGTGTTCGGTAGTCGGTTGGTGTTGACTGATTTTTTTTTTTTTTTTTTTGTAGTGGACGCTCAAGCTATCCAGGCCACTCCCCAGAACAAGAACAAGAGGAAGAGGTAGAAGCCCTCTGCTTCGGTGGTGGAGAAGGCGACTTCGGCGACGTCGTCGGAAAGGACAATCGACCTTGGGAGGTCGGTGTCTGTGAACTCGTAGCTGGACACTCCCGTCCGAAGCTCCTCTCCATTGCAGTTGGTGGGCCAACGACCTCGACGAACATTACTTTCGTTGGATGATGAAGTGACGATCGTCGAGAGTGGCCCGACCTTGGGCCAAGGACATGCGCTGGAGATGTCATTCCCCGAGGTAAGTGTAAAACTGGAAGTACTTGTATATGGTGATGGTACCCTCTAATAAAATTTTCTCTCCTTTGGTTTTGGGTTTTAGGAAGCCGAGGTGGCTTTGGACGGGTTGCGAGGCTTGGCGAACTTCATCACAAGTGGAGTTGCCAAGTTCCAGAGAAAGACTGCCGAGGTCGCGGCGGTGGAGGATCGGCTAATGGCTAAGATCTCTATCGCCGAGGCCGCGGCACAGGCAGCAGCGGACAGAGAGGCGGCAGCTTTGGCTGTCGCCGAAGAGGCGAAGAAAAAGGCTGCCGAGCTTGAGGCATAAGTGGGTCGGCTGAGGACTTAAGTTGTCGGAGTGGTAGCTGGACAGGGAGGCGTGTTCCGCGCATTGGTGGAACGAGTCATCCGGTCTACGCACTTCTCTCGGATGGCTGTTCAGCTGGTGAGTGCCATGAGCACCCCGGTTGTCTCAGCGGTGATTGACGATATCGCCAAGGACATCCCGAACTTGGACAAAACCAAGTACGGGTATGCTACCATGACGGAGGAGGAGACACTGCGTGACTTCGCCGAGGTGCTTTTGAAGTACACCTCCTCAATTCCGGTTGTCGAGCAGCTCTCCGCACAGAGGAGTCCGCTCAACGAAGATGCCATTCGGCGATGTCCCGTTGACAGGTACGAACTCCTGGAGACGGTCATTGCCGACCTACTGAAGATGCCGGTTGAGGAGGGGACCACCGAGGAGCCAGCCCGCGATGACCCAAAGGAGCCCGAAGCCGAATCAGAGGTCGGCCTAGAAGGAGAAAATCGTGATGGAGTCAACTGACGCTTTTCACGATTTTTTGGCTTATTTCCCTCTGTCCCTCTCTTTTTTTTTTTTTTTTTTTTGTAGTCTTGTACTTCGTCACCATTAGGGTGGCGTTTCATTTGCCGTGTTCGGCTACTAATAAAAAGGCTTTTTGTTGAAACTTGCTTGTATTTATTCTTTGTAGTCTGCTCCCGATTTTTTCGATGCTTCTCACTTCGTGAAGGAAATTTCTGAGCTTCGCCGAGCGGTAGAAGTAGCCGAGCTCAATGCTTCAAACTGGAAGAAGTAAGCTGAAAACATCGAGGTCGAGACTGAAGTGAAGCTTCGAACTGCTCAGGAAAAACTTGATGAAGTGCATGCGAAGTATCTGGAGCTCGATGACAAGTACCAGCAAGCTTTGGACGACATCAAAACTTGCAAGGAGATTGTCGTGGAGCATACGGAGTACGAGGCTATTATTCACCGAGCTGGAGGATCCACCATTTCTGAAACCTACAGTAAAGTCAAGGAACTTCAGGCTCGGTGCCGAAGCTATAGGGATCAATATGGGAAGGAGTCCAGGCAGGTTCGGGATGAATTTGAAGAACTCATCCGTGTGGCAAGCATCTACGAGACAGTCCTTGACCGCTTTCTGAAATTGAAGCGACGTATTTTGTCAGAGGCTGAGTTTTTGACTTCGGTCACCCCTGGTTCGGATCCGGGGTTGCTTGACCGTACTTCCAGAGAATTCTTGGAAGGGGAATCTTCGAGGTCTGTCGACCCTGATCCTAGGATTGTCACACGCCATTCTCGAGAATTTTACAGTCAAGAGCGGCGGTTAGCATCTGGACGAGGTCGGGGTCGAGCGAGCCAAAGTGTTCGAGGTAGAGGTCGAAGTTCAGCCCCTGGACAAGGTAGAGGCAGGCTTAGTGTAGACGATATCTTGAACTTTAATTATGGCAGAGATTTTGCTAGAGATTGGCTCTGTTTTAGTCAGCCAAAACCTTCGGGTTCCTCATCTTCTTAATGTAATAATTGTACATTTTTTTCCATTCAAATAAAACGGAAATTTTTGCACTTGTATTTAAGCTTTTTACCTCGCCTTTAACTAAGGTAGATTCCCTTATTTTAAACGAAGGCAGCTTTCATATAGCCACTTCATCGGGTGACAAAGTTTAGGCTTTCAGGCAGCCACTCCGTCCAGAGACGAAGTTTAGGCTTAGGTAGCCACTTCGTCCGAATACGAAGTTAAGGCTTTCATGTAGCCACTTCGTCCGAAGACGAAGTTAAGGCTTTCATGTAGCCACTTCGTCGGGTGACGAAGTTAAGGCTTTCATGTAGCCACTTCGTCGGGTGACGAAGTTTAGGCTTTCAGGTAGCCACTTCGTCCGAAGACGAAGTTCAGGCTTTCATGTAGTCACTTCGTCGGGTGACGAAGTTTAGGCTTTCGGTTAGCAACTTCGTCCGAAGACGAAGTTAAGGCTTTTAGGTTCATTATTTGTCGAATTTATCAATATGGGTGGTCCCCTTACGCGCGTTTAGGTATTACTCCGAAGCGGAGTTTAGTTGTGTTATCCTCGTCAGGATTTTAAAATCGAGATACTCAAAATAAACAAGAGAGAAACGTGCAAAATGTATGCAAAAGATTTAAGCAAGTAAATGAAAAATTAAAATTTAATTAAATGAAGTTAAAATAAGACAAAACTTAACAAGATGACCCGACTCCTACAACCTAAATGAACTTGAACATTATTCTCCGTTTATACAAAGTATCTCTTTAAGTGAGTAATGTGCCATGTATGGGGTATGGGCTCACTGGATAAGTGGGCGAGCTTGTACGACCCTTTTCCGAGGACTTCTTGAACTCGGTGTGGTCCTTCCCAGGTGGCTTCTAGTTTGCCAAGCTTCTCCGCCTTACTGACCTCGTTATTCCGAAGTACGAAGTCGCCTACTTGGAGCTGCTGATGCTTCACCCGGTTATTATAATACCGAGTTACTTGTTGTTTGTATCGAGCTTCTTGTATGTAGGCTTGTTCTCGTCTTTCTTCTAGCAAATCCAAGTTAGTTCGAAGTCTCTCTTCGTTGTCTTGGGCTGCAAAGTTAAGCGTTCGGGGGCTCGGCAAACCGATCTCTACCGGGATCACCGCTTCGGTTCCATACTCCAAGCTATATGGTGTTTCACCGTGTGATGTCCGGGGGGTGGTTCGGTATGACCACAGGACTTGGGGTAAGTTCGTTGTCTAATCTCCTTTGGCTTTATCGAGTCGGGTTTTTAACCCTTTGACTATCGTTCGGTTCGTAACCTCGGTTTGACCATTCGCTTGGGGATGGGCTACCGAGGTGAACTTTTGTTGGATGTGGAGTTCGTCACACCATTCTCTGAACGTCCTGTCTATGAACTGGGTTCCGTTATCTGAGACTAGGACGTGAGGTATGCCGAAGCGACAAACTATGTTCTTCCAAACGAAGTTTAGGGCGTTTTTACTTATGATCCACGCCAGTGGTTCGGCTTCGACCCACTTCGTAAAGTAGTCGATGACTACAATGAGGAACTGTAGTTGGCCGGGAGCTTTTTCAAACGGGCCGACGATGTCTATTCCCCACTGCATGAACGGCCAAGGGCTTTGCATGCTGGCCAGTTCGGTCTGTGGCAACCTCGGAACCGTCGCATGGATTTGGCACTTTGGACACTATTTGACGAGGTCGATAGCGTCTTGGAACATAGTGGGCCAATAGTATCCCCACCTCATGATCTTTTTGGACAGGGCGCGGGCTCCGATGTGACTGCCACAGGAGCCTTCATGGACTTCGCGCAGTGCGTAGTTCGCTTGGTTGGGCCCCACACATCTTAGGAGAGGTTGGAGGTAGGACTTTCTATACAGCACTCCCTGTTCCAGGACGTACTTGGTGGATTTAGCCAGGAGCTTTCTAGCCTCGACCTTATCGGTTGGGAGTTTGCATTTTCCTAAGTAGTTACGAAGTGGAGTCATCAAGTTCGGTCCATCTTCAGTTACTACGTTAACTTCGGCTTCATCAATGCTTCGGAGATATACTTCTTCCACCGGAGAGGTCGTTGAAGATGACGCGAGCTTGCTTAGTGCGTCAGCTCGGCCATTATCTCCTCTTGGGATCCGTACCAACTCAAAGTATGAGAAGCTTTGTTGTAGGCATTTGGCCGTATGGAGGTATTTTTTCATTCGTTCACCCTTGGCTTCGTACTTGCGAGCATATGGCTCACTACGACTTGAGAATCGCTGTGAACTTGAATGGCTTGTACTTGGAGAGCTTGGGCTAGACGAAGTCCAGCGATTATAGCTTCGTACTCCACTTCATTATTTGTGGTCGGGAAGTTGAACCGGAGTGCATAGGTGGTCTTCTTTCCTTCCGGGCTGATGAGTAAGACCCCGGCTCCGCTTCCTTTGTTGCCTGATGCCCCATCCACGTAGACCTTCCAACAGTCTTGCGGCGGAGGCTTCGGTGCTTCGGCCTTTGATTTAACCTCAGTAGGTTCGACGGACTGCTGCACGTCCGTGAACTTGGCTTCTACTAGGAAATCGGCCAAGGCTTGCCCTTTAATGGCTTGGCGAGGTACAAAGGAAATCGCGTGCTCGCCGAGTTCTACAGCCCATTTAGCGATCCGCCCGGACACTTCTAGTTTTGTAAGCACTTGCCGAAGTAGGGAGGTCGGTCAGTACTTATCTTGGATGTGCGTGGAAGTACGGTCGAAGTCTTCTTGCTGCATTCACCAATGCAAGTGCGACCTTTTCCAAAGGTTAATACCTCGTCTCTGGCCCTTTTAGGGCTCGGCTTATGAAATAAACGGGTAGCTGATGACGTTTTTCTTCTCGCACCAGGACTGCGCTGATTGCCTCGTCCGAAGCGGCGAGGTATAGGGAGAGGACCTCGCCCTCTTTTGGTACAGATAACGTAGGGAGGTTTGCGAGGTACTTCTTCAAGCCGTCGAAAGCTTTTATGTGCTCGTCGTTCCATTCAAAGTTCGGCGCCTTCTTTAGTATCTTGAAGAATAAGAGTTGTTTTTCGGCAACCTTAGATAGGAAATGACTTAGGGCGGCTAGACAGCCTGTCAGTTTGTGCACGTCATGGATTGACTTCGGCACTTGCATTTCTTGGATGGCTCGGACTTTTGATGGGTTAGCCTTTAGACCTTCGCGTGAAACCCAACACCCTAGAAATTTTCCAGATTGGACCATAAAAGTGCACTTTTCTGGGTTTAACTTTAAATTTTCTAGGATAAGAACAACTTTGAGGTCGTTTACACAAGTGGAAATTTCCTTGCTTTTAACGACTATATCGTCTACATACACTTCGACAATTCTACCGATGTGGGCTTCGAATATCTTGTCGACCATCCTTTGGTATGTAGCTCCAGCGTTTTTCAGTCCGAAGGGCATCTTTTTATATGCATAGATGCCGAAGTCCGTGGCGAAGGCGGTCTTCGGCGCGTCCTCAGTGTTCATGAGGACTTGGTGGTATCCCTTGTATAGGTCCAAGAAGCTGAACATCTTGTGGCCAATAAGAGCTTCGACCTTCTTATCAATGTTGGGAGGGGTATCGTTAGTCTTATATATGAATTTATGAATTTTTCCAATTTTCTAGGGAGTTTAAAATAAGATAATGTACTCTATAAGAATAATTCTTCTAATTTTTAGTAATTTTATTTGAAGATAAATGAATTCATTATTCCTAGATATATTAAGAATATAGAATTAGTATAAATATTTGCACGTATAGTATATATCTATTATTATGTTAATAATTGTTAAGCATTATTAATGTTTAACTATACAAAAATATGCATATAGTTAAATATATATATATACACGTATATAGTTGAATACTAATATTGTATATATATATGTATATATATATTAAATGCTTAGAGTTATTCAACAGTATGTACAATATGATAAGCACTATATATGAATAAAAATCTGATGGTTGCCACTTGTAATGTGTTTATACGTGGCACTCTACAAATACTATAGCTTTGATGCATAAGGTTATAGACCTATAGACGTGTTAATTCTAGGTTGGTAACTAACTTAGTTTCTTGGCCTATAAATACCTCATGTGAGGTCTTCATTGGTGCACATCTTTCGATCAAACCAAGAGTCTTACTCATATATTAGTAGCAACTAATATTTCACGTATCAAGGAGGATAATATTAGATCAAGGATCAGAGCTTCGAGTTATTTGGGTATTTTAAGTTATCAGGTGAGGCTCTCTATACTTACAAAAGTATTATTTGAGTTATTAAGCTCTGATGAAATGAGATTATCCATGAAAATGTTTTAATGTGTTATTACATGTTTAAGGCTCTTATAATGTATGCGATCGGGTCTTTCGGTTGGTCTAACACACTAATCGAGAGGCTGTGCGCACAGTTAGAAATCGTTGGGTTGATCACCAATTGATTCTAACTTGAGGGGAGAACCTCTGGATGAAATATTCCATTGTCTCCAAATCATGGCTCCATTTGAAAAGGGAAAAGGGATCCGACGGTGGTAATGTCCCGGGATCAATATAAGAGTAACATGGTAATACACATGCGCGCGCAATCATGAAAAATGAGGTTTTGTGTGCATGGAAGTAAATGATTTCAAAACCCTTCTATGTATACTTTATTATCATGGATATTCTTTTTTGATAAATATTTTTGGCACAAGCCCACTGGGTACATTAATACTCAGCCTGCAATTCCTTTCCAAATGTTTTGTAGATTAAGGAGCTGGTGGAACAGGCGAAGCTGGAGAGGACAGTTGTTGTTGCTAATGTATAATAAAAGCTTCCGCTACGCCTATAAATAAAATCTCTATATTTTCGTACACCATGAGTTATATATAATATTACGGGTACTCAGACAAATCGGCCAGCATGGGTTGTTCGGCTTAGCCAAACCCATAGTTTGAGTTGTATGTCCCGATCCCGTATTTAAATATTATATTATTTTATGTCTACGGGTATTCAGACATAGGCGGCCGGTACGGGCAGTATGATTTATCTACCCCGTAGTTCGTGCTGTGGGTCCCGATCCCGTATTTAATTTCTTAACAATAGGGTTAATTATCCCCAAGCCATGAGCCCCTTTCTATCCCCGCTTCTTAATTCCAACCCCTTGCCACGTCCCGGCACACGTGCCTTCCCTCGGGAACTGGGGCGTGACAGTAGCAGTCTTTTGGGCAGTGCTTATTGAGGTCGGTGTAATCAATACACATCCGCCACCCGCCTCCTTGCTTTTTCACCATCACGGGGTTAGCCACCCAGGTCGGATATTTCACTTCGAATAAAATATCGGCCTTTTGCAGTTGGCGAACCTCGTCATGGATCACTTGATTTCTTTCGGCTGAAGGGTCGCTGCTTATGCCGAACTGGTTTCATCTCGGGATCGATGTTGAGGTGATGAGTGATGGCGCTTGGTGCCACCCCGGTCATGTCTAGCGGCGACCAAGTGAAGACATCTCTATATTCCCGAAGTAGCCGGATAATTTGACTTCGGAGCCCGTTTTCTCCGACGAACCTTACTTTGACGACCTTGGCAGGGTCATCTTCGTATAATGCGACGTCTTCGACCAGCTCGACAGATGGAGGCAACGTTGGCTCCATCTCTTCGGGGTTCTGTAGTTGCCTATGCTTGAGGGTGCTGATTCCCAGAACCTCGGAGTGCGACCTGCATGCACTCCTTGGCCTGCAGCTGGTTTCCCCGAAGCGTGATCACTCCGTTTTTAGACGGAATTTTGATCGTCAGGTGATAGGCCGAGCAGATCGCCTTCGTCGCTATTAGTCAATCTCTTCCTAAGATGATGTTATAGGGAGAGCTGACTTTTACGATGAAGAAGTGGATTATCTTCGTAGTGGATAACGGGATTTTTCCAACTGTCACGGGCAGTGAAATGATGCCTTCCGTCGTCGTCTCTTGTTGTGTGAAGTTCTTTAGCGGCATGGGTGCCGGCCTTAGACGTGCTTCTTCGATATCGAGCTTATCGAAATAGTCTTTGAAAAGCACACTCACAGAGGCTCCACTATCAATAAATATGCGGTGGACCAATTTGTTGGCTACCACGGCCTCGATTATGGTGGCATCTTGATGAGGAACGGCATGGGGGACTAGGTCATCACTGGAAAAGGTGACGACCTCGTCCTTCTTGAACCTTTTCTGGGCAGATTCTTCCCGCTGTTGACTTCGGGCCTCGGCCTTCAACGATGACTTCGTCGCGCCTTCGGCAGTCCTGTGATGGCAGTGATGACTGCATCATATTGAGGCTGGTCTTCATCCTCGTCCTCGTCATCCTGCTTTGATCTCTTGTCGTTACGGGGGGCGCAGTTGTTACCTCCCCTATTTTTCTTTATCTTGCCCTTCCCTTGAGGTCGGGTCTCTTGCTGGTTGCGACTTTGGTATAGTTTAAGAGTACCGTCGTGTACCATGTGCTCGATGTCCGAGGTGAGGTCCCTGCAGTCCTCGGTTTCATGACCGTAGTCATTATGAAACTTGCAGTATTTCTCCTTGGATCAGCGTTTCGATACACCTCGGGACAAGGGCGGTGGCTTCTCGAACAAGTTCGCATGAAGCTCGTATATTTCAGGCCCTGGACTTTGTCAGTGGTGTGTACTGACTTCGGTCTTGGTTGGGCCGAGGTCCTAAGCGGGACTCGAGGGGTCCTCGCTGTAACCTTTCGAGGGCACTTCGGCGACCTTGCCCGTGGTCGGTGCACTCCTCTTTCTTCCTCTTATCGTTATTTTCGGGCCGATCTGCTGCCCGCTTTTTCCAATCGGCCTCATCCGCCTCCGCGAATGTATCAGCAATCCTCTATAGCTGCCTAGAGGTCGTTGGGCGTGCCTTTACGAGCTCTCTGAAGAGAGTTCAGGACTGAATGGCGTTTTGGAATGTCGAGATAAGCACGTCGTCGGAGAGACGATTGACTTTAAGGCTCTCGTTATAAAAACGGGCCAGGAAGTCGCTGATCGTTTCTCCTCGCCTCTGCCTTAAGGTTAGGAACTGAGCTGGGCTGATCTTCGCCTCGGCTTTTTGAAAGAAGCGACGCTCAAAGGCGTCAAGTAGGTCGGCATATGACCCTATGCTGCCATAGGCAGGCTATCGAACCAGCTTCTAGCGTTGTCCACTAGCAGCTCGGGGAAGACTTTACACATGTAAACGTCTTCGGCAAGTCCCTGGTTCATCATGTTGTACTGAAACCGGGATAAAAAGTTGTTGGGGTCTTGTGACCCGTTGTAAGGCGGGATAGGAGGTACTCTATACGTCGACGAGATGGGAGTATAGAGTATCCTATTAGTGACGGGAGTCGAGATTCGACCGTAGACGGCTTTTAACCACGTGGTTGTGGGTTCGATTCCCACAGACGGCGCCAGTGATCGATCGTGGATTTTAGAGTGTTTATGCGATAGTAAGATTTGCAGAAAAGTAAGAACACAAGAGTTTACGTGATTCGATCTTTTGGTTAGATCTACGTCCACAGAGAAAGGAGTTTATATTAATACTCTCGAGTTTACAGAATCTGTCTTCAGTCTATCCTAGCATCACTATTTATAGGCGCCCAGCAGCAGTTACAGCCGAGGTCGTGGGGCGCCACATCAGCAGTCGTGGGTTAGAGATCGTGGGTTGACCGAGCTTCTATACTCTTGGGCTGCGCTGCTGGATTAGGCCGAAGTGTCTTCTGGGCATTTCAGTGGGCCGAGCTCATCTAGGCCGAGCTTATTTGCCGAGGTCCAATTATATTGGGCCGGTGCTTGGGCCTAGTAGCTGGGCCATATCCTATCATATATTAATAATTTTACTACTTTATCCCTACTTGATAATTTCTGTACGTTAATTCTCGACCTTCCTTTTTCTATCTTCAACCTCCAAAAGACCTTCAATCACTGCAAAAACCTAGTCGAGTGGAGTGAGTCGAGCCTGCAATTTTAGAATATTATAAAGAAGAATGGCCGGAATGGAAGAATTTGAGTTACAATTATATTTTAATACCATGCGAATATGCATATAGACTTTGAAATTGGAATTTTTAAAGCAACCAATCAAAAGAAAAAAAAATTATCGAGCGAACTCTCAAATCCAAGTTTCACGATTTCTCATAAAACTACCTTTTAAAATGTCTAATTGTAAACGATTCCTTAAGAAGTCGACAATGTAATTAATTATGGCGAAAGTTGGGGCTATAGGGATATACTAGTAAACTCAATAATACGTTTAGGTGATCGCTAGTATACTAAAATGAAACTTAGCAGAAATTGAATGAACTTAGGAATGAAATGAGGATAGGAAAGGAATGAACCAAATGATTCAATTCATGCGGTTGGTATCTGCAAAAAATCGAATGATATTTTTTTAATAAATTATATTATAATGCAAAGTATCAGACCCGTTCAAGCCCTTCGAGTTTATAGGCCTATGTCAGTCTAGACCCATTGTTTTAGCGGGCTGGGCTTGTCGACCCGCCCAAACTTAAGTAGAAACCGGTGGACCAAAGTTAGCCTGACCTGATCATTTCACAATATGATATTAATTTGGATAGAAATGTGCCATGATTAATTTTGACTTGACAAAATTTCAGATCGGCCCAATCAAATTTGATATATATTTTTTTTCTAAAAGCTCACGGGCACAGAGCGGGCCGGGTCAGCCCGTCTCTTTGCCACCTCTATCCGCTTGTAGCCCAAAAAAGTCACACAAGAAATCATATATGTTAGATTTCTTCATTTGGCTCAATGGGCCAAGATCGGCCCGGCCCAACCCTACTCGAAGATCGCCGGCCAACCCTACTCGACCTAACCCGAACAAGGTTCCCGACAAAATTTAATAAAGTTATATCAATATCATAACTCATAATTAACATTAATTTCTAAGAAAATCAAATAAATTTCATTCCTAATAGTGAGGATTAGCTAATACCTAGGAGAGTGAGATGAATGACTAATCCCATGTTGATGGGATTACTGATTTCTACGGGAATTGTCATTTCCAACTGAAAATCATTATCAGCCATAGAATTAGAATATCAACAGGAATAGGTCATTCTATTCCTGGACATTCTAGCATACTAGTCATACCCTAATAAATGAGAGGCTATAAAGAGTAAAATGGACTGTGTAGAATTTTTACCCAAATTATTACTATAGCATTTCATCCCAGCCCACTTTAATTGGGCTTGCATTTTTTTGGGCCCTCATGGGCTCAAATACTAAAAATAATTCTTCGAAGGCCCGCCATCCCCCTCCTCCTCCGCCACGGCGGCGCCGCCAGACTCGTCACCACCCCCACCAACCGCCCTTTCGCCCCCCTTCGCCGCCGCCGCCGAACTCATGCAGCCCCCACTTCGAAGTTTTCGAACGGATCCTCACCAATAATGAGCACTAAAACATTAAATAAAAAAAAAGAAAAAAAAAAAAAAGGAATGTAGTAGTAGAAATTGCAACAAGGAAACCACTGATAAATTAATATTATGCTATGTACAATGATCAACAAACGTTGAAGCACAAATTCAATCGATCAGAAATCAACATACATTATAATTTCAATGATCTAAAACATCAATCTCTCTCTCTCTCTCTCTCTCCTTCATCAGCTATAACTCTCTCACTAGAATCGATGATCACTTCTTCTCTTCTCTCCCCCTCTGCAGAATCACCATCAACAACCTGAAACCTCTCTCTCTCATCACCACCACCTCCGTCTCCCTCTCTCTCTCTCCCCCCTTCTCGACCTTCGACGACGTCATCAGCATCAGCAGCAGCAGCTGCTCTGCAAATGGGGCAGATGGGAGTTCTCAAGAGCCATAAATCCACGCACTCAGCGTGAAAACTGTGGTTGCAGGAGGGGAGGAGCCGGCACCTCTCTCCCACTTTGAAGTTGTCGAGGCAGACGGCGCAGTCTCCGGCGGGGCTGCCTCCGATGGCCTTGGCGGCGAAGTCGAACCGCGGCAGCTTGTTCTCGATGTCGTCGCGGGACATGCTCGAGCTCCCCATGCTTTCTCTCTCCACCGCGTTGGCGGTGTTTCTCTCAGTAGCAGCGTCGCCGCTCCTCAGAGTTCGCCCCACGATCCAGACGTGGATGAGGACAAGAACGCCGATACCGAGGAAGAGTAAGATCACTGAAATCACTATCGCCATCACCAGAATCTGCGTTGCTAGGTTTACACCATGCCTGCTTTTCCATGTCATTAGATAGCACTCATCTAGAGAGAGAGAGAGAGTAGGTGAAGTGAAGATCAGAGCGGCCAAGGAAGAAGAAGATCGTTTGTAATAACATGGTGGGATTATGCTGACGTGGAAATCATTTTTATTTAGCCGAGAAATTGTGTACATGCAGATGCAATTAATTAAAAAAATTAAAAAAAAAATACTATTATGATTGTAACCTTTCCAAATTTACATGAAAATATAGAAACTAATTTAGATAATTTAATATTAACCCTTAATTTACAAGCCGATCCTCTGTTGGGAAGATTTAAAAGTTTAGTAAATTTATGGAAATTCCTTATTATTTTCTTCACACATGCATGCAAAATTGCACTTGCATGGGATCCTCTGTTTTAAATTCAGTGTCTCAAATTATAATTTCTATCGATATTATGCATTTTTTTTCAACAATTTAAATTTCTAATGATTTAATTTAGTACTTCCTCGGCTCAGAGATATTGACCCATTTTATATTGATATGTGAGGTATAAAATAATAAAATGAGTCAATATCTCTGAGACAGAGGAAGTATAATTTTATAATTATATTCTAGGGTTAACCCATCCGAGCAGGGTTTATAATTTATCTTATTTGCATTTAATTTCACTTTTATTAATTGTATTAGAGTTGATAAATTTGAAACTGTGGTATGTAATTTTTTTTTAATTTCAATTTTTATTTATAATGTCTATTATAATTTATTATATTGCAGCAATTTTTATTTTTATAAAAAAAAACAGCTTTAATTGAAATTAAATTTTCGGAACATGAAGCATTAAATTTCAGACATAGGATCTCATCCGATAAAATTGAGGATATACATATCCACATACTATTTTGAATTTACATATGATATATATGTTGTATGATGATGGAATACATGATGCAGGAGCATTGATAATATATCATATAGAGTAATGCTCCCCTATTCACTATGGGCATACTTAATGTGCCCACAGCTGAGGTGGCGGTATTATATATAAGAATTTTTTTAATTAATATACTTTATAAAAATAAACTTTGCTTAAAAAAATTAAACCCTAAACAGAAAAATTATTAACGTGGCACTGCCACGTCAGCTGGTGGGCACATTAAGTGTACCCACCGTGGGTAGGGGATCATTCCTAATATCATATATGTGTATCAACTTTTTGGATAAAAGTATTATTCAGGAGGACTTAATTATTTATGTAGCACTATATTATTCAAGAAAGTGATGAAATAGAAGGAGCTAAACTAATACGGCCATTGGTGTTTAGTAGTAACTTAGTCATTTATTCAAACACAGTGCGCTTTGTGGAGTAGGTGAAGAAATATATAATAATTTTTTTTATATATATCTGTTACACATAAGATTTTGAAAACCTTTTTCACCCTTTCTTTTCGTTTATTTTCTTGGCTTTATTTCTGATTTTCTAAGAGCTACGTCACTGTATTTTGGCACCAATGTTTGAGCTCAAATCAAATATTCAAACAATTCCGCAATTTTTATAAACGACTTCCTAAAATTGTATTCAATGCATGCATGTGCCTTGTCCGTGTTTTTTTTATTCGATCCTTATTCTTTGTGAGATTAAAATGAAAAAGAAGAAAAATTGAGATTTAAATTAGAGGAAATGTCCATTTCTACTCATTATAGGATAGTTTTTACAATATATATTGTCTGGATAGTTTTTTAATAAATCTACCCAATTTTGACATGAATGCCCCAAAATACCCTTAGTATATATACCTAAAACTCTCTCTCACAAAACCCTATATTTCCTCTTTTTCTCTCTTCCTCCTACCATTCTCCCCATTTTAAAATTTGAAAACTCTCTCTCTCTCTCGGTGGCTGCATCACCTCCGCCTCCTTCCGTCGCCGCCGCAGTGCCTCCGTCTCCGCCGCGTCGTCTTCTCATCAGGAAGAACCCGACGTCTTTGCCTTCAACTGAAGTTTCCCAGAGACGGTGGATGCGTCGACTTCTCCTCCCTCAGCCATCGCCACCGTAGCACCTCCTGCCGTGTCGTCTTCTCCGCCGCGTGGTCTTCTTCTCAGGTATCCGCTCCGTTTTGCTATGGGATCCAAGGAAGAGAAACCGCAGGCTAGATCTTCGGGCTTTCGTTCGGGTTTCTCTAAGCCCGATACTGATCGTTGGTACGAAATATGCTTAATGTTAATTACATTTAGAAAATAAAAAATTGTACCATTACACTTTGAGTTGGTACGATTTTAGGGTTTATGTCTAAGTTTCTGTTCAAATTTAGGGTAAAACTTTCAGTTTTTTTGTTGTTTCTTGTTTTTCTGCTGTCTTTTGACAAATAGATGATACAAATTCGTAATTTGTAATATATCATAGGTATTCGTAATTTATTTTTCTGTTGTTTTCAGTAATTCTATTGTGTGGTACGAAATATGCTTTATATTGATTATATTTAGAAAATAAAAACTCATACTATTACCCTTTTGAGTTGGTACGATTTTAGGGTTTGTGTCTAAGTTTGGTTCGAATTTAGTAATATGCAGTTGTTGTTGGTATGAAATTGGTTCATTTTGCTGCACATTATGTACAAATTTAGTACCTATTTTTAAATTTATGTTGGTACGAATTTCGCATTTCGTACCTATTTTCAGTGTATGCTACTGTAACTTCTTGATTTTTAGCTCAAGAATTTCAATTTTGACGAGTGTGGATTTGTATTTCTAGTTCATAAGTTGAGATCTCTCGTTCTCGTTTTACTTGAGTATAAATGAGTTTGATGTTGCAGTAGGTCAAGTCATTTCAAACAAGCGTAATTCGTAATATATATTTGGTAAAAATGTACAAATTGACTCATATTCGTACCAATAACTTCATACTTACTTATGTAATTCAATTCGTACTTAACTACATCTAATTGGCACGAATCGTCTTATATTCGTACCAATAATCATATGTTTAAGTAAATATGAATTTCTCACTCGACTTTGGTACGAATTTCACAGTTCGTGATAAATAGATGGTACGAATTTGTACCTTTTGATATGTCATAGGTAACCTGTAATTCGTAATTCGCTTTTTTGTTGCTTTCTTGTAATTTGTAATATATCATATGTAAATGGTACGTATTGACTCATATTTCGTACCAATAACTTCATACTCACTTATGCAATTCGTACTATATTACAAGCAATTGGTACGAATCGTCTCATATTCATACCAATAACTATATAATAACTATGTAAATGTGAAATTCTTATTCGATTTTGGTACCAATTTCACATTTCGTACTCATTGAAAGCGGTAAGAGAAAATGTTTCAACAAGCACACCTTGCATATTACATTAAGGATAACAATTCAAAATATGGTACGAATTTCACAAATTCGTACCTCCTTACTATTCGTAAAAAATATAAATTTCGTATTTTCTAACATTTAGAAAACAAAAAAGAAAGGAAAAAAAAATGAATTTTTTTTTTTTTTGAAAGAGACAAAATCTGCAAAGAGACAAAAAGTAGGTGGGGAAAGAGAAAGTTGTCATAAAGGGTATTTTGGGGATTCATGTCAAAATTGGGTAGATTTATTAAAAAACTATCCCGACGATAAATATTGTAAAAACTATCCTATAGTAGGTAGAAAAGTCACTACCTCTTTAAATTATCATTTTTTTTTTCCTTTTTCTCCCCATTCTTATTAAGTTATTATCAAAGGTAAATTTACATTAAGCTGATTGCTTGTTGTAAATTTGATTATATTACATTATAACTCCACCATCATCATTATTATTCTTATCGAGGAATGCTCCCCTATATACTGTGAGCATATTTAATGTGCCCACGATTGACGTGACGATGATATATTAAAATAAAATTATTATTAATATACCTTATACAAATAAACTCTATAAAAAAAAAGTCAAATTCTAAATAACGTTGACGTAACATTGCTATATCAGTTGTGGCCATATTAAGGTGGTGTTTGGTATAATGGAATGGAATAAGGTATGAATGAAATTGAGATAGGAATTGAATAAAGGTAGGAATGGAATGGAATGACCATTCTATTCTCATACTTGGTATGAACAAATAATAAGAAAGGAATGGAATCATTATTCTTTCATTTATTTTATATAATATATTCATAATTTTTTTTCTACAAAATAAAACTATATTATTCAATTTTTATATATTTTCTGTTTCTCCTTCATGATAGAGAAAATGTATAAAGATAAGAAGTGATGAACAAGAAAATACTTTGATAGGGAAAGTAATGAGAAACATGATTTTTTTAGAGAGAGAGAGAGAAAAAAATTTTAAAGATATAAAATTTTAGTGAGAGAAAGTGATGAGAAAGGTGACGAGAGAGAAAAAAATTAGAGAATTTTTTTCTAGAGAGAGAAAATTATGAAAAATAAAAATTTTAAAGAGAAAAAATGACGAGAGTAAAAATTTTAGATAGATAAAGTGATATATAAAAATGTCTAGAGAAATATTAATTTTTAGAGAAATTTTTCTAGAGATAGAAAGAGAAAGTGACAAGAGAGAAATTTTGTAGAGAGCAAAAATTGTGAAAAATAATATATTTTGAGAGAGAAAGTGATGAAAGAGAAAAATTTAGAGAAAGAAAGAGTGGAAATAAAATTTTCTAGATAGGAAAAAATTTTAGAGAGAGAAAGCCATGAGAGTGAAAATTTTTAGAGAGAAAAATTATGAAAAATAAAAATTTTAGAGAGAGAAAGTGACGAGAGAAAAAAAAATAGAGAGAGAAAGTTGAGAGAATTTTTCTAAAGATAATTTAAATAGATGTAAAATATTTTGAAAAAAAATAATTGTACATAAATAAAATAAATAAATTGATCAAATAAAAAAATAATAATAATTTAGGTGGTAGGAATATGCTAATACTATGAATTTGAAAGGAATAACTATTCCAATGGAGAAATGAATGGACATTCCATCGGAATGATGAATCCCGATGATAAAATTGTACCAAACATGAGAATGAAATGGAGGTGGCAATGATCATTCCATTCCACCCTCATTCCATCATACCAAGCACCACATAAGTGTGCCCACGGTGGCTATGAGAGCAAATCTATAATCTGACTATGATTATTATTATTATTATTTGAAATTGATATTACCTTCGTCCTCGTTGAGTCGTTGGCTATGGCGTGCATTAATTATTAATTAATGTATGTAGGGTGCCATATTGATTCGTTCTTTATCAATGAAAGCCCAATTTATCCAAAGACAATAGATAAATCCCAATAGAGGAATCCCAATATGGGCTAAGGCATTTACCAGCCTCATAACAATGATAGCAGATACTAAGGAAATAAATTAATATGGGTAATTCTATACACAGCCCTCATTTTACTCCTCACAGCCCCATTAAAAATAATAATAATAAAACTAATAGGTTTTTACTATATTATCCCACAGCCCCCCGAATAGTGTGAATAAACGTTTTTATAAACCCAAACCAGGAATCAACGTCAAAAACAATGCTACTCAAAAATTTGATATTGACGTACTAGGCCAAGAGTTAAATCTATTTCCAATCAACCTAATATATTTTTAGCAACCAACACAATCAATAAGATATTATTTCTTGATACAAGAAATACAATATTATTTTTTGTCAAGTTTCCATTTTCTGAAAAAAAATTGTTCCCAAGTTGAAAAGAATTCAAAATCATCAATTCAAGTCTTTTCTAATTAATGAGCCTAAATCTATCAGTAAAATCCAAAGGCCTCTCAAATTTCCATTTCGTGTGATGAAAGATCGATCAATGTAATCTCCTAATTCGTTAAAAAAAATTATTATATTACTAGCATGGGTTTGCAGAGAGAAAATGAACTTAAGCTTTAAGAAATTTAAGAATGTCGCCCAACCAATTGAGAGAGAAAGAAAGAAAGGATATGGGTGTAAACTGAACACTCTGAATTTTTAATCGGCCTAGAAAGATTTAAAAATTCAGAATTCAAAAGTGAGTCTCCACAATCCAAAAGTTCAAATTATATTATGAAATGGACATATATTGCTCTTGCTGCTAATTAATGAGGATGGATGCTACCGAAAAATATTGGAGCGGCCCTTTTGGTGACGATGCTGTTTTTAATAACTATGCGACGACGTAGGAGAGGTGGTAGTCGCTAAATATAAGAAGAAGTAAACGGAGAAGATGAATTGAAGATGTTAAAATTTCGAATTACGAGTTTGAAATAGTTGGATGTTGTTGATAATCGGATGTTCAAAAGATGATGGTGGGGGGGGGGGGGGATTCGACAGACTTCATAGTGATGAACGTGGTGGTAATAGATGACGCAGTATGTCGCTGAACAGACGGTGAAAGAATACGTGAAAGAGAAAGGGCGGTGGCTGTGAGCAACGAGAATGACGAAAGAGAGAGTGGCTGTTTTGGAGGTTCAAGGATTTATATGTACTTTCACTAATATTTATTATTAATATATTAAATTGGGGGCTATGGGGAGAAAAACAGGGGTTGTGGATAGAATTACCCAATTAATATTTGGATTAGAACATAACAAGGCCCATCAAATTAGATACATAATTCTGTTTTTCTTTTTCTATTCTTTTTTATATCTCATCCACTTTCGTGTGGATTAAGAAAATATATTTAATTTCATCAATACCATTATTTACTCATCCAACATAAAATGATGTTAGTTAATTTCAAAGATCATTACGATTAAATTTAGGCGGACAATAGAAGATTTCTATTTTGCAAGAGATGCACAAATAGCAAATCGAGAACTCCCTAATGGCTAACATTAATCAACTTTTTTGGAAATAAAAACATGCCTAGGGTCATAAGTCATAACTAAATATATTGAATTATTAATGGGTATTATTAGGGTGTCAATATAGTGTGCTATTTTTAATTTTACTTTTGGAATTGTGGGTGGGGTAGATGTTAGCTAAGATGGTGGCATATATGAAAGTGGGAAGACATATTCTAATGTTGATTGGGAATGTGGATAGTGGTTTGTGATATTAGAGGCCATCACTTGAATATGTCCACATTTTTTTGACATTTGTACTCTCCACTTAATTAGTCTTTCCATCCTAATACAATACATTCATTTTTCATTCAAAAATGTCTTCTCAATGTATGGAAGAGATCAAATTAAAACTAATTTTCCTGTACAATCTAGAAAATAATCTGAATCATTGATATTTTTAATGATATCATTGTTATTGAAAGATTTATTATTATATGTATAAAAATGCAAGATCACAACATACATAAAATGCATTAATATTATGAAAATGTACAATCATATTAATAGAGATGTATCATCATTTATATAAAAATGTATGGTTTGCAGATTCACATGAGAACCATTTCAGATATGACAATTAAAAAATAATATTGTGTTTTATTTATAATTATAATACATCGGTCGTAAACAGATAAATTTATAGTGATAAACTAGTCCTCCCCTTTTCTTTTCTTTTTTTAATCTCAATTTCACTAATCTACACGTACTCATAAGACAAATTGCATCTCATTTGAGACTTCATAAGATTTTTTTCTAAAATTATGAAGAGGGTCAAAGGATTTTAGTTGGTAAACAAATAAAATCTTCTTGTAAAGTGGCATTTTGGGAATGAGATGCAAATCCCCACACATTTCTCTTTCACTTCCACTAACTATGATAAAAGGGTTTCTTGTGATACATATATAACTTTTGATGTGATGCTGAAAGTTTGCCAACTCAACTCACAAATATAGATAGGTATTGCAAAGCAGTGGATGCAAATTAAGTGCATAAAATCAAAGTGATTATTTCTTTTTCAATTCTTTTTTTTTACTATGGGTGGTGGATGCTGATATATCATTGATGCTGATGTTGCTTATATATATATATATATAAATACATCATTGATTATACATGGACATGTGGCATGTAGTGTTATAAAACTATATTGAATAACACTTTGTATTTATACACGATCATGATTGTTCTTATACACGCACACACAAACACAATATAGTTCCTACTATCATAGTATAATATAAATACTTTTTGTAATAATTAATTCTAGAGGTGCAATGAAACTTAGTACGTATGATTTATTTTATTTCTGTGGGGCGATTTCTCCTTCCATTCATTTTTATGCTTTTCCTTATAAAGAAAGATTAAGAAAGTGTTTTAATTGGCAAAACTAGTACATGCAAATAACTTATTACTACATGCAGTATTTTTCTCCAATACATGTGATTAAAATTAAAATTAAAAAAAATAAAATTAAATAAAATAAGTGTTACAGAAGAAAGTGTTTTCCATCGCAATCGGCAGTTTTCGTCGTTTTATTCTTTATTTATATATTTATTTTCATTTTCTCCACCTGAAATAAACTCTTCACACACTTCAGCAACTTACAACTGTTTATCACATCATAATACGCAGGTTTCATACACAATTCCAACATTACAAAGAAAATACAGCGACACTCAAATTATAAATTATTTAAGACAAAGCTAGAAACTTATAATACAGACTAACAAATGGTCCACGTTACGACCAGATGCACCACCCTATCGGCTCCTGCTGCTCCGCCACCGCGAAAACGTCGGTGAAGTAGCTCCGACCATCGTCGCTGCCGTCGTCCTCCTCCGAGTTGACCGCCGCCATGCAGTCCGGGTAGTCATTGTCTGGGAAATACGAGTCGCCGCTGTCGAGGAGCTGGCGGCCGTCGTCATCAACCACCGCACTGCCATCGCTGCCGGTGCTCAGGCGGTCCTCCACCTTCACTGCCAGTTCGAGGCATGGCTGTGGCTCCGCCGCCACCACGGGGTCGAGCTTCTGACCCGGTTCTCCGGCGGTTTCGTCCGGCTGCAACTTCTCAGTCAAGGAAAGAAGCTGTATTTGAAAGTAAATAAAAATATCAAATCAAGAATTTGCAATTAGAGTATAATTAGGAGCTAAGAAGGTATATTCTCTCCATTTATGAAATTTAAAATTCGGCTTTTGATAAGATTTATCAGGTGGGGTTAGCACACAGATGCTTATTTTCACTTGATGACTTGTGTGCAAAAATAAATAATAAGAAAAAAGATTATAATTTGCTTATCTTACACATGTATATTTTAGAATTTTAATAGCTAAGAACGAATCTTGTGTAAATGACTCGGCCCCTAGTGTCCCTTTCATCTATTGGTTGAAGTCGCATCAAATCAAACTTATTTTGAAGTTTTATTGAACCTAATGTGTTTTTTCAATGAATTTTAATGTATTAATCCTTCAACAAGTTATGAAGAAACAAAAATGATATGATCTAAGTCGCTCGATTGATAATGAATATACAAAACACTAATTAAAAATATACACCATGCATAAATTATATTTTGCTTAAAATTTCATACACTGCAGTCACTTAGCTTAGATATTTAAACCTGATTGATCGCATGTGAATTCTTACGGGGGGGGGGGGGGGGGGGAAATGATCAAATTTGTTATATCACTATATGAAATGACATGAGCAAGTTATCAAGTAAGTTACTATATATATATGATTAGAAATTAAACCCCATAATCAAGAACTTATCCTAGACTTGGGAAATATTGGAATTAAAAACATGTAAATTCTATTAAAGAATTCAAGATGAGAAGATGATCTTTCAATATACCTCAGATTTGAGCTTGTCATTCTCCTTGATGATGGAGTCATAGTTGGAGAGGAGGGAATCGTAGGAGGACTTAAGCTGATCGTAATCCCTCTCGAGCTGCTTAGTCTTCCACCGTGCACGGCGGTTCTGGAACCACACCGCCACCTGCCGCGGCTGCAGATTCAGCTTCTTAGCCAGCTGAGTCTTTCGCTCAGGCTCGAGCTTGTTCTCCGCCTCGAAGCTCTTCTCCAGCATGTGCACCTATATACCTCATCATCACAGTTCAACTAATCAAACATATGATTCCTTGAAAATCAAATCACGTCTCAAATAATCGAATCGGCTAAAGTTCGTCGAACAAATTCTTACGGATCGGAGTGGATGATGAATTCGTGGTAGGAAAATTAGGGAATTAGATTCTGATTTGAGTTGGATCGAATATGCTGTTCGATCAAGGTTCTAACTCAATGGATCAAATATAGTATTATACCTGCTCCGGAGTGAGACGGCGTTTCTTTTCCGGCAACTGCTCGTCGAAGTATTCATCGTCGTACAGCTCCTCCGGCGTGCTGAAAAACGGCCGCCTCTTCGACGATTCCTCCATGTTCATGACCGTTCTTCCTCCGACTACATGCCATATTTATCCAATAAATATAAATACAGATATCTAAACTTATCCAAAAGCGAAATCAACAACTATATGCATCATCAGTTCGCAATTACGAAAGAAGTTGTAGATGGTGATTTGAATACCTCGAAATCCGGAATCGCCATTCCCGAGGAACAGCATATTGTTATGGCAAGACGGCTCGAAGAAAATACGACCGGATTCCATTTCCTTCAGCAGATCGATCGACAGATCCAATACAGAGGCACGCACGCAACGTGTATGTAGAAATTTCTCAGAAAAAATTCACTAGATTTTTTTTTTTAACAGCTCTACACAATACAATGCTAAAAGACAGATAATTGCTTTCTCTTAAAATAAAAAGTAGTGTGTATTAGAATAGCATTAGCTTGTGGCGGAAGAAGCTCGAGCACCACAGCAGCCGCGCCGGTGTTTCCAACGGGCAGATGCAAAATCCCATCATGCGCCGGAAAACTTTTCCCAGCTCCGGTGGATTAGCTTTCCCGCGCCGAAACGATGATTTTCCCGCCGGAAAAAGTTTCAGCCTACAGGGAGCAGATCGAAGGAGGTTTCTCAACCTCCGGCGGCGGAATTGCGCGAAGACGGAGAAGATACGGCGGCGAGGGTACTTTCGGTAATTTCGCGATATTTGTGATTGCCGCTTCGGAAATGGTTTTTGGCAGCTAAAGTTGATCGAAGAGGGACTGTGGCTATTTATACTGGTACGTGCGGGGTGAAATTACAATTTTGCCCAAGTGGACTTGGGAATATAAGCGAGGTGGCGTGGAATGATTGGGCTTATTTGTAATTTGCGTGGATGTGGGGTCGAATACTTTGATTGGAAGTGGCTAATTTGCGCCTGAGGTGCGTAGATCGGATGACTAGGGGCGGTTGGGGGGAACTGTAGAATATTGGAGGATAAACAGTCGCCATTCTCTGCGGTCGGGGAGTTGTCGGGTGCGGTTAAGTCCACGCGACTTACGGTAGCCACGCTGCGGTTGCTGCAATTAGTGTTGATACTCGTAGTCAACCATTTTATTTTTCTAGAAGTATAAAAAAACAACCATTTTATTTTTCTACAGTACAATTGAAGCAAAAAAAGAACTTTTACAATAATTTATCACTCGAAATATTATTATGATTCCACAAAATTATATAATTATTTCCTATTGAGTATTTTCTTATTTGAGACCTATTTAGAACTAATTATTTATAGTTTATGAACCAAACTTTGAACATTTTTTTATTTGTAGCCTGAATTTCATTTTATATTAAAAGATTCGAACTTTCAACTTTTTTTTTATTTGTAACATGAACTTCAATTTATTTTTAAAATGGCCTAAACTTTCTAAAATTTTCGATTTTATGGCCTGTATTTTGAATTTAAACGTCGCTTAAACAACTCAACTTGCAGTTGAAATGAATCGAGATTTTATGATCCACCTCACCGTTGTCGTTTCAAATATTCCAACTCATTTCAATTGAGAGTTGAGTCAATTAAGCGACGTCGAAATTCGGAAAACATGTCATAAATCGAAATTTTAAAAAAGTTTAGGCCATTTAAAAATAAAGTGAAATTCAAGGCAAAAATCAATAAAATATAAAATTACAAGTCTTTTAAAAATAAAATGAAATTCAAACCACGAATCAATAAAATTTAAAATTGGAATCATCACCATGTCATATACTGTAGTTTCGATCGAATATTTCCTAATATATCGTTTTAAAATCATGGGAAATATTATCTTCAACCTATAAAGTCAACGACCCTAGAATTATCCAGTATTTTTTTAATTAAGTTAGTTGCGTAATACTTTTGTATGTTAATTGATTGCTGAATTTTGATAACTATTAAAAGGTTATGATCGATTATTTATTATTATTATGAGACTCAAATATTTACTAGGACACGTGGACCTAGCAGACCCGCATATGGTCAAGTTGCAAAATTTCGTTATAACTAATAAATAAACCTCAAAATATAAGATTAGATTATTTTGAATATCTATCGAGTTAATAATTAAAAAAAAAATAGAGATTGTAATCCCCTACTTAATTTTTATTTTCTTGAGATAGAAAATCTATTTATTTGGCTAAAATGTCAAAATTTCCAATGATTCTATGCTAATTTCTTTATTTTTGTTTAGATCCAACAGCACTTGCAGTGTTGCAGGAGAACCATGCACAGTGGGCCCAGAGTATCAATCGTTCATTTTAATATTATACTTAATTTTTATGGGTAAAAGTAGGGAAAATGGTAATTATTCTTAGTGGTAGTAGGTTAAAATTTGTATCACAAAGTTTTGGTGTCAAATTTTTCTTCCACACACTATTACTCTTCATGTCCCACCTAATTAGTCTACCTTTATATTTATATGTGAGATACTATAAAATAATAAATGTGGACTAATTAGGCGAGACAGATGGAGTATTAAGAATTCTATGCGATCAAATTCATATATAGTTTGGGACTTATTTGTATTTAATAGTTCCTTGAAAAAGATGAAGCCTCAAATAAATTTAGATTTTTTTTTTTTATCTAATTGAAGATAAGACCTGAATTGAGTATGAATATTGTAGTGTGGTGCAAGATAGTACATGAATTAACATAATTGACATGAGAAGTGAAATAGTACATGAAATTGGCATTTTATTCTGTGCACATGACATGAAGGCATATTCTAGTGGGATTAATCAAATAAATTAATCATTTCAAGCAAGAATAAATTTCCCCTAAGTTGAAGATTATAGAGAATTTCGTAAATTTATTTACTTTGTGGCCCAGTTTCCATGTGTTCGCCAGTTGTTGCCGTGCAATTGAATTTCTTTCATAGAAAAATAAAATCAGATTCTTATTAATAAATATGATGTGATATAATTTCATTGTTCTATAAGCACAATGAAGAGAAATGGAGTTAGTATGCAAATTATGATGATTTTTACTTATTTTGAAGCCATCATCTTAAAATTATTAAACTATATCATCAAAAATTTGAGATTAAGTCTAATATGTGCTCTTTTATTGAAACCCAATATTGAACAACGGTAATTTGTTTTCATACCTTAAAAGGAATTGACCTTAAAAGGAATTGAAATTTCACTTCCCCAAAAAGATGATGAACTCGAGAACCTTTCTTTATATAGGGCCCATAACAAGAAAAAGCAATTAGGAATTTTAAGAGATTTATTAGCCTAAAATTCTCATATGTAGACAATAAAGCACCCTTCTCTATGGATCGATATGGAATTAAGGGAGCATCCTATCATGGATGCAACTTTATTTCCAAACCCTTTTATTGTTAAAACTTTTATTTTTATTAGAATATATGCATTTGCTCATATATATTCTTTATTAGAGATAAGGAAGGAAATGATTTCTTTTGATTATAAATACTCCGTAATATTTTGGGAAGTTTGCATCTGATGCTAATTTAATTGACATTTCGACACATGTGTTTTCTTGTATTTTTCCGTTTAAATATTGGCACGTAAATTCTAGAATTTTTTTTCGGCAATCTTTGATTCAGGATTGATTCCTTGTACGATTATGCTAGGTACTCCGCGTACCTATTTTTGAATTATAAATTTCTCTTTTTCTAATAAAAAAAATACTTTATGATCAGCGATAACAAATAATTTTATCCAACGCATTAATTGTTGCGATTGCTGGTTCCTACGATATGAATGAAAAATACTCATTGTTCATAATGAGATTGGGTTCTATTGTTACTCAAAACTAAAGCATATGCTACAAATTTAGAGCGTCAAAATTCGGCCTAGACTGCTCAGCCCGACCAGCCAGCCCGGACTTGACCATAAAATTATAAACTTTTTAAAATTTTGGGTTAGCCCAACCTAGCCCAAAACACTATGAAGTTCGGTGGGCTCTGGTTGGCCCACCAGTGCAATAAATCTTATTCTTTTAATTGCTTTCTGGTCGGGCTTGGAATGCCAATGTTGTGTCCCGATAGAATTTCAACTCGACCGGCCTGACGTTTCCCAATCGGGGTTAGGTCTCGGCCCGTCCCCCTCCAACGTTTTGAAAACTCTAGATGTATAATCTTCAAATTTTGAAGTTACTAAGTTGATACAAATGATTAATGGGAAGAATAACAATAATACACACCATGAGTGGTGTTTTGAGATCCATCCATAGAAAGGGAATCTGGAGACTGCCACGTGGATGGAGCTTATCTTTTCGATTTTTTTATTATTATATCCATTTGATTGATTTGGTTGCATTTTTGTTCCTCGTCTTTATATAGATGAGTGACAAGATGTATTCCTCAATATCATCCCACAACACAAAATATTAGTTTAATACGAGATAAAAAATCCTCAAATAATTCTTATATCTGCACACTCAATATGCTTTTGGTTTAATTCAATAAAAAATGCTTTTAGTTTCTTTTTTTCTTTTCAAAAAGGCCCATAACTAGAATAAATTACAATAAAACCCATTAAAGATGAAACTTTGCAACAAAGAGGCTACACATATATTATAGTCAAGTTCAAATGTTGCTAACTTAAATTGAGGAAAGAAAACCATCAATTTTTTTTCATGTATATATATTTAGAATAGTACGTAGTATAATATTCAAAGTTCAATGATTGAGAAACTGAATCTTATGAAACTTCTACCAATAGAAAAACATGCACAAATCTTGATAGTAAGAAGCAAAATTGAAAGACAACAACAAAAAAAAAAAAGAAGAAGAAGAAGAGAGAGAGAGAGAGAGAAGAGGGCGACTATCAATTACATCAAATTATCCACAACCTCTATGAAAAAAAAATGTATGGAAAAAAAAAAATCTCGTGGCCAATTACCTTTTCAAATATCAAGTGATTGAGGAATTGAATTAGCTAGGAATAAAATTCGAGTCTCTTTTTTTTTCTTTTTTTTTTTCTCAATCACAAAATTCAAATTGGATTTCTACGGTCCAAAAACAATTACAGTGGGGGTACGTGACAAGTGTGCGTGGTAAAGGAATAAATGCAGAAAGGCACAATGCTTTTTCTCTTTTGTTTTTAGATTCCTTATTTGCTAAGGCAAGTTAGGCACAAGAGGGCATGCAAGATGTATATATATATATATACATATCTTTTGACTTCAAAAGAAAACTAAAGTCATTGAGTTTCGTCTTATTATTTTTCTCCCATTTTATAGTTTAAACTTTCGGAATTTATAGCCATAAGCCATTCCCATTTTTTTTTTCTTCTTTTAAATAAAGTAGGAACTTTTGATATATGGCAAGTAAGATATGCACTAGGGAAGTTATTGCACGATTATGCAATAGATGATCTGACCCGATACGTTATAATTATAGATCTTAGATCTTAGGTTATATTATTGTGTAACATATCTTATTGCATATGCTGCAGATGCAGATGATTGACACAAGGCGAGAAAAATTTAAACTATATAAAGTTTACTTAATTTTTTTATTATATCGTTACACGACTATCGATGCAAAATACTACCACTTTAGTAAATTTCCACAAGCTAAATATATATTCAACATTTAAAAATGTGGCAAGTAGATTCATGCAAAGGTAAGTGGTAGGAAGAAAGGCTAGGACACCATGATATATACATAATATAGTAAAATTTCATGTTTTATTTTATCCTTGATGCTACATGAGTGGTTGTGCCAATTTTAAAGTACTTATAAAAGGAATTTTAATGAAAAATAAAGGATAAAAATAAAATCAGTTAACAATAGAGAATCCAAAATATTAAATATGGACTAGTAGGAGGGGTTTAGAAAAGGAAAAGCACCTGGGGAGGAACATTTGCTTTTGGGATGCATGAGTTTGTGCTTTGCAAGAAAACTTGGTGCTACGTTCTTTCTTCTTTTTTGATAATGGGGTTGATACTGTCACATTCCTCTATTTGTTTTTTCCTACTCTCTTGTCACTATCTCTACTACCACTATATTATTTTCCTCCTATTCCACGCATGGTGTGTTCTCTACTACACTATTATTGTTTTCAAATTAATTATTTATTCTTCAAGACACTCTATGAATTTGAAATACTTTTAGCTAATTTGCCTTTTGAAGGAATTAGATAAATTTAAGCCATTAATTTTCTTAAAATAGTACATCAAATTTTTATTGACAACGAAGCGCAACTCAGTTGGTAAGACGCTTCTCCTCCGATCCAAGAGGTCGGGGGTTCAAGTCACCCCAGGTACGTGCGTGTGTGAGTGTATTATGTTTGCCTAATCAAAAAAAAAAGTACATCAAATTTTTACTTCACCCTTGTCCCATTCATCTTAGCTCAATTTTCATTTCAGAATGTCCAATTGATAATGGTCCATTTTTTAAATGACTAAAAATTATAGCCTTATAATCTTAATTAAGAGGAATGCTTCCCTACCTTCCATGGACATACTTAATATGTTCACGGCTGACGCGATGAAGGTATATTTATGATTTTTTATTTATTAATATACCTTATAAAAATAAACCCTACAAAAAAACTAAATCCTGAATGGAAAAAATTACTGACGTGACGGTGCCTCAATCGTGGGCATATTAAGTAGGCACACGGTGAGTAGGGTATCATTTACGTCATAATTGAACTAACTTATTAATCTATTATACCAACTCATCATCTATTCACCCCAATACACATATCCGGTAACCCCATTGTAATTGAATTGTAAGATTTTAAAATATCATAACTTGTTCGTTTATTCTCATCAGAATTTCATTTTGGAATATATTATCAATATATTCTTTTTATGAATCTATAATGTTATGGTTAAAAGAAATTAATATATATATATATAGGGAAGAGTTCGTTTGCAAATAAATCCTAGCGTGAGAAAATGAGAACAATGCTTAAAGCTTAATAAAATCATACTTAAGTATGCATAAAACCATGCTTATGGCATAACTATGCTTATGACTGTATAAATTGTTGCTTAAATAGAATCATGCTTATGATGCATTGTAACCATGCTTAAATCAATGACAATCATAGATCTAACTAAAATCAATGGTCTAGATACATTCTTATTTCTCACACCAGGATTTATTTTCATATGAACCAAACTCTATATATATATATTGAAATATTAAATATTTCACTATTTTTTTTGAATATAGTTAAACTGAAATTTTTAGGTGACTAAAAAGTCAACAAGGTCAGTAAATTTCTTAATATTGACTTTTTTTTAAAACTAAAAAGTCAACAGGATCACATTATTTTCACTTTAAACATTATACTTAATTTCAACATTATACTCCGCTAGACAACAACACGCACACTACATATTTCACTTTATTTTTAAATAAACTCTCCTAACTTATTGTTAAAAAAAAAAAAAGGAGCCTTTATGTTTAAAAAAAAAAAGAAAAAAAAGGTGGCCCTCCTAATGGGAATGGAGGGGTATTTTTTTCAGTTTTTTAATTTTTAAACTTTTCTTCTAGAAAGGATCAAATTGAAATTCGGCCCGATATCATGACGGCCCATTTCATCTCATAAATACTTCATTTTGGAGAATACGCCCACCCAAAAGACAGATCCTGAAGGGGCCTATGGAAAAATTCCGGGCCGGGCCGGTGTCGTGAGAGTCCAAATTTCGATTTGTATATACTTTCTTGTGATAAATTTTGATATATTTGTGAAATTACCGAAATAGGTCTCTATTTTAACTAACCGGAGTCGGGGTGGCGCGAAATCCGTACTCTGCACAAGGGAAGGAGCCCTAATTCATGACTAATCTCAATTTATAGTTACTGTATTAATTTAAGTATACCGACCGATGATATAGCAATGACACGTTGTAAATTTTATTATTCCTAAATATATATCCTAAATACTTAATCCTAAAAAAAATCTTATTAAAAAAACTCAACTTAAATACTCCCTCCGTCCTCCATTTACTAACTCTCTTAACTTTTTAGATGATTTTGGAGCTTCGTGATAATGGATTTTAAATTGAATTTTTTGAGATTAGTTTTTTTTACACGATACTACAACACTCGTAGTACCTTGTAAAAAAAACTAAACTCCAAAAAATCGATTTTAAATCTATCATCACAAAACTTTCAAATTATCTAAAAAGTCGTCAACATGGTCAGTAAATGGAGGATGAAGGGAGTATTTAGGTTGAGTTTTTTTAATAAGATTTTTTTAGGATTTAGTATTTAGGATATATATTAAATTAATTAATTTATTTATAACATTGCACATCATCCGTGGATATACTTAATAATGATTAATATGTTTTCCATTTTGATTAATCTATATTATACAATATATAAAAGAAGAATTGTTGGCAAAAATCACAAGAATGTCATTTTCCCACCAAAAGTGACAATAAATTGTCCAATAGTTTTATGAAGGTGATTTATTTCAAAGAGTTGTGAATTGTCCAATGAATTTGGTAATAAATGGATTTAAATTATAAATAGTGTTTCTTTGTTTGCTAATATTCTATTTTTGCATTAAATCATTCTATTAATTCTTTATTTTGCTATATTCATATATTATTTATTTATTTTTTTCAATCCTATTTTTTTTATAAATAATTTGTGTAAAATTTTGTTGTGACAATAGAAAATTTGAATACATTGTCACAAATAAAACTAGTGGCTATGTATACATTTGATTTTTCTCTAAAATTGGTATCCTCTCTAATTCCCTTTATTTTGCGTAGCTTGTTTCACAAATGGAATAGTTTGATTTATTTACGCTTTCCTCAAATCTTTCGACCCTTACATTGCAGTTAGTACCTCACGTTTTTCATATATAACACATGTTTATAAATATTTTCTTTTTGCCCAATAATTATTTTATAGAGTGGAAATGGAATAGGAGCAGTTTTGAGTTTCATCCAACTTTATATTTACGTTTATTACCCCTCAAAGCTAAGAGAAATGGTCGAATAATTGAAAGTGATGCAAATTATACAAGCTTGATTTTTTTTATTATTATTATTTATTTTATTTTATTTTTTAAATAATTTTGGAAGAAATATGCTTTCTTTTTACTTTTGTGTAGAGAAATAAACTCTTCAGTTACCACTTACCAGATCATTTAATACTGAATTTAAAATAAATTAGTGCAATGTCATAAATTTTCGAACGATTAAGACGTTATACTCCAACATTGTAAGTTGGATTTGTGAGCTTTCACATTAATTTGCTTCTACTTTTTTCCTCAAAAGACAAAAGAAGAAGAAGAAGAAGATATTTAAGTCTTTTATTATAAAAAAAAAATAGTGCAATGTCATAAATTTTCGAACGATTAAGACGTTATCCTCCAATATTGTAAGTTGGATTTGTGAGCTTTCACATTAATTTGCTTCTACTTTTTTCCTCAAAAAGAAAAAAAGAAGAAGATATTTAAGTATTTTATTATCAAAAAAAGCTAATTAAGTCTTATATTATCAAATATATATAAGTATTTTATCATCAAAACAGCTAATTCAGTCCTTATATTATCAAAAAAACGCTAATTAAGTCTTTATTTTTGGTAAAGCAAAATGACCTAATTTCAAAATAAATAACATATAATTGGATCTCAAATTGTTAATACAAGAACCTAATTTTAACCTAATTAGTAAAAGTAGACAAAAATATGATAAATTAATGAATAGTCACATGTCCCAACTAGAAAAAAAAAAAAAAAAAAACCCTACGTATATACCTTTTTTTTATAGAAATATTAGAGGCACATACATAGACCCTATTAAGCATGCAATATTTATCCATGATTTTATATTTAAACTCGTGCTTTGATTATGGCTATATATATACATAGTAAAAGTTCAAAGACCTATTTATAGTATTAGATTTATTTATTTTTCTTTTTATCCAAAAAAGAAAAGAAAATTGTGTATCAATTTTCTAGGTTTATCGATAATAATTATTACTGCACTAAAATTTGAATATTTTTAAGTAGTGAGCGAGTCGGCGTAGATTCAACTATTTTGAGTTTACTTTCGTTTTAAAGTCATAAATGTGGGCATAATGTGGGTATTTAATTTCCATATTTGACTTCCAAGAAATCACCAAAAATTAAATAGTCCGATTAAATTAGTAATGAATTACTACTTGACTTTGTTGACAAGTAAACACCGTTACGTACGCCCCCACAATTTCCAAATACATACATATATATTTACGCTAATTGAGCGTGTGTTTCCTAATATACTATAAATCCTAATTAAGCAATATATATATATTTTTTAAAAAAATAGTTTGATATCGCATGAGTATATAGAACATTATAGAGGGAAAAAAAATATTTTTCGATAAGAACAAAAGATAAAATTCAGCAAGAATTACTTAATGAGGCATATAATTAAGCCGCAAAAATGTTACTCCGTACTTTATTACTCCGTATTTGATATAGTTATTTATAAATCTTAGTTTTTTTTTAGTTATGAAGAGACTTACACCCAATAATTCTTATTATATGACATTGCTCAATAGTGCGCAAGCTAATCCTCTCTATCATAAATTGTTTTAATTTAGTACGGAGTATAATTTAGGTATATATTTCCTAATCAAATTATCCAAAATCGGATTATGATCCCTACATACTTATAGTTATTATTATCCTATCTTTAGCTTTCCTAAAATTGTGACTATTAAAATTCTTATCCATTATAGTTTAGCTCGATCGACAATTTTTATCCAAAAGTAAATGAATTTTTGTATGATTTAGTCATTATATTCACTCAATCGCATTTATATATGCAAATATTTAAATTATTTGATTGAGAGGTAAATCAGCTTCAAATTATCCAAGCCCCTTTCCTTTTCTTTTTTTTCTCCCTCTATATATACATGGATTCAAACACAAACGTACTTCACCACTCTCTTCTCAAAAAAAGAAAAAAGAAAAATCAGTAGTGAAGAAATGCAAGGAGTCAATCGTATTCGTTTCATCGTCGGCCTCATTGGTTTTTTCCTTTAACCCTAATTTAATTATTTTTTCTTCATTTGATTTATTTTCTTGAAAATTTTAGTCATGTGTTTTCTAATTTATATTGTCATCTCTTCTTTATTTTCCTGTGTAGGAAATATAATTTCCGGCTTGCTATTTGTCTCTCCAGTGTAAGAGCATCTCCAACCCATGCTCTATTTTAGATTAATATAATACTCCATTTTGGAGTACGGAGTACATTCAAACCGTACTCTATTTGCAGTTAGAGTATATAGTATTGTACAGTAATACTCCATGTATAGAGTTCTACCGTTCAATACTCTATACTCTATTTTTACTATTATATTGGGCAATATTACACTATAAAAACAATAATTTAATTAGATTTCATTAATATAATTTGATTTATAATTCATTATATTATATATTTGATTTATTATTAAATTTAATTTTTTAATTTAATTTTACATATTTGATTTATATATATCAACAAAATTTTAACAATCTATAATATATTTAATTCATATTATTTAAGATTCAATTTTATTAATTATTCAATATTTGTAATACGTCTATAAACAATAATTATGTAAAATAGAAAAAACTACAAATATAGTGTGTGTGCATATAGTGTACGTGGTCGGAATAGATTTCTAAAATGAAGTATAGAATGCTGAATTTTAAAGTATAGCATACTGCAAAATAAAGTAGGAGATGGCCTAAGCCCCCCCCCCCCCCCCCCCCCCCCTCTCTATATCTCTCATGTTAACGTTATAATTAATTAATGAATGAATTAAATTTGCAGGCCAACATTCTGGAGAATATTTAAGAAGAAGAGCACAGAGGAATTCCATCCTTATCCATACATAGCAGCAATGATGAACTGCATGCTTTGGATTTTCTACGGTTTACCACTCGTTCATCCTGATAGTATTCTCGTCATCACCATTAATTCCTTTGGCCTTTTCATGGAGATTATTTTCCTCTCTATTTTCCTCATTTACACCTCCAAGAGCAAGTACAGGGTAATCAATTAATTCATTAATGATATTAATAAATCATTTTCTTAATTACATGTTAATTTATTTGACCTTTATTCAATTTAATTATTAATATATATATATATATATATATATTTTTTTTGAATTGAATCAGCCTATAATTTTCATGTTCATTGCTGGTGAGCTTGCTTTCTTGGGTGTGGTGGTGGCTATCACTCTTTTTTGCTTCCATACTCATGAAAGAAGGTCGATGGTCGTCGGAATTCTCTGCGATATTTTTGGGATTATTATGTATGCCTCCCCTCTTTCTAATCTGGTAAAAACTATAAACCCTAATTTATATATATATATATATATTTTTTAATTTTTAATTTATTTATTTAGATAGTGAAAATTTTAATGTGTATATTAATTAAATTTTGTGCAGGTGGAAGTTATTAAAACAAAGAGTGCAGAATACATGCCGTTTTGGCTTTGTGTTGCTGGTTTTGCAAATGGGATTATTTGGTTCACTTATGCTTTCCTCAAGACTTTTGATCCTTATATTGCAGTAGGTTCTTTTTATTTTAATTATTTTTTTGGGGATTTTTTTTTTTTTTTTGTTATTTATTGAAATGTACATTACTATATTTGTTTAATTTTTTTTTTCTCTATGAATTTTTTTTGTAGGCTGGAAATGGGATTGGAGCATTCTTTGCTCTTATTCAGCTTCTTGTGTATGCTTATTATACCATCAAAGCTAAGAGTAAATCCAAGTATAATGAAGCGAAACCGGGCGATGTGAACCTCTCAAACGTGCCACCGGTCTAATCTTTTCGTCATGAGATCGTCGTCTTTCTTTTTTAAGAAAAATTAGGTTTAAATATTTGAAATATAGGGTAAGAAGTTTTTTTTAATTTTTTTTAAAATTAGATTTCGGAATAGGGAGATTTTGCTTTCAATTTCTAGTGTCAATTTTTAGCTATTTGTACATGGCTAATGGTTGCTTGTTGAAGTTTTATGTTAGTAGCATTATATGTATACTATTTGTGATATCCGAAATAAAGTGGCTAGAGTTAATTAATTTTTCTTTAGAATAATAAGAATCATCAATTTCATGAAAAGTACAAATTAAGAGTGGAAAATTCATTCATTCCAATTTTGGCCCAGCCTTTTTTGTTTCTTCCAAAGTTTATTTACGTTGCTTTAGAGTTTATTCTTTACTTTTTCGAACCAGCAAAATTCAATTATTTGGGATCATTGTCCCCATTTTGGTGTTCTAACTATATTCCAAATTGTAATTGTAATTTCTACTAGTTTTATATATTTTTATTTAACAATTTTAATTTATAATGATTTATTTTAATTTTATAATTATTTTCTAGGGTTCACTCATACAATTAAGGTTTATAATCTTTGTAGTATTTAATTTAATTTTAATTTATTAGCCAAAATAGGGTTGATAAATCCAAAATTAGGATATATTATTTTAAAATATATTTCAATGTTTAGTTATAAATGTTTATTATAATTTATTATAATATAATAATTTTATTTTTATAAAAATATTATAAAATAAATAGAAATTAATATTTGGTACAAGATTGGAACACATAAATTAGGATAGATTATCTCATCCACAACTCGATGCGATTTCTTACTTTTGGCCCGATGGGTTGGAGCTGGTCTGTTACTACGAATCCGTATACTCACATGTATTGTGTGTAAATAAAGCCTAAAATGGTATGTTTGATAAATATCACATTTGTTTAACCTTTCACGAGATAATATCAACACATGTTCTTTTGCAAAGCATATACTATATAGATTGGTCAAATCAAATCTTTACCTAAAATAACAGAATGGAAACATAACCGTCGTGTTCTTCTATGAATTTAATCTTGAGCCATATTGGGTTTATTATTATTATTATTATTATTATTATTATTATTATTATTATTATTATTATTATTATTATTATTATTATTATTATTTATTTATTTATTTATTTATTTATTTTTTTTTTATTTTTTTTTTGTAGTACAACAAATACAAATGCATTCGAGCCGATTTTATTTTATTTTTTAATCAGAGAAACTAACATATTATTAAATCAAGAAATTGGGCACGCAACTTATAAGAGAATCGTATCAAAACATATAACAAGTGACCATAGAAAAGTTATTTTGGATCTAACAACCAATCTTTAAGAGACTTATTTTGATTAAACCCGTTCTTTGACAAACATCTTATCCACATACTTCGTTTGATTTCCTCTATGAGATTTGTCCATGTTCTAATTCTCTTTCTCGAACAACACCTTTCCTCTATGATTTTGTCCATGTTCCAATTCTCTTTCTCGAACAACACCTTCTTTCCCCACTTCCAAAAACCCCAAACTGCACACACCCAAACACCGATGACGAATTTCTTTCCATAAACATCCCACAAATACCCGAGCTTTGAATGAAATGATCTTTCACTAGATTCGGAGGGACCATTGAGATCTTGCCCCACAAAAGAAAAAAAAAATTCGTTTCAAATAAAGATCTTGCACCGATCTACTGGTTTTAAAACAATTATATAGAATATCATGTGATGTATGTTTGTTAAGTTTAAATATAACTATCTTAGAATCATAATTAAAATAAGTAGAACTGGACAATTTCAAATATACGGTTTTATACAAAAAAATCGCAAATAATCCGATTGTACGTACACTAAGACTTGAACCACAAGTCAAGATAGTTACCATTTCCAAGCTAAACGTCTACGTAGATATACAAAACTATTAGATATATACAAAAATAAAGAGATAGAGAGAGAGAGAGAGAGAGAGAGAGAGGGAAATGGATAAAACAAATCTGAATCTTTAATTTTTTTTTAGGGAACACAAATCCGGATTTTGTAAATAAACTATATGCATACACATATCATTTACTCTTTGAACAAGTTAACGTGAAATTAAATTAAATTTATTAATTAACACAAATTGGTAACAATTACAAAAAATATTAAGAGTACGTAATGAATTAGTCTCCAAAGTAAAATTTTATTATCTCTAAATATTCAATCTAAAAAGAAGAGTTGAAAATTTTATTATAAAATTCAGTATTAATAATCATTAATTAGATTTTATTTACGCAACAAAGAAAATCATTTAGCAAATACAACCTGTTCTGTAAAAGTGGGCACATTTCGCCAGCCAAACGGTTAATAGATAAGATTAGCGTAAAAAATAGTTTTATAATTAATATATATTGATCAGATTATCCAAAATGCAGAGATTAAAGATATACATGATCCCTAATTTTCTTGTTTACAGAGTAAATCAAACTTTGTCACAGTCCTATATATACGCATTTTCACTAATCATACTCCACAAACATTTTTCTTTTCATTGATTAGCATCTTCTCTCTTTCACTCAATTTTCTCTCTCTGCAAACAAAAATGCAGGGTCAAGCTCTAGCTCGATTCATCATCGGCGTTATTGGTTTGTGACTAATTAATCTTATTCTACTACTTTTTTTTTTCATTGATTTCTTGCTTCGTTTTTGTGCTTTGTTCATTGTTGTTGATAAATATTTAGTTGTAAAAAAATAACAATATTCTTTTCTATTTGTTCTCTTGCAAATTAGTAATTAGAACTCGGTTGGTATTTCGATCGTTTTCATTTCTGTAGGTAGAGATTTATTTTTCGTCAGTATGTTTCGTAATTTTTGAGTTTTCGTTTATTTTTATTTTTTTCATGTAGCTTTCATGTATCAATATGCTTGATACCTTATAAATTCTTAGAATACATGTTAAATATGTGCAAGAAATTAATCTACTTTGTATATAATATGCTAATTATTCTTATCGTTTTCGTTTTCTTTTTCTCCTTTCATTTCTTCATAAAATTAATTAGATCCCTTCCTTTTTGCAGGCAATGTCGTCTCTGCTTTCCTCTTTCTCTCCCCAGTGTAAGCCTCTCTCTCTCTCTCTCTCAAAATAATTAGAATAATTAGTTAGGAGTAGTATATAAGTTTGCATGCATGTACCTGTTGTGCTTATACAGGCCAATATTCCGGGGAATATATAAGAAGAAAGACACAGAGGAATTCCACCCCTACCCTTACTTGGCCGCCTTGATGAACTGCATGATGTGGGTCTTCTACGGCCTACCCTTCGTTCATCCCGACTCGTGGCTCATCGTCTCCATCAACGGCTTCGGCTTCGTCATGGAGATCATCTACCTCACCATCTTCTTCTATTACACCAAATCCAAGAACAGGGTAAATTAAATAATCTACTAATTAAGTGTTTTTTTTTTATATATTTAAAAGTAAGCTCTAAACCCTAACCTAACCCTAAATTATTTTTGTGGACTCAGAAAGTGATTGTTCTCTTTGTTCTTGCCGAGCTCGTTGGGCTCGCCATCATCGCTGCTTGCACTCTCATCCCCTTCCACACCACTAAAATTAGGTCTAGGATCGTCGGAATCCTCTGCGTTCTTTTTGGACTCATTATGTACGGTTCCCCTTTTTCCAACGTGGTAAAGAACCCTAACCCTAACCCTAACCCTAATGATCATATGTATTTAAAGTGACGCTTGATAGTGAAATTTAAATCTTGTCACGTCGTCGTTTTGATTATTTCAGATTACGGTTTACAAGACAAAGAGCTCTGAGTTCATGCCATTCTATCTTATCCTTGTTGGTGCCGCCAACGGCGTTATTTGGTTCACCTATGCTTTCCTCAAGGAATTCGACCCTAATATTGCTGTCAGTACTTATTAATTTACTTATATTCTTCTCTTTTTTTTTTTCATTATTTTGTAGTTTACACTGCATTGAAATTTGAATTTTACCCGATCCAATAATATATTTTATTTTATTTTTTTTGTAGGTTGGAAATGGGATGGGAGCATTATTTGGATTTTTCCAGCTTGGGCTGTACTTTTATTACAGAAACGGAAAAGGCAATAACAAGGAAGTAGAGGATGATGCAAAGCCGAGCAACCTCCAGCTCTCGACCGAAGTTTGATCGATCTTTTAGTCGAAGTTAGATCGATGAGATCGTTTATTTATTTATTTTTTCGTTTTTTAAGTAGAATTTAATTAGAATTTCTGGGCTTGTGAAAAGTTTTGCACTTCTCAGATTTTGTTTCAGTTTTTATTTTCTTGGATTTAATTAGGTACTGGTACGTTATATATAGGTTTGAGTTTTGGCACAATATTTGTTATAGTGCATTTAATTTGTTGGCTTTTGTGAAATACACAAAAGTCTTGAGACTAAGTTTTACTTAAATTATTTATTAGACCTTACTTTTTTTCTAATGTTTTTGAGATTTTTTTTTCTCTACTTGTTTTGAAATTAAAGAACTATCTCTATATTCGGAGAAGATGACGTGGCAGTTAATCATGTTTATCTTTTCGCATTATTCAGTTGGCTAATAATTAAATAATCTGCCACAAAGCATTTGATAATGTATTACTGTAAATGTATTTTGTGCTAATTTTTTAATGTATTATTTGCCGTAATTCAAATTAAAGAAAAATTGTAAGTTATGTTATTTCAAATTTCAATGTTCACGTTTTTGTACGTCACGTATACTAGTTATTAAGTTATGTATTTCATTCAATGTTCACGTCTTTGTACTTCTATATAGTTATTAAGTTAATGTTGTTTTTATAAATATGAATGAGGTACAACGTTTGTAATGCCTAATAGAAGTAGAGTAATGCCCAATCCACGGGTGACATTATACTTAAAAAAAAATATATTAATATATTTTATAAAAATAACATAAATACCCACTGCTAATAATGAGAATACCGACTTAATTAATCATGCATATTTCGACCATGGCTCTAATTGCATGTATAATACCCTTTTGTGGGCCCTATTCACACGTATACACACTTGGATTAAAAGTGCATTTACTTCTATTCAACAATGCTAAAATTTATTGTGGTACGCTTAATATGTTTACGGATAATGTGACTATCCTATAAATTAAGAAACTGATATACAAACTTATTTGAGAGTAAATTAAATTCTGAAAATTATACTGTAACTATATATCAATCAATATTCTAAAAGTCGCTAGGCGCTAGTCGGGCGGTGGAGGGGGGATTAGCGTCAATATATAATTATTACATTGACGACGAAGCGCAGCTCAGGTTGTAAGACGATTTCCCGCCAATTAAGAGATCGGGGGTTTGAGTTACTCAGGTGCGTGTGTGTATGAGTGTGTTGTGTTTGCCCGATAATATATATATTTTATTATTTCCTATTATTTTTCCTTTTAAGAAATTATTTTATTTCTTGTTATTATTAAGTAACATATATAAACAACAAAATAAAGATAGACAACAACCAATGTCAGGTAATTTCACATTCCTTGTTCAGCAACCGCCTTCAATACTACACAACACTTAAAACGAACTATTTATTTCTTTAAAATATAAAAAATAAAGAGACAATTTTTTAAATGTCCATATAAGTTAACAAATGTCAAATACGTAGTAATAACCAAGAAGATAAAAAATACAAATTATGTCAATTTTTTGATTTTTGGACCAAAATATTCTTAATGAGTTGACTTTGACTGAATTTTTGACTTTTTTTTTTCCTTTTTTCAGAATTTTTTTTACGTTTTTTTCTCTTTTTTTTATTTAAAATTTTAAGTTTTTTTTTTAATTTCTGACATTTTTAGAATTGGGACTATTGGGACTATAGTCTCATTAGGCCCAACTGCAAAGCCACAATCTAGTACATATAATCAGAAATAGGACTAATGAGACTATTGGTACCGAATAGTCCCAACTTCAGCAATTCATTTCAGTCTGTAAAATCAACATTCCAAGCATGATTTTCACTTAAAAAAATAATAATAATAATACATGATTCTGAACAAGATGAACAACCATTAACCAACTATAACAACTAATCCAAAGGAAAAACCCTAAATCAGAAATATGACTAATGGGACTATT